>OZ026628.1:7396101-7479941 GCA_964020975.1 Hermodice carunculata
AGGGTAATTGGGTTAAGCAAGCCTTTTTTACTCCCTATATTGTTTAATTTATGTGAACGTCGCTTGGGTAAATAGTTGATAGGTAGTGTCAGAGGTTTCACGGTGATACTAGGTTTGTTTGTTTGTTTGTTTTGTTTTGTTTTATGTTGTGTTTTTTTGGTTGTTATTTTTTTTGTTTTGTTTTTGTATTGTTTTTGTTTTTGTTTTTGTTTTGTTTTGTTTTGTTTTTGTTGTTTTTTTGTTTTGTTTTTGTTTGTTTTTTGTTTTTGTTTGTTTTGTTTTGTTTTGTTTTTTGTTTTTGTTTTTTTTGTTGTTTTCTTTTTTTGCAGATGAAACGGTTCTTTTGCATAGCAGGAAGGAGGAATGGCAAACTTTACTCAAACTAGGAAGGGACTGTGGAGAGAACTGGAAGCTGGAGAATAGGGAAAGCAGAATAAGGTTATGATTTTGGGTCAGAAGCAAAGGCAGGGAGAGAAGTGGGTGGTTGGAAAGTTTGAGATACCAGAAGGACGTAAGAAGGTCATTACGATAGGAAAGGCGGATGATTATGAATGCTTCTGTATGAGCATTAAGGATATAGGGCAAGGAATGTTTGGGCACCAGGCTGAGAAGTCAGCAGATCAATGGAAGAAAAGATAGCATCAAACTGACAAGAGGAAAAATTGTCAATAGAGTGTCCACACCAAGGGTACTTTGGGAAAGGGTGATAGGTCCAGGTATGTTATATGGTGGGGTGTGATATTAATGATTGAAAAACGTCTGGAATGGTTGGAACGTGCACAGAAAAAGATAAGCAAATTATGGATACTGGGGACTCTATCATGTGTGACTGCAGAAGTAGTAATAGGAAAACATGGTTGATTTTATTGCCCGGGATAGATTTGCAAAGGTAAAGCTGAGCTAAACAAAAGAAGATAGGTGGTGCAGGAAGGTGTATCTTGTGGCAGTTGAAGAACGAACGACATGGTGCCAGACATAGACAAATTAGCAGAGAGGTGCGTCGTCAAGGGGCCATATGAGGATGACACTTCATGGAAGACATATGTTGGTAAGGTTCTGGCAGGAAAGCACGAGACAGAGTGGAAAAGAAGGGTTGAAGAGAAGAGCAGATTGAAACCTAAGGTAAACGGATGTGGCGTTGTGGTTTTCAGAATACCAGGGCATCAGAGGAAGACTGTCTTACTAGGGGTTTGAAAAAGAAAGATGAGGCATGTAGGAACTAAGCAAAATATAGCAAAAAGTGATATATTGGCGTGAAAAAATAGGAAAGTTCAAATTTTGACTAACCCCGAGAAACGTTTGCCATACATATTCATGAATCTTCTCACAGAGATGACATAAAATATACCTGACTACTATAACGTTGAAGCAAATAATGGTTGCCTTGAATTTGAACTATCACAAAGATGCCACCAATCATTGTGATAGGCAATGCATTTGATAAACTGACTCTCGCGGTGCAGGTCCTGGCTTCTTGTGTAGTGTTCAGCTGATCGTCATTTCATATACAATAAGGTGTCCTTCTGTGTGGCAGACTGACCTCTTCATGGGATTCATGCTGTCAGTCGTCACCCTTTGCTTAGCAATCTGATCCCACTAAAGGAAATTGAAAATCTTCTGTTCATAATTTAGGCATCCTGAGTGGGGCTTTGTGTCTCATTGTGCTGTGGGCTGTTTTATTCGACTCATAGTTATAATGGAGGTAGAGTATGTTTATAATGTTCCAGATTCATTAATATCACAAAAAAGATGTAGGCCTACTTTCTACTTTCCTCTTTTGTTGTAAACTTAGCTGATTGACAGGTCAGGAGAACTGAAATGGGATAGGCTTACCAGGTCTCTTTTTATTTTTGGCAGAGGTAATAAAATTTGGGTTTTGACCGGTTAGGCCTTTTCGTTTTGGAAACACGATAGTCTGTACTTAATAAACAATATTTCAAAGGTTGAGAGGACGGGTTTTAAACCAACAGTTCCTTTTTTATGGGTGACCGCCTGTCTCAAGTCAGGAGTGAAATTTTTTTCTTCACATTAGTGTTGGAAGATAAATGTTGATGCTTTGGTAACCCTGAAATTTCTTTTCTGCCATTGTTAGGTTTGGAATTTATGAATATGGGTCTTGTTTTTCTGTACTATTTGATATAAAGCTTGTTCTCTGTCCTCTTTGTACTAGCATTGTCAGTTCAACCCTTCCCCCCCTCAAAACGGCCAAAACCGGCTGGTGGTCAAATGTCGTCTGCTTCAGTGTTTTCAACAATTTGAACAGTTATGAAAAACAATTTGACTGAGTAATGTACATGAGACTTATCAAGATCAAGATCACATGCCCCAGGTTAACAGCTTTCCTTGGCATGGGTTGGGCACTTAGTGCCCAACCCATGCCAAGGGAAGCTGTTGACTCGGTCTTAATTCAAGGGGAAAGGGTTAAGATCAACCAGAAAGTAGCCATGTCGTTTGGAGGTGTCTTCCTTGTCCATTCCCAGCACTCGGCTTTGTTCTTTAGCAGACATAAGTTGGCTCCTGTTACTGAATTTTCGTTGATCGACAGCCAGGTATATTACACAAGACAAGATCATGGCAATTCATCTTTCGTGTGACAGCAAGTAGCTCAGATAAACTGTGCATGAGCACAGTGACACTGGGGTTTGATGACGATTTCCTTAGATAAATAAATCTGTGATTCTTTCTTTTTCCGATATCAACCAGAAGGTCATCCAATATAATCACACTTCTGATTGTCACGTCCAGACCACCGCCATTTTCCATGTTGGTCGAAAAACACTTAATGCTATGTAGTCTGCCCCGCGTCTCGCCTCTGACTGTTAAATAGATACATCGTAGTTTGCTCAGGTATTGTATTATATTGTATTTACCAGCAAAAAAAATATTTAATAATAAATAAATAAAAAAGAAAAAAGAAAATAAACAAACACAAAAGCATACATACTCTTATAAGATACAAAGTAACAGATAAAAAGAATAAATCAGTAACAAACGAAAGGTAGATATACTTTTGTTTCCTCTTAAACTGTTTTGACAACCGCTATTGTGTCAGGTACAGTGGATGCAGTCATAAAGACTGGATGCTTAAAGGCGAATGTTGTTTTGTCATTTTCACCAGGGACAAAGTTTTTCCCCATAGCATCGTTACACCTTTACACTTTGCAATGTTCATGTCTTGTCCATGGCTTTTAAAGGTGAAGTGTTTTGTTCTGGTGATGTGAGAGGACTATCGTTGACTGGGAACACACTGTCAACTGCCTACCCAGGCTATTTGTGTCTCATATGCGTGTCCAATGTAACCTATTTTGGAGCATATGGGCCATTTGTGTGCGTTTGTATCAGTATGAACTAGGATTTCATCACCTATCGACTAGACGTTTGGCAGAACACTTGAATCGTATTTCAAAATCATTGTATCAAATTTCAATTGTTCTCATACCAAACATGCTAAAGGGATCTTGAAAGGATGCTAGATATATGCTCTATGGGTGCCTAACTTATACTGTAAAAACGTGGAAGGGAAACTGTATTGGGAGGCTGACACTGTGAAAATGCTGCTGCGATAACGTAAAAATGACATAGGGACTAAAGCGTTACTCTAGGGATGGGGGGGGGGGACTGAAGGGAGCCTAAAGAGGTGCCTAACTCCTTCAGGGCCACATTTAGCCTGAGTCAACAGACTTCCTCGGTGCGCTTAAAGTGCGTCGAGGAAAGCTGACCTGGGCTATTATACTTGATGTAACTGCAGGCACGCTGGTACTTGGATGTAAGGTCCTTTTTCAAGAAACATGAATCTAGCACCCTTATCATGATTTAGAGCAATTCCTTTGTTATAGTTCGACTTAAGTCGCAGTTAGAACTTCAGGTATGGGACACTTTAGGAAAGCCACAGGATACTGTTGGGATGCTGAGGGGATACAGTAAGGATACTGAAGGGTACTTCGATAAGCTTCATGGATTGCCAACTGATGTACATGGGATGTCATAGGAGATCGTCACACTGGGACCCGGACATTGCGTTCACCAGTTCCAGGATGGCAGTGGACAATAATACATTGTGCAGCTTAACCTATGTTAGGCGATATAAAATAAACTTTTTGTGCTCTTTTATCCCACACAGCATGGAAATGGGTTAATAATAATAATGATGATGATGATGATGATGATGATGATGATAATAATAGTAATTATAATAATAACAATAATAATAAGTGGACAAAACATAGAGTTTTATTTAAGTTGAAGTTGAAAATAGAGGCCAAAATTGTTGGAGCTGGTGGAGATGAGAAAAAGGATATTCATTTGAAAGGATGGTATATTCAATGATATTTTTTTACAAATCGAAAATAGCATAGCATCTTGATCTCCTTCATTTCTTCTGAGATCACCAGTGGTTTTGTTCGCAGATATCTCCCATTATCAGTGAATAGTTTAATCGAGACAGCAGAAGCCTCATGTGAGATCATTTGGGCTTGGAGTGGCTTCCTATTGGAAACGATTCCTCTGTTCATTCTTCTGGGAAAAAGCACACGATGTGTATTACAGGAGGGTATTCAAAGCAATCAGGAAAATCCACAAACCCTTGTCTTTTAACATATGCTCCAATCCAATATTTGCCCACATTTTGGTCAGCGTCGGTGTTCACAATCAGCCGACTCGGGTTGTGGGCACGTTTATATGGAAGCCTTGGAAACTCAACCAAAGCTAAAAGCTTCTAATGGGTAAATATCACAAAAAATGTCACCTTCCCAGGCGGACTTGCATTACTGTAGATCTTGCCTGGGATCCTTTTATTGTGGGTGCAGTCCGCTTCAATGATGTCACCGTGAACGACATTGATGAACAGGCCAACTTTTGTTGGCAGAGTTTGGGCAAATCTGCCCCGACTTCGATGTTTTTTCTCCTACGTATTGCCAGTCTGTCTTGCATTAGCTTGGCTGCATCCACAATTAACTCATTCCACCCTGATAGAAGACCGAGTCAACAGCTTTCCTTGGCGCGCTCTGGGCGCAATGCACCCAGAGTGCTGAGCGCGCCAAGGAAAGCTGTTAACCATGGGCATATAATTTGGAATGATCTTCCATGCAAGTTTCATCCAAAATTTTGAAATAAATAATGCCTAAATTAATAAAATACAATTAGCAGACGACATTTAGATATCAGCAGGAAAATGTGCCATATTTTGGACTGAGTCAATACCGAGGACAGCCGTGGACCTAGACCATCATATACTCCGGTGTTGCCGGCCACTACATTATATTGTAAATATAAAAGCATCGACATTTCCCATGAAACAAATGACGTCTTGTAAGTAGAGCTGCGCTTCAATTGTCACTTGGCTCGATTTGGAATCTTCAGCAGCATGTGCCTTGTCAGGACTTCGTTACTCCCACTCATGGGTCAATGCTTTGCCAGTACACTGGAATCTCCAGCCTCAAACTGTGTCAAGTCTTGTTTATTGGGCCATTTTTGTCAGCACAAGTTACAGTACAGGTATTGTTCTTCGTGATGGGACGCCTCACTTAGGAGATCAGTGCCACTATTTTCTGCAAAGATCCACAAAGATATCAGTGCAAGTATCCTCTGCAAAGACTTCGACAGGGTCACCGTCTCTCGACGGGGCCAGCGCTAACTTACTCGTCCATTTGATTATCTGTAGATGTAGAGTCTTGTATAACTTCCCAAAGTGTACCGAAACAATGCTTGTGATAAAAATAAAGCTGTCTGAAATTGCTATAAAAAGTCCTTTTGCTCATTCATATACTTTTTACGTACTTTGTGGTTTATCACCAAAGAGACGCTGGTTGCATGATCTTGAACTGTGAGGGTAAAATTAAGATAATTTTATAAGACACTTGACAATACCACGAGGAAGCCCTAAACGCTAGCTGATGCAACTGGATAACAGCCGTTTGCGATACTCTTACCCACGTCTATCTATCTATCTATCTATCTTTCTATCTATCTATCTATCTATCTATCTATCTATCTATCTATCTATCTATCTATCTATCTATCTATCCATCTATCCATCCATCCATCCATCCATCCATCCATCCACCCACCCACCCACCCACGCATCCATCCATCCATCCATCCATCTATCTATCTATCTACTCGTGTGTGTGCAAAAATACACGACAGTAGATATTATTTGACTTTTCAGTAGAAGCTTAAGGTATATTCACTGCAGACCTGCTCTGGTCCCATCAGTTCATAGGCAATGGAACTATACTTCCTCAATGATAAGAGCCCCTGCACCAATTTTATTACTTAAGCATCCACAAACAATCCCTTTCCTGCCAATGAAATGGATTTGTCAAAATGTGTTCAGCCTTTTGTATGTTTTAAAACTTAATAATGACCTTTAAGCTTTCGGCTTTCTCGAGTTGATACTTTTGTCATAAAATCACACTTGCCCTACTTAGATGACCCTGCCCCCTTTCAGGTTAAGTTCCTTGCTGCAGCCTAGGTGGCAGCACAGGATCCCAGTTATTGTGAAAACATTCTGTTCACACACATCTGGAGAAATACAGTGGCTGAAGGAGGAACATGTCGTCTGTTCCACAGCGTCATTTGCAAACGCCAGAGTCTCTTTAAACAATATGGAATCGGAGGTATGAATGGATGGAGTAATCGCATTCTCCTTGCATGAGCTAAGACGTACGGCTGGGACTGTGTGGCTAGGGTACACATGAGGCAGATCATACCCATACATGCATATGTACTGTCTATGTATTCTATACCTGTAATCTGTCTGTTTGTAGGGGCCGTGGCACCCTGTGACAGAAGAAACCAGTGTTGTCAATCACAGGAGAAAATAGAAGATGCGCGTTTCCCTTGATTTGCTAACTCCCCCAAACGTATTACCTGTAAAGTTTCTTGGTCATTAGTTTTACACAGTGTTAACAGGGTGGCCCGACCTGAGACAAAGTATCCCCTTCCTTCATTGTAATACAGTCCAGGGTTACTCTGTTCATTATGTCTGTGTGCCAACACAAACATATTCATTTTTTTATTTTTTTAATTCATTCATTCTTTCTCTCTGTCTTTCTTTCTCTCTCTTTTATTCTTTCTTTATTTACAAGCAAATTTTTCTGATATTTCATTTAAAAACTATTACACATAGAAACTCCAAACGTGGCAAGATTAAACTTGTACCACCAGCATAATATCAGTGGACACAAAGCTGCTGGTTATTGAGAAAATTCCAACCTGTTTGGAAAGTTTATGGTAACTGCTGTGATATCATAATGGCAACTGCTGTGATATCATAATTTTGAAACGTGTATTCCACATGTATGTGTTGTTTTTTGATGTGTCAAATAAATATCATCTGAGTCTGAGTCTGAGTCTTAGTCTATAAATGAAGTCTTGAATTTTTGTGAAAAGGTTCAACAGTTTTGAAACTTATGCAACTCAGGATCATTTGAAACTATAAATCCTGAATATCTCCAAAACTATTATTGGTACAGGTAACCAATCCAACTTCAATTCATATGTTTGTAACACTGCACTTTTTTGTAATTTACACGTGACCTCAGAAAGTCAAAGGTCAACGTCGTTTGACCATTTGAAATATTTTCTAGCCATAACGCGGTCAATTTTTATCTAATTTTGATCCGATTGGGCGCAAATTGTAGATATCGTACCACTGCACATCTGTGTAATTTTCAGTGACCTCTGAATGTCAAAGTTCATGGTTATATGAACCCTTCAAATTTTCTACCAGCCATAACTTTGTCAATTTCATCCAATTCCAGTCATGTTGGGCCCTAATTGTAGACATTGTAACACTGCGCATTTTTGTAATTGACATGTGACCTCTAAAGGTCAGAGGTCAAAGTCATCAGGACGTCATTTTTATTTCATCTAGCCATAATTCTAATATAAAGTACCAAAGTACGGAAGTTGAACTATTTAATATTTGCATCTTCTGAAAGCCCACAAGCAGATTTGTTTTCTATCCCGAAGACAGATTTACTGTGACTGAACAGTCTTGCAGCTGTGTATTGTAAACGGTGCAAAATACGGTAACATACGATAATGTTGTGTGTGTCTCCTGATGGTGTATTATTACGAAAGGATGATCCCTTTTTGACGAAAATAAGTAAATAATGATGATGTAGTAATGGTGACGACGACGATGATGATGACAAAACATCGATGTCGACAATGCCAATGATGATGATGATGATGATGAAACCTACTGAAGGAGACCAAATCCTCCGAAGTGACAAGACACACCACACCTTCCAGATAGCCAGTCCACAGAGGAAGCGCATTTGGTTTAAGAGAGCGGAAGACTGTCGGACACAAGCACCATTACAAGTGAATAAAAAAGGCCTTTTCATTTTGTTTGCAGGTTAATCCACCGCCTAGAACACGATCCGAAAAGTAGTCTAAGAAAATACATTTGATGATGAATTATGTTTTAACGTCGATGATTAATCACAGAAGGCAGCGGTCTCCAGAAACGAGAAGGCCGTGAATGAGAGGGACCAAGGTGGCTTTCATGTACAAACACAGACCGATCTAGAACGAAATAAGTAAAAATAAAAATAAAGACCCTACCTCTTTCTCTGAAAGTCGATAAGAGGGCAAAAGACGCATTAATAAATTGTTAGGTCGAACGGAGGCCAGCAAAAATTGCTGTTAACTGCTGCTTATTATTTTCGCATAAGCTTTCTATAGGAGACAAGGAATAAGGCTTGTAATCCGGCCCTGATGCCAGTAGAGACAGAATGATGATGTAAACACAGCCATATTATACATACCCCAGCTCGCTGCACAAAGGCATCTTCTCGTGTTGGATGTGTCAGCGAAAATCCCTACATGTGCAAGTTTCTGTCTTTTCGGGCAGTTTCGTGATTACACTTCAGAAAATCACAAAATGAGGTTTACCTGCCTTTAGTCATCCTTGTTCCATATTGATACAGCTAAAGGCGAATTGCACACAGACAGATGGACTTAAAAACCCACAAACGGCAACACTGACGAAAGCAAAGAAAAAAACACACACACACACAAATCAAAATCTACTTTTGAACCATGTGAATTAGCATTATCTATGTGCATGCAAATGAATGATCTCACGGGGAACGATTTTTCAATGACCTTAAAGGATCAAGTTTATATGTACCAAGTAATTTTGTTTGAACTTTAACCAATATAAATGTAAGCGATAAACAAATTGTTATGATTTAAATCGAACGTTAATTTTTTAGATTATTTTTAAAGATAAGGGTTTATGATGCAGGTTACACAATGATGAACTTTCACATTATGAACAAGATTATATTTCAGAATGTTTTGCTATTTCATACCGATATTTGTTGCGGAGACATGTCGCTTCCACATTCTGCTGGGCATGCGCAGTTCTTATTCTTTGCTCATAATGACATATTGGGTAATCATATGTTGCCGTTCTATATTTTTTCCGATTATTAGCTTTTTAAAAAGTTCAATGCCTTTAAATGACAAACAACCATTTCGTACTGAAACATATTAATGGTACAAACATGATAATGCGTATCTGGTGCATCTGCAAAGTGGGAAGGAACAATTTGTTCGCCGGATTTGAACTTGCTGACTTAACTGGAAATCTCGAGATTTAAACAGTGGTGAGACCGATGACTTTGCAGATGGGAAGAAAGATGTACTGAACCTATTTGACCTGCTAGGAGACGAAGCAAGTCGGAATGCTCAAGGTATTGTAGCTGATAAGTAGCAGTCCATCAGTGCAAATGGCCATACTATATTTCGTTTACCTTCTTGGGAACAGGTAAGCTAGTAAATAAAGAAGCAAATTATCATTTTAAAGAGTGGGTGGACGAACAAACAAATAAAACAATTTTCCACATTGTCCGATCTTTCATGGAATAAGTAGGAATACATTTCTTCCCAAGATATGGCAGTAAATTCTTTTTTCGTTGTTTCTGTTACAATACGTGAGGGAGCCAGCTGCGTAACAACTTTCTAGATTGATCACTCTTGCCCTACTTTGAAAAATAAGCCTAGATCCCTTCCCTCCATCCATATGTAACCCAAACAACGGTGGTCGTACAATTGAAGCTCCAAAAGAAATAAACAAGGTTTTAGGTGAATACTGGCTTGATTTGGGTTGAGAACCCACCAGTTATGGTTGTGAGAAGCCCATACAAGAGCTACGCAATGATAATGGTGTTGTCGATAGTACAGGTCTTAATCCCCATGGCACGCTCCATCATGTAATTATATCAGAGAATGAAGTGCAGCAGTCAATTAGTAAACTAAAAAAAAAAAAAAAAAGGAAATCTTCGAGTATAGGCTTTATTCCAAATGAATTTTTGAAGAATGGAGGACTTGTTTTATACACCTCGCTTGCAAAAAGTTTTAATTTGTGTAAACTACTAAAAGCATTTCCAGATGACTGGTACAGAGGAATTTTTAAGCCTTTGTTTAAAGATGTTAAGCTTGAAAATTTTAAGCAGCTATCGTGGTATCACAATCACATCAAATGTTTATAAGGTATTCTCGTCAGTTTTGGAAACACCATATATATATATATATATATATATATATATATATATATATATATATATATATTATGAAAGTGGCATTCTTGGCGAATACAATGGATCGTACCGTAAGGCTCGTAGACTTGAAGGTCAATATGTTGCACTAAAACGCTTACATAGTTTATGAAAAGATAATAAACAGAAAACATGGTTGGCATTTTTAGACATAAGTAAAGCATTTGATACAATAAATCGTAATAAATTATTTGTAAATTTATGGGAAAATGGAATTTAAGGCAGAGCATGGAGACTTTTACTCAGCCTGTACTAAAAAGTGATTTTTGGACAATTTGAAAGTGACTGGTTTCATACATTTTATGGTGTAAAACAAGGATGTATTCTGTCGCCAACTTTGTTTTTTGGAGCCTTGATGGATTTAATTATTTCATTACAAAAAGAAAACCTAGAAATCATTTTTAATCAGCAGACCATGCCAACTTTACTGTACGCCGATGATATTATGTTAATGGCTAGTTCAGATGTACCGCTATCCAGGATGTTAACGGTAGCCAGCCAATTTGCCATAAGATGGGATATGAAATTTAACCATGTAAAATCCAAAGTCATTGTTATCGGTAAACGTATGGATAAACAAAAATCATGGATGTTAGGTCACATTCCTATACAAGAATGTGCGACCTATAAATATCTAGGAATCTTATTTTCCCAGTCTTTAACTGACTCTGCCCACATCAAGACATACTTGAAGCCAAAGGCGTAAGGCTCAACGGTTACCTTTGCAGTATATTGGCGTCACACGAGAACATCAAGAGAATCGGTTTTGGTGACAGTTTAAGGAAAAGCGTCCTGCTAACGTTGCTTTCCCATGGGTGCGCAGTTTGGCTGGACAACACAAAAGAATGCATGAACTTTTTAAAATCAATGCAATACTCTGCTGCTCGGGCATTTCTACGCATAAAGGCGACCCCGGCCATCCCAGCTACACTCGGCGATTTAGCACGGATACCTATTATCATGTATTTGGACAAGCAAAGAGTTAAATATTTTTACCGCTTACAATGTCAACTTGACAAAACACACCTTTGTAAACAGATTTTCTCTGAATTACTATGTAAATAAAAAAAAAAAACGCCATCCTGTTGGTCTTACCTAAATGAGATTAACAAAACACTCGTCAATGTCGGTGTCGACCATGCAGTTTACAGACAAATTGATTTTTTGCCAGAAGTGTATTATAAATTGAGAATGCAGTTATTGAATAAGGAATATGTCGGTGAAATTGAAGCGAAAACGTACCCTGTCTTTGTATAAATATATTACAGTCCGATCTACTAGAGAAAATTATGTATTTCAATACAATGGTTTTGATGGTGCCAGGTTAAAAATCAAAGCAAGAACTAAGTGTCTCGGTCTACAGGCGGACTTGCATAAATGGGGCACATCGGAACATGATTGTTGTATTTTATGTGGATCAGGAACAGAAGATTTGGAACATTTTCTTTTTCTATGCCAAAACTTTACTGACCTACGAATTAAGTATTTTAAATTACTAACTACGAGTGGCAACCCATATATAATTGGCAAGGACTCATGAAAGGCTCACTATTTACCAAACTATGCATGCTTTTGGGACACAATAGTTCAGACATAAATGAAACCGCCATTTTTGAATTTTACAATGTACGTAAACAATTTCTGCTTGATGCGTGGTCCCGCCGAAAAGATTATCTGCACAATATGGCTAGCGGCGGACACTCTACATAATGGTACCTCACAATGTAAAAAATTTTATCACTTTTAACACACGGGTTTGTGTACTTGCGGGTCGTCTCCGGACTGCTCACACATCCTGCTGGTATCTGTTTGGGACGTTTATCTTAGATTTATTTTAGATTGAATATATTTGTTATTTAATGTTGTCATGGATGTCTTAGATGTATGTTGGTTTGTACATAGTTATCATTTTATGCTATCATGGACGCATCCTGGACATGCCCTTGTCTACCTTGCCCCGTGTCAAAGGGGTAATTTGTGCCAAATAAATAAATTAAATACACAACTTGCGAGGCATGCGTGGTGACTGGGGTAGCGGCCCGCGAAGCATTAAGCTGTGTTGCGACATTCACCGGAAGAGAGTGTGGGCCGTACATGAGCAATGATTCTAAAAGCCCAACGTTATTTCCGTTGTTTTGCTTGTTCATTATATCGAAGTTTAGGAGAACATTAGCTACAAAAAGAAAACTCGCCCAAAAAAATTTCGTTGCACTTCTGCTTTGTTTTTTTCTTCGTGTAGCCTCCTTGCTAGTATCAAAGGTTCGCTTATCCGTCAGCTTTCTATCACTCAAATGTCCACTTCTCCGTCAGGTTTCTAGAACTCAAATGTCTACTTATCTGTCAGCTTTCTATCACTCAAATGTCTATTTATCCGTCAGCTTTCTATTATTCAAATGTCCACTTCTCCGTCAGGTTTCTAGAACTCAAATGTCTACTTATCTTTCAGCTTTCTGCTACTCAAGTATCCACTTACCCGTCAGATTTCTTGCACTCAAATGTCCACTTATTCGTCAATCTTTATTATTTTTGAAGATTACTTTATCACCCATCATCACATAATATTCACAGCTGAAAATCATTTATATCACAGATATAGGTTTTTGATTATTATATCCCTATTCTGTCTTTTTAGATACTAGTATATGCATTAATTATATATTGGTATCTAACGGACCGAACCGCAAATAAATCTCGAGTCTTTTTGAACTATACTCACACCATATTTACTGTGTCAGATGAATTTCTCAGTCTCTTTTCCCCATTTACTTGATACATGTAGAAATTGTGCTTGAGTGGGAGCTACAAAAGGGTCACTCATTCACTCAGTCAATCAAACAATCAATCAGCAGCCAACCAATCAACAGAGCCACGAACAAACCAGCCAATCTCTGTCGTATCACACTAAGTTTCCGGTGAGTGTTGTTCCACCGGTTGTTGTGACGCTCCCATTGAGCTGATACAAAATCCCAGAACCAGTTTTAATTTATGTACACATTTTCTAAATAAATTTATCCCTGGTTTCATAATTTTATCATTCAATTGCTCATAGTTTATGTCAGGTACATTTTCATAGGGACATGCTTGTGTCATAAAAGCCCACATCAAGTGATACTTTGTAAAGCGGTCAAAGAAAATCGTTTCTTTCCTGATCCCAGCCAAAGAGTTCTAAGGTTGATCAATCTAGAAGGAACGTACTACAAATTGTATCTCTTATGCGTCAATTTGTGAGTAAAATTGTAATTGCGATATGCAACCATCTTTTGATATCAATTGGTGTATCAGGAATGTTTATCAGCCTAAGCAAGAAGTCAGCTGCGCAAAAAACGAATATGGTACCCCTTTTTACCATGCATCAATTCAAGACCCTTGGCATAGGTTTGTGAAAATCTAACTGGACAGTTTGATAGGGTTAAACTTAAAAATATGTGGATTGCTTGTCAATTTTGGGTTATACGTAGTAGCTGGGTTGGGTAAAAAAAAACACGGATAGTTATTCCACAAAGTTTAAATTCATTTGGACTTATCTGATGTTATTATTGTGCAAACCAACATATGTACTAAAATTTGGCTTCCTCGATACCATTTTGATGTCTAATTCGTGTACTTTGCTGCACGTACCTTCTCCATTTTAGTTGGCTGTACTCCACTTGACCACTTAAAAACACTCAGATGCGCCGTCCGCCTGATCCACATTTCAATGCATGGGGCTCATTTACCAGCTTGACTGTGCGTACGTTTTTTTTTGGGGGGGGGGGGGCTGGGTGTTTGTTTGGTTGGTTGGTTGGTTGGTTTGGGGGGTTTTTTTGGGGGGGGTTGTTGTTTTTTTGTTTTTTTGTTTTTTTGTTGCCGTTGTTGTTTTGTGTTTTGTTTTATAGTTGTGGATGTTTTGAAGGCTGTTGTCCTTATATTTGTTTCTATAATTCAAACAACCATAATGTAGATATTACAAATTGTTTGCCAGATAGGATCAAGTGTCACATTCAGACATAACACGCCTCATGTGGACTACCAATGACGTCTATGTAAATGCACACAAGTCGGCTTTGAGCTCAGTAAAAGTTGGTAGTTGGTGAATTGACATGCAGGCGAAGTTTGATATTTTAATGAGTGGTTTATTTTGATTTCTTGTGTGTTTGTCACAGCACCGGGACATTTACACCCACCTACGCATTATTCACACGCCCACAAATGTATGTATTTGGACGGAATGTAGTCGTAATTATGGCAAACTAATGGAGGGCTCCACTTTGTTTACGAAAAGACGGCACGTCCCTTCCTTTCGCACAGTGAGCAATCCAGCAACACGCAAAGTATGAACTTGGAATGTATATTGTCGTGCGCAATTAGGTTGATACGCACTTACAGTTGAATATAATAAAAGTAGAAAGAATCACATCAAATAGATAAGTGTGATGATGATGATGATGATGATGACGACGACGACGACGACGACGACGACGACGACGACGACGACGACGGAATTAATAAATTATTGAATGGAAGAAAAAAGTGACAGGAAACCATTTTGATTAACTTCATGTATAAACTGCCTAAACTCAGCTCAACTCGCCCCAACCGAACACCACTCAGTTCCGCCCAATTCATTTTTATTTTTATTTTTATTTTTTTTTCTCTCGGCCAACATCCAAAAATGGGGATTTTGCAGTAGTTTATATGTTGGAAACGATAGGCAGACATACGAACAGGGTTTAAACTCATGGCTGTCACGCAACTGGAAGGTGAATTTCAATACATTCATGTCAAGCTTGGAAGTGGTCAGGCTAGTGTAAGTGACGCTCTCGGAAGTGAAACAAATGATCCATTTGGTTAAAAGCTTTTGTGCTTAATTGAATCCTGGATATTAATACCAAACTGTACAGAATTGGTATGTTTCGGACGCGAGGATGATCATCTAAAACTGTTATAATTTGGATTAAAAGGTTCAAGGTGGCAAAAGCAACAATATTGTGGTGTATCCAAAATATACTAAATGCACCAATAATAAAATAAACGAAAAGATCCAGTGAATCTTCTTTACAAAATTTTGTGTTTGAAAGCAATAATTTCACGCCCTTTCTGTAATCGAGATAGTAGACTAGGAGAGAGAGAGAGAGAGAGAGAGAGAGAGAGAGATGTAATGGAGGTTATGCCCTCCTATTGCTTGCTTTCCTCCAGTCTACGTCAACACAAAACGCCGTTGATATTAACAGTGAAAATACCCTAGAAGCTTTTCAATGTTCTCCATCTTTTTTTTTTTCTCTTTTTTTTTTTTTTTTTTTTTGTTTTTTGTTTTTTGTTTTTGTTTTTTGTGGCTTTGTCATTCCTTGCTTTATCCAGCGCATTGAGGGAAAACGGAGCTACAAGTGCGCCTTTTCCATGACAACCTTTTTAATTTTTTTTTTTTTTTTTTTTTTTGTTATTTGTTTGTTGTTTTTGTTCTGTTAGGAGCCTGCAGTTTTAATGCATGTCTATCCGACCCCATTTCGGCTACCCAATCTACTGATTCACACTCAGACACAGTTTGCGTTTAATTTAACCTGCATAGGCATGGGTGTCTTTAAGAATATCTTATTTTAAGAATCTGGCTAATCTCTCGTCTCCGAGCTTTACTTTTACGTCACACTAGCCCTAGATGTGCTCAAACTCTTTCTATTCTTATTTTTTAATTCCGCAGAATAACTTGAGGTGAACAGCTTGTTACAGTGGTGAATTTGCCAAAGAAATTCCGAACAGAACGGCTGATGTCGCCCAGCTACGTAACTTTGTAACACACCCTGATTGCCGCGCGTGTGCGTGGTAAACATTTGATTACGGCTCGGCATCTCTTGAACAGGACGTCACTATTTACGTAAGACCATGGTGGTTCCTTTAGTCCTGATACTGTAACGATGACAACAAAACATTAAACGACCGAAACTTGCCTTTCCGAAATAGCTTAGATGTGAAGGGTCATGGTAGTGATTTCCGCACCAAATCTGTGA
Source organism: Hermodice carunculata (assembly GCA_964020975.1). NCBI lineage: Eukaryota > Metazoa > Annelida > Polychaeta > Eunicida > Amphinomidae > Hermodice > Hermodice carunculata. The sequence continues at coordinate 7,412,657 of OZ026628.1, forward strand.
TTTAAGATTTCCGTTTTAAAATCAAGAAATCACAAAGAACAATATCACGCATTGATAATAAGACACGTTAGGATTTGTGGTCACCAAACTAATCTTCGAGCGACCGTGCACCACAAAAGGGAGCTGGGTACTAATCATATTTGGTAGGTTAGGTTTTTACAATATTTAGTTTCATGCATTCCCGTATAGGAATTGATGAATTTTAGTCAAAATATGTAAAATTGGGAGAGCAGATATGACCACTAGACTTTTAGATCCTCACTACTTCAGGCCGGCAACTAGTTGAGAACTGTTCAAGTTTATCAATCGTACAAACAGACTTGCTCATCGTCCATAGACTGAAACAGTAATTTTTCAAATCATGCCCCATTTCCCAATACGTTGACACCAAAAGCAAGGCTGGGTTCTTGTGTTAGATACAATAATAAACCACAGTGCGGTACACGTGAAGTATTTGTTTCTCATTCTGGCAGAAGCACCAATGAATATCAGTGACGTCACATTTGGAAACCATAATGTTTGCACAGGATTTCAGGTGATTAACAGTCGTTCGTACTTTGGTCTTCATGTTGATCAACCACACTGAACATAATTTTTAATCCACGACGCATTTGTTCCCCCTTGAAAGCTCCATGGCTGGAACACTACTTAACTCATTCCGTCCTAATGACGCTTTTCCCCGCTAATATCTGAATGTCGTCTGCTAATTGTACTGGACTAATTTAGGAATTATTTTTCAAAATTTTGGATGAGACTTGCATGGGAGATCATTCCAAATTATATGCCCATGGTCAGCAGCTTTCCTTGGCACGCTCTGGACGCAATGCGCCCTGAGCACAACAAGAAAAGCTGTTGACTCGGTCTTCTATCAGGGAAGAATTAGTTAAAAGAAGTGTTGGTTAGTCCCAAAGGAACCGCGTATTGGTTAAAACATGTCGTTCACGTGACATATTTACCCTGAGTCATCCAGGTTAACATCCAGCTGAGTCCCTTGAATTATACAAGTAAGGAAAAAGCCTCAAATGCAATATCTAAGTCGAGTTACCAAAATGGTCCCAGACACATCACAAAATAAGTTGTAGTTTAAGGACAATAATTGAAAAAGGAACACCGAATAAGAACAGTGAAAGCATGCTTGAAATATAAACTCCCTAAAGGGTTGATCTTTTATACACCCAGATCAATATTGTCATGGGATAAGACTCGTTCATCATCATCATCATCATCATCATCATCATCATCATCATCATCATCATCATCATCATCATCATCATCATCATCATCATCATCATCATCATCATCATCATCAATTCCATGCCATGATGACCAAGTTCGCAAGCTGTTGGAAAGTGAAGGAAGGTAATAAAGGAGAGGAAGGAAAAAAGAAGGAATGACGAACAAGAGACCGAGAGAGTGAAACTGAAAGAGAGGGATTTTTTCTTTGAAAGAGTCCCAAAACGTGTATTTTTACAGAGATATATTAGAAGCACTACTAATAATGTCCATGCACTATGATCAGAAAAATAATCTACATGATATAAGATGTTGAATACTTTTCACTTAGCACACGTCTCAACACGGTTAGATTGAATACAAGGGTTCGCTCAGGAGCCTGCTGTTGTCTTTCGGCATGCTTTGACAAAATCATCTGTAGCAATATTATCACGTTTTGGAACAGAACTGATGAACGCTTTATACTTTAATATAAAGGTAACCTATTGTCATGTATAGAACAACATCAGATTCATAATGAAACCTATGTCACTTCCACTTTCATTTTTATTGTAGGCCTATTTTTGCAGTATCATTGTACATGAGTATGCAACATGAAGATTTGCAGTAGTTGCATAATAGGATCAGATTGTAATGTATGGTTCTTGAATCATTAAAATGTTTTCGAAGGTCTTTGATGTTCGTGTATAAGGATATCTAAGTGAGTAAATTCCTGCTATGTATCATATCACCAGGGAGGTTAAGAATAAACTTTTGAAAAACAAATGACGAGAGATTACTTGTTATTACTATCCATCATTCTTACTGTGTCTGAAAATAGGGTGATCAGGGTTGGTTTAATTTCTTGGCACACAGTCTTTCATTCCAATGATGCATACTTATGACACAAAGCAACCCGTGCCCTTTTGAGGTCAGGTGAAAAAGTGGGTCAGCAAAGCCCATTACATTACAGTGAACCTAAGAGTCCTGAAAGTTTCACCCTCCATACGAGGAAGGATTTTGTATTTATCGGCTAATGTACCTGGAGTACATATATAGTCGTCCTACAATTACACCCTTGTGTGATAAAAAGGCAAGTTTAAAGCTTATTTGACAACATACAGACAGGTTAAATTTATACCTGCTATATTCCAAAAGGCAAGGCTCATGGAAAGTGAAAACAAGATGTGAGTACTCAACCATGAACGGGAAGGGCAGCACCACCTTTAGGTAAATTTAGAACTAACCCAAATCTCTCCTATTACCTTAGAATCGCATTACCTGGTGCACTGAAAACCGCCCAATCTACAACTGGGTATTGCAGTAACTTGTAACTGTTATCTGTGCTATTATTTTCCAATAAAAGGTCATATAACGTGGTTTTAGTGATGTATATACTGCTTTACTTACCAAGATAAAGGGCACATTTCAGTTTCTTTGTGCTGTATGTGTGTACATTTCTGGATCTCTATGCTGTCGTCCGGGAAAAATTGCGACTCTATGTGATGTTTTGCAGTAGATATGTGAATCTCTGTGGTGTTGTCTGGTAAATTTGTGACTTTCTGTGGCATCGTCCGGCATGTCTGTGACTCTCTGTGATTTGTGGGTATATTTGTGATTCTACCAAGCGCCCCCCAGTATATTTGTGACCCTGTGGTGTCAGCTAGTATATCGTTGACTCTTTGTGGTGTCGTTCGGTATATTCGGGACTTTTTGTGATGTTTTCCGGCTTATGCATGATTCTTTGTGATATTATGCGGTACATTTGTCACTGGATTGTCACCCAGTATAATTGTGGCTCTCTGTGGCGTTGTTTGACTCACTGTGGTGTCTTAAGTACCAGGAGTCTGTTAAAGTTTACAATGAAAAATGACAAAATGAGATCTATGTGCAGTGACAAATATTTAATTCAATTTTTTGTCGTTTTATCTTTTTTTTATCAAATTATTTCTTTATTCATTCATTCATTAATCAATTCATTTATTCATTTACTAACGTGATTGTTCATTCATATTGCATAGGTAACTTACAACAGTATGTACTGATGCGTGTGACTGCACCAATATATTTCACCTATAAAATTTCAGTCATGTCTTATAATTTGTATTATCATTGGTGCTACTTTAGATATGTAATGTCTACGCCATGGTAGTTTTTTTTTTTTTTTTTTGCTTTTGTTCGTTTAATGCGTAATGAACCAAAACTACCCTATTTAAGACACCACAAGACCAAGAAAAATTTCAAGATCGCTCATTACATATTATCAGAGATCGCACAAGTCCTCATGGTGAGATCCACAGTGACAAAGACAAGACAGATAGGGGTCAATGGGATTGAATGTATATGCATTGTAAGTACAATGTAGTACAAGGGGAACGAAAAGAGAGAAAAGAGTGACAGAGGGAGGGTGGGCAGGGAGGTAGAGAAACGAAGAAAGAAACGACAGAAAGAAGAGTTGAAGGGAGCAAGAAAGAAGGAACGAAAAAAAAGGATAAAGGAAATATAATTTTGATCTTGTAATAACATGAGCTGGACAAACAAAGAAACATTGGTATGTCCCCTCGTGTCCTGCAGATGCAGAACAATCGATTCAGTCATTTATACTGACTTTAAAAAATACTTAAAGTTGATTTTTTTGTGAAAATGTTCCTATATAAAACCTTGATTGGGATTGCAGATGGGTGACCTTGACTTATTGTTCAAGGTCACATTTGCATGTCATACAAAATTTAACGCGGACGCAATAACTCCGCAAGGATTTGACTTAAGAGGTTGAAATTTTGCATGATTATGTACCATAATGTAAACAAGGTTGGGATGGTAGATGGGTGACCTTGATGTATTTTCAAGGTCACATGGCCACTTTTAAAAATCATTGCAGGGGCACTCGAGAAAGATTTGCCTTAAAGAGGTTGACATTTTGTGTGATTATGTTTCTTTGTAAGACCTTTGTAAGCCCTTGCTTGTAAATGCAGATGTATGACCTTGACCTATTTTTTCAAGGTCACGTGGGCATTTCATAAAAAATCAATGTTTTGAAATGTCAATAAAGAGTGTATCTTCACCATATCTGTAGATCATTGGAATCGTTACGCCTATTTATAAAAATAAGGGTGACAATAGTAAGGGCGCACGGGGAGAAATGCCTGCTCTAGTTTGAATTTAAATTTGCCAAAAGATTCGTTGTGTCAGATGTGATGTACTTTCTGCATCAGGTCAGTCTCAGTACTTGTCATATACCAAATACATGTTGAACTGTTCTAAAGCAATTTTAAAAATCTACTACTTTATTAAGTAGCCAGGAGAACTCAAAGGTGATCAACAGAAAACTGAACTAAAACCTGGCTTACTTTAAAACCGACCAGGAGAAACACACTTAAAATAGCGCACCTGTATGCTACGCATATCCAGCTGACGTGGTCAGTAAAAGGACTAAATGTTTAAAGCATCATTACCTTTAATGAGAACACGACTTGTGTGTTGCTTAAGTGGTTTAAAAATATATTGTATGTTTAATTGGTCGTCAAGTGCCATCAAACAATACAGGCAAAGATTAACATGTAGCTTTGAGATTTCCATGACCCGAAATTTCATCAAAAACTTGACTGAACAGTGTATGCATGCCTGTTTCATTCACAGGTGATAAAAGACCACCGTCATATGCATAATAGTACGACAGTTACCTCGGAATAGAATGAAATAGACTTTACTAATCGTTCAGGAATTATAGCAGGCACATCCACGTCTTACTGAATGAACTTGAACAGCTTTGGCGAAGAGCAAAATATGTTCCGGGGATGCACCATCACTTTCATGGTGATTGCAGACTCGCACCTAAATCATGTGCCAGCGATGACACGACATTATAGTGCGTTTTGTAACCTCCAGATGTGCTATGGTAGCCAAATATATTGCGAACAAGAGTGCGTGATGACAGAGGTTATTGCTGTTTAAGTTATAATCCACCACAGACTGCACTTGTAGCAAAAACATATCCACGAAAGAATAGTTTACTGTAGGAAAATGTGCAGACTTTTGCGACAGCAACAGCACTCCGATCAAAAACACAACTGAAACGGTTGAGGCAAGATCTCTATTGACCCTACATTGTGACACGTGACACCAGGACATGTCTGCCCTTAGCCAAACACCAAAGTGTCGTATACTATTAACTACATTATGGCTAAAGAGGACATCTCTCTCACATGGAATCCTTTATGTGTGTGTGTGTGTGTGTGTGTGTGTGTGTGTGTGTGTGTGTGTGCGTGTGTGTTGTATTTGTGTCTTTTTTGCCCAGAACCACTTCCTAGTAGTCATTACCCTTTTCCGCAGTCCGAACTCTTTACTCTCCGTAAGCTAACCTGTCCCTGTCTAGAATCTGTGTGTTTTCGTCATTTTGTCCAAAGTGAACTGACTGAGAGAACATTCGAACCTTGTGAAGCTTCAGGGCAGACATGTGCATGCCATGAAGCCCCATTGATTGCACTGCCTGGCATCGTACCTTAACCTATCTAGGCTAGAAGAATCACAGGTGAAAAAGTCAAGACTATCATGATGCAATCTGGACTGCTTTATCTTCCCATCAACAAACTAGATGAGAACACTGATGTCCACTTACAATGCTGAGATCCGTCACTGTGGTCAGTTGAGAGTATACACCCACCTCCCTGATTAACTCTTGGCTAAGGTCCGTGAACCTGGCAAAACGGGGGTCAGTATGCTGCAGTAAAGCAAACTCTAACGCTCTGTAAGTCTTCACACATAATAGGGTAGGTGGAATATGCTTGAAGCTCGGATCAATAGATGGTTCCAAACTAAGATGGATAAACAATTGTAGGTGTCCATGGTTCAAGAAAAACACTGCTGAACAAACTATAGTCCCAGCCTTTGTTTCAGTGAGATTCCTATAGTTACAGGGTTCTTGACGGGAAAAGGTCAAGAATTGCGCACAATGGAATCACAAACAGTGCTGCCCCCACGAATATGCCAGACAGGAGTCACGATTAATCATTAAAAAAATAAGAACTTAAAAATCTCAAAATGGCAACAGTGCTACCTAGGGAACAACTTTGACAAAAGTAAAACGAATATACTCGCCCCCAGGTTTGAAGGCAATTCAGTGATTCTCTCTAAGACACAAAAAAGTCATCAAGGTTCAGAGATACTAAGAAATGCCCATGTTTGAATTCAAGGCGATCGCCCAAGACCTTTCGTTCAGTAACCCCTTGAATTGAGAGCTCCAGGCCCTCACCAGAAACAAACTACTGACAAATGGCCTGCTGAACGACTTATCCGAAAGGAGCGTCCCCAAGAAGGCTGAAACTATAAAGCCAGCATTTTCTTTACCAATTTCAGTGCCAACTGTGACTACAGTCAAACTCATTAAAACCAATTGTTATAAATTACAGTAAGGATGCGTGATTCATGTTTCCTGTAAAAAGACCGTTCATTCAGATAGCGTTTTGCCTGTAATTACACACAATATAATAGTCAAAGTCAACAGCTTTCCTCTGCATGCGTTCGGTTGCTCCCAAAGCACGCTGGGAACAGCTGTTGACTCATTTCAAGACGTAGCACTGAAAGAGTTGCAACTTTCCATTGTTTTAATATTTGAATGACAGATGAAAAGATAACCTTACAAACGAAGGAATAGATTGAAAATAATACAGTTTGGCACAACATTTTACCGCGTTTCAGACAATCAATTTCAAAGTCCTATTTATAGTCTTTTCCCGAGCAAGCCCTCCCAAAGGCATGCAAAACTACACGGCAAATGTTTATTGCCATATTCGACAGCACACTCAGACTCATTCTCACCAGTCAAATGTGGTTTTTGAAACATTTTCATAATAATATAGATTAGGAACCTTAATACTGGGGCAAAGAGACCATCAGGGAGCAACTCTGCCATCATAGACGGCTTCAAAGCATTCCATTTCATGATGCTTTCCACAATTATGGATGGATGAGATGCAGGGAAATTGCATGTATCTTATGAACTTGAGTTGACCTTGGAATAACCTTGACTGAAACTCGTTAGAGCTGTTTTTTGCCATTTTGACAGATTTGATGGTTCAAAGTTAAAAAAAGGCGAAATTTTCAAAAAAATGTATGTGTATATATATATATATATATATATATATATATATATATATATATATATATATATATATACATATATATATAATTTTAAATCGCATGTTTAACAGAAATGAGGAAGTAAGTAATACACATGGGGCACCATTTTATTTTCAATTCGATGACTAGGGAATGCTGTAAGGAAAATATATGAGTGAAACAGGCAGCTTGGGCTAACTAACTAGATATTTTAAAAAAATCATCGCAATATATCAAGTCTGAAAGGAGTTAAACTCATTTAAGTGAATTTCTGGTTTAGCCACCATGGCCGTCATCCTAACCTTTGAAAGATTCAAAACGAAACTCTGTTTTTAATCATCCGATTTCGTTACAATCTCATTATTTCACATAAATTTTTTGTTTAATTATCTGCTTTTCCAGCTGGGTCCATTGAATTCTACCAATAGTACGGTAAACATTTTCAAAACGATCAACCTACTTTTCGAAAATGACCCTCTTTGGTTAAACTAATGAAAGTCCGTTCACTTACAAGGTATAGCGTGGTTTATTTATTAATTTTTTTTTTTTTTTCACATTTTAATATTGTAGATTGGATTCTTTGAAATGGGCGTTCACATACAGGTGGGAATTGAGACAGAAATAAAAGGGCAGTTGAGTTTCATTGTTGAAGGTCACTTCAAGGAGAAATGAAAGTCATACTATACAGAACAAATGCTGCTGCTGCTTTCTGGGCCGTTTGATCCTGGTGGAGCATCTATAATCATTATAGATCTGCTCAACACGTCACCTACAAGTCCAACAAAAATCCGCATAAAACCTCTTATTCCACGATATAACGAAAACAATAACAATAGCCGCAACAATTTAGGAAATGTAAGTTTACGGGTAGAATAGCGCAAGCATTCTTGACTGTTTAATTTTGGTAAACTTGATTTAGGTGGGGGGCATGACCTTAATTTAATGGTACAAGAACCCATTTACAAGAGTTTGGAATGGTATATAATTTGGATAGTTACTGCGATAGGGTGATCTTGACCTTTGTGACCGTTTCCTCTAGGAAACAACTGTTCAAGTGTTGTCAAATTCGATACAAGAAATCTACAACCCTCAATACCTACAAGGCACGTGATGCGTGGTATTCTACATTCATGGCAAAAGATTAAATATAATATTTACTGCAAATCCAGCTGGATACAAGCAGGGTGGTGTAGACATAACGGAGATCTGAACTCTTAGAAATAGAAAGTCTTTACAGGTGCAATACCTTCAGCTTGAGCTTATGCGTCAGGGCAAAAATGACTGCCATGCAACAGTGCATCGGCCACTAGACACCTAAGAAACAAACCTATTTTTGGTATAATTATCTATCAGCTTATCCCTTGACAATTTCAAAAGTCGATGTGCTATAAATGGAGACAGACACACTGGAATGGTATTCTTTGCAAATGGACCTTCGTTTAAGTACCTGCTGCCCTCAGTGGCAAAGACCATATGTTTTCCTCGGCACACTTTCGGCGCAATCCGCCGCGGAAAGGCGCTGACTCGGTCAAAACGAGGCTCCGAAAAAGCTTTAGCAAAATAAAAGGTCCATGACTGAGACAATGGTATATAATTCATTTACAGATAATGCTATGGCCCACTGCATGATGGCTGCAGATCAGTCATTCCCATCATAAAATTAGCGGACTATTGGTCGGGCCGGAAACAATGGGCTACGATTATATTGCCGACATTTTACAGACACCGTCATAAATCTAAGATAACTGTATGGCCTTAAGTAGTTTCTTAAGTGAACTTGCTATTTGGAGTAACGTATCCAGCAAATTCACATTATAAAGTCACGCCCTATGTATGACCCGCAATCCATCTACACACAATTCACCAGGAGAAGTGATCATAAGGGATGCAAATGCGATCAAATTCAGTTGCCAGAGTACAGCCATTTTCAAAGTGGGGCGCATGTGCATACAGCTGTCAGTCAATGCTGTCATACAAATTGCATAGATGATAAAAAAAAAGTTTTTTTTTCTTTTTTATAAAACAGAGAAAAAATGTCAACATATTCGTAAATGTAAAATTGATTTTTCGAGAGTCATCCTTCATTTACAAGCAACACGCCGAGCTGCTTGTAGGAAGATCATTTACATGGCATTGATATCTTGAGAAGCCTCTTGCAAAGCAGCTTCAGTTATTTTTATTATCTTTATTTTTATTTTTTTGTTTGTTTTCAGAATAAAACACAAGCATTACAGTGATTTATGTGTGAATGCTTAGCAATCAGAGAACTAATAAGTTTGGGACATCGTTAAAATATACCAAGAAATTCAACAGAAAGTTGTCTTTAACACGAGGCTATAGACGTACCTCAGTATGACATACCACAATATGTTGTCACCTTTCGCGATATCACACATACTGCTGTACAATATGCATTCGCCATGCATTAGTAGTACATAAAATATGTTTCTCAAGGGAAATGGGCAGGAAAACTGAACACGGTTTGTGAATGTAAAACAGAAAGTGAAAAGTGGATAGAACGCCTCAAACATGCAAGATCAATGATTGCAAATAATATGGAACGCAAGAGAAAATGACCTGTGATTTAGCTGAATTAATTGCAATAAACCTCTGGCAGGGTATGGACACTGGAAGCACAGTATATATATATATATATATATATATATATATATATATATATATATATATATATATATATATATATATATATATATATATATATATATATATATATATATGTGTGTGTGTGTGTGTGTGTGTGTGTGTGTGTGTGTATGAATGTTGCACAAAATGCCAAACAGACATGCTTCAAGTGTCGTCATTCCGTCATTCCGTATATTTAATGCTGGGTTGAGTAAGCGTATTCTGCAATATTTGTAGTTGTATCTAAATACGCAGCTTCAAAGATATATATATTGACAAGCGCATGTAGTAAGGTAACAGTGCAACTCAATATGAGTAGTATTTGTTTGGGGCACATTTCCAACAAAAGAGTGTTGTAGTCTTGTCTCCCGCAGGTGGCAGTGCGGGTACATTTGCTTCTGCTTTACATGTTCTGATGAATGGCCACCTGACCTCGAAAATGTGAGCAAGATTGAACTTATTTGCTCAGATATCCTAATTTTCCTCATTTAAATTATCGAATGTGTGGTGTTCAGTAAAAAACATAGACCGTAAATTATCAGCAAGTCACTGCATTGATTGGCAAATAAATTTAAGTAATGCGAATCGGTTTCAATACTAGGCATGAAGACAACTGAGCTATTGTTATGGTATGTATGTGCCTTCCTGCTGCCGTTTGGCAAAACTAAGATTTCAAATTCGCAACGAGGATTGTTTTCGTTTCCACAATAATAAATCACATCACCTTCATACTAACATGGGTCAAGTCATTTGTAGCGCAGATCATGCATTTAAGTATAGCCTCTTCCTGACGCTAACTCAGTGATGTACGTACACATCCATAAGTAGGACTTAGAAGTTTCAATACAATGACTGAATTGAAGGCATCAATTTTTGATGTCCGTTAATGACCCTTTTGGTGAGAGGACGCGTGCATCCCTTGTATCATTTGAACACTTTTGGAAGTATTTTGCAATTAGTGCACTTACATTCCACCATAATAAGGTATGTACGTAATACAAATAAGCACATAATCCGTTTTACCATGTAGAATATATTTGAGCTTTTACATTGATGAATATCGAAAATTTCACAACGCTGCAAAAGCAGTGGCACAAATAAAGACATAAAGGTGATTTGCGTTGGCTTATCCTTGAGACGACAGGCAACTAAGAGCAAACCCGTGTTCCGGACAAAGATTGGTAGCATTAGTAATTAACATACTTGTAGTACGTGTGTACCTAGCACCACGACATATGTATCAGTTTTAGTCCATTTCCATATGCATTGCAGTTTTTTGTGCATTTGTCCACAAAGCTTATCAGTAATCCATGTGTACAAACATGCTTAAGTCAGATTATCAGAACACAAAAACGAGTATTTCAATGCTCATGAGAAACTTGTGGACTTTATGCTATAAATGGATTGAAACATTTTAAGATCCCTTATAAAAGGTCGTTTTGTTTCTCTGTACATTTCTAGGCTCAAGAAGCTAACTTTGCCAACGGGTTTCTTTCATTACAGCAAAAACTCCTCCCGGATTGGAAATTCATGAGTAGCAAGCCTTCACGCAAAGAAAAACACCTGTGTCCAGTATATTTTTTTCATGGTTTTTTTTTTTTTTTTTGTATTCAGATTCAAATCAAACAAAGTGCTCTGAGCTAAAGCTGATATCTGAATGTGCAAACAATCTTTCATGCGCGGAGAGAACGTGATACAGCAGTGTGCATTAAAATGCCAGGACTTGCATGAATGAAACAAAATACGTAAGTGTGCCAAGCAATCTGACGGCTTGCATGGTTGCCGTAGGTACCATTACTCTAGCACTCGTAAGTACCTGTAAAACAAAAAAAATGTGACCATCAGTACACGAATAGGTGACATGCGGGACCCACAATGAGAAAGGAAGGAAGGGGAGCGGTGATGATGCGTCAGCATTGTTAAAATAATAGTACTTATACTATATGCTGACTTGAATCTAAATAATGGCTGTGTGCCAACACAGAAATACTGTATTTCTGCGAATTCTTTCCTTCTTTCTTTCTTTCTTTCTTTCTTTCTTTCTTTCTTTCTTTCTTTCTTTCTTTCTTTCTTTCTTTCTTTCTTTCTTTACCGGCAAATTTGTCCGACATTTCATTTGAAAAATATCATACGTAGGAACTCCAAACTTCGCATAATCATACTTCTATACATGAAGTCTGGCCTTTTTATAATGAGAAGTCATGCTTTTCAAAATTATGCAAATGAGGGCTAATTAAAGTTTTAAATCTTCAATATCTTACCTAATATAGTAGATATAGTTCTAAGTGTATAGGAGTTCGATCATAGCAAGGCAAATGTCATCTCAAATGTCAAGGTCATGTCAAGGTCGAAGGTCATGTAAAGGTCAAAGGCCAATTTTAGGTCAAAATATCATTTAAAGGTCAAGTTTCACTTCAGGTAGAGGTCATCACAAGGTCAAAGGTCATTTCAAGGTCAAAGGCCACTTCCGCTGGTGGCTTTCTTCTAGCCATAACTTGGTCAATTTTTATCCAATTTTGATCATGTTGGGCTCAAATTGTAGCTATTGCAACACTGTACATTTTGTAAATTACATGCGACCCCCAAAGGTCAAAGGTCAATGTCATCTGGATGTTTGAAAGTTTCACCTAACCATAACTCGGCCAATTTCCATCCAATTCTAATCATGTTGGACTTAAATTGTGGGTATTGTAACACTGTACATTTTTGCAGTTTACATGTAACCTGTAAAGGTAAAAGGTCAAGGTCATTTGGACTTGGAAATTTTCATCCAGCCACAAGCTTAATGGGATGTGAAGTTCCAAAGCACAAAAGTTGTACCATTTGATATTTACAACTTTGGAATACACACAGACAGATTTGTTTTGAAGCAAATCTTCCTTCCTAGTTATATTTTTCAATCTTCTAGAAAGTCTAAGATACTTGCGCATGGCATTGGAAATCTCCTCGTTTTGTCTTGTAATAATTGCGCTTCCTTCGATTCCAAAGATAACAGTTTTGAGGTTAAAAGTATTAAATGTGGTTATTTTACATTGTATTTCATAGTAAAACACATTTGTTGCATTCAGAGAAAAAGTTGCTCCACATGAGCACGATGGAAATTCGACAACTCCAATTTTGTACAGATCATTATTCAGCTGACTATAGCCCATTCTCATTCTAGAGTGAATTGTGGCATATATTCTCTCTCTCCTAAATAGTACAGTTCGTTGCGTTTGGGTTTAGGTCTATTTAGTTCCCTTTTAAATTCATCCAAATACTCAATGGTCCTAGCTGTTCGGGATAATGTATTCCACTCCACTGGCTGAAAAAAAGAGCTGTAAAGTGTGGCTTTCTTGGTATCAATAATTTTAGTTTGTTTTGTCCGTTCCGAAACTGTTACTGGTAATAGGCCTGAGAGATACACTGGGGCTAATCCATTTATAATTTTGAATAGAAGTACCAATTTTCATTTCCTTCTACGCTCGGTTTATTTTTCCGACCCGGTCTCTATATAGATTTGTTGTAGATTCGTATAGGCAAGTGCCCCTGTCACAACCCGCCCCCCCCCCCCCCCCGGCAGCTGAATAGTTTCAACTCTGTCCTTGTCCAGTTTCGTGCATCCATCCCAAGCTACACTGGCGTACTCCAGGCAAGGAAGTACAAATGAAAAATGAGGAAATTTTTAATGAAATGAGTTTGCACTGCACGCATATCTTCCCTAGTTGTGTGTGTGTGTGTGTGTGTGTGTGTGTGTGTGTGTGTGTGTGTGTGTTTAATGTTTTTATTTCAATGAACAACACCAGAAACATGGATACGATCGTAGACATTATTTTCGTACTGAACTTTGTTTTCCATCACATACAGACAGAACTTTGAAAACTAATGCCGCTGAAAGATAGCTTTTCGTCATTCTGATCCCTATGTTTTAAATTATGATTTACGTTCTCACAGGTCAGTGGTAGAAATCATAATAAGTATACATTAAATTACTTGCGTCGGTCTCACCTGTTTTGTATGTTTAATATAATGATTTACATGTTCCTAGGGCAATGGTTAAACCTTTCATCATACAGTGTATACAAGTAATCAGCCGTCCCCGATCTGAGCTTCATGCTTTACATAGGGATTAACGTCTACGTGGCTAATAGTACATTCTGCCAGCAACCAACATATACGTGAAATCAGTTGCATATGTTACCTCTTGAAGAGTGGGCCCGTATGTGATGGGAAATTAATTTGTTTGGAAGGCATGGCACGACAAAACTGAAAAATGTGACATGTGTGGCCCAGCTGAAGTGTGAAATTGATGTAAAACACTCAGTGTCTATCTCCACAGATATGTACTTTAATCTGAGCAAACACGGTCGGTTCTGGCAGACAGAAGATTGAGGGTTATTGTGTGCCATCTGGACATTGTAAATTTGTGTGCAGTGGAGCTTGCAGTTCAAAAGAAATAACCATGACAGCAACACAACATGCAAGGCTGATTGTAATAGCTTGCTATGCTGTGCACTTGGACGCACAAGAAGTGGTCACCGTGGCAGTTTTACATACGGTTAACATACCCCGCAACTTAGCAAGACTCCCCTGGTCACTATAAACCAGGATCTCCTGCCAATTGCCATGCTCAAAAGAGATTGAATTTATTTTACATGTGTCAGAGGGGGAAACCCGATCATGACGTATATCGACACTGGTGCATTTAATACAAGAATGATGTATAGATGAAAGGGGTATAAATCCTCATATGACAACAGGCAAATATATCGGGATAAACAAACTGGCATTTTCATAAAACAGATATAGAGACAGATAAACTTTGTCCACACTTTGCACATGATTAATCTGCCAGAGCTTGGTGATCTGATGACAATTAATTGGCCGTATAGTTCCAGTTGACATCATGTATTGACTCTTTTGATCACTTGTTTTGCTTGTTTACTTTCATTCTTTCCCGCTGAGCCCCCCCCCCCCCCAGCACCCAGACATAAAGTGGTGTCGGCCAGACTGTTTCAGCTTAAATTATTCTGTGCAAAGAAAAATAGATGAAAAGCGTCCTAGCACGATACCATGCTGCAGACCAACAGCTTTCCGCGCTGCGTCTCTCTTTTTTTCTTTTTTTTTCTTAATTTCTCTCTATCTGTCTCTCTTCTTTTAAGGACTTAAATGGTAAGAAGGAAATAAATTTCATAGTAATCCATGAAGGAATAGAAATTGTATGAATGGATCTATTTGTACATGATTATATTCATACAGCACCATCGCTTGGTTGTAATATACATTTTCAATAACGTCTGAGAAGGTCTTGTTCTATTTTATCTTATTATAATTACGTATAAAAAGTTTAACGAAAAATAAATGGACTCATATTCTACCATCGGTGGTGTGCACAATGACGCTCCTAAGGTGGGGTCGTCGTCAGAGAAACATGTAAGACAAATGCTAGGAACTATTCATTCTGTTACATTTTAGACCTGTCATTCATATTAAGAACCATTTATTGCGCTGCGCTAATCATATACTAAAAAAAAATCATTTTATGGCACTGTTTTATGACGTGTATATGTCCGGACCCAGATTTTCTGTTGCACCGCATATGGCAAATGTTAGGTCCATTTATTAGTTATTTGTCATATACTCAATAAAGGCAACGAACTGTTTGTTGCAGTCACCTTGCTCAAAAAGGCAATCACTCAGACCCAATCGCCAATACTGCCAACCAGATATTCTTTTGTGGGCCTATGGCAGGCTTCAGGGGCTGGAATGAATCAGTCTCTGTCTTGATCTTGTCAGCATAGCCTCTTTAATGCTACCTTTTTAATCATTGCTGTTTTAGTGTTGTGTTTGTATTATAACATCCATACGTCTCTTGTCACCAAAGTATATTTGATGGTCTCCATCATCATAGCACGTTTAATGGTGTTTGCCATTCCAGACATGTTGACTGTGGTATGGGTGTGTTCACCTTCATGAGTTCGTTGGATTTACTATCCCATCGAAGACTCTCAAGCTAATTACTCTCATTGTGCTCATTTTTGAAATACAGACTATTTACCCCTGAAATATCTCTGAAAATAATGTCCCTATTTTTGCATGTTTGTCAAACTAGATAAAGTTACATCACTACTGTATCATTAGACCACAAATCAGACATAGGTATATAGACATATATATATATACCTATGTCAGTATTTGATGGATTTGACCCGGAGAACGTCGTGGTTGTATGCAAACATAACATAGTCAACACAGTTTGCGTGGCACAACTATGACCAAAAATGCGTGCAGTCCTTCACTCGTGATCCCTGTCCGTCCCAAACACGTGTCGCGACAGTTTTGAATAGCATAATTGACCAAGTAACACCTGAGGATTGCAGCCAATACGTTACCAACATTGGGGAACAGGGAACTGTAAATGTGTCGAAGGGAGGTTCTGACCTATTTTGGACGGGTCCATCCAGTATCTTAAAGTTTAGTTTGAAAAATTTTAGTGTGGAAAATGCCAAAGCAAAGCTAAATCTATTACCCAAGAAAAGTTACAGTGATATTATTGGCTTTGACTCTTGACTGCTTTATATTTGGGTCCATCCATTGCACATTTTTTTTTTCAATGTTATCAACACCACAGGCTATAGTACCTGATGATTAAAAATTGTCAAGTGTGACGCCGGTGTACAAAGATCAAGTTTCAATTTTGTCATTAAGCAGTTACTGTCCTATTTCAGTTGGTAACATAATGGAAAAATGTGTTCTGATATAAATATTTGGCTTCGTCGCTACTCATGGCTTCGAAAGTGTAGACCGGAGTGCCTCACCTCAGAAATTATTCGCCGGAAACTTGTCTCTATTAGGCTATTGATGATTGGCTCCTTAATTTCAACGATGATCAAAGTACAGCAATACGTTTCTTTCCTTTTTTTTTTTTTTTGATATTCAAAAATATTTGGATGCAATTATACTCTATTAATACGAAAGCTTGAAAAATACAGAATCACTGGAAATGAACTGGTTTGGTAATATTCATGGTTAAACAATAGGAGGAAAATTGTCAAATGTGAAGGCAAATTATCTATGAAGGTACCGTTAAAATTGGCGTCCACCAGGGGTCGCTTTTCGGTCTGGTGTTGTTCATCCTTTATGGTAATGATATTGGTCAACGTATAAGAAATGGTCTCTGTAATTTATTCGCTGATGATTCTATTATTTATACTACACTGGATCGTGAGCACACGGTTACAGGGGCACTGCAATGTTCCCATAAACGATGTCAGTTTTTGGTGTAAAAAGAAAAGACTAATGATTAATACGGACAAGAGTAAAGCTATATTTAATATATGATAAAAATAAAGTTGTTCAGAAATTAAATGTCTCTTTGGAAATCTTATTGATCAAGTGGATAAAGTTCTTTAGTTAGCTTGAAATGTTGATGATGAACGAAGTTGGAAAAAGCACATAGAGAAATCGGATGCTAAAGTAATGGGTAAACTTTCGATATTAAGATGATTAAGTAAGTTTTTACCAAAAAGGGTGTTAGAGACTATTTTCAAAACTACTACTTTACCATGTATTTACTATGCTGACACGGTTTTGTTACTTGCAGTAATGAAGGGATTAAAATGGTCCAAAGATTACGGAATACAGCTGCAAAATTTATATCTGGCAATTTTGATTATATAAACTATATGGGACGATGATTTGGTAAAAGTACCTGGATGGCAGACGATTTCAGAATGGCAAAAAAAAATTATCTGTATGATCAGACTTGTTGGATTATGTAAATTTCTAAGAATTATTTTATGTGATGGTGCTTTGATTTACAACAGCCGCCCTGATTCGTTGAAGTTACAAACGATTTCAAATCCCGGCATAAGAAAATGTACGTTAAGTTACTAATGTATGTATCAGCCACATGCTTCTTTCTCTGTATAGATTTTAGCTCAGTTGTATATGTGAAGACTACTGTGACCTCGTCTTGGTGACCTCTTTTCCATCTGTATCTTGTGCTACACATTTCTTCATATTCGTGTTTAGAGTCATATTGTCAGCAGAGCCCAGTTGAAGAACATTCTGCTACTGAAACGGTTACCTTGGGTAAATATATTTTGATAAAAAGTAAAAAGTAATTGTGATTCCTACAAAAAATAGTAATATCCATTGTGTATCAAAGAATGCGTCGTTATTTACTTATTTATTTATTTATTTATTTATTTATTTATTTATTTATTTATTTATTTATTTTTTAAATTGGAGTTAGTGTCTATTTTTATTCTATGTTTGAGGGTGAATTATCATTTTCTATAGTGAAATTCGAAAGTGTTAACTCAGTGTAGATCACATGACATAATCATAATTACATAAAATTGTGACGCGCTTGCGTCAGTTACACAGGGTATTAACACATAGATAAATCAAATATGCGTGAGATATGTTTGATAATAAGTCACATGTGAGGAATAACTACGACGAACTAAAACAAATACGGCATACTAGGTCGGCTTTGTAGGTAGGCCCAAGGCATATTTTTTGCGATGAATCCCAAATGAAACAGAATAAAAAAAATCCGTACGTGGCCGGAGAGTGAGTTAATATTTTACTCTCACTTGGGATCGTTGTTGATGGGGAAAATCACAAGTAAAGGCAAGTCACTGGTAATTTTCCCCACCAACTATGATCCCGAGTGACAGAAAAATAGTAAAGTTCCGACTCTTGGCTATACAAAAGTTTCAAAACAACCCTTTTCAGCTTCTGATTTGCATAGAGTGGCAACGCATGCGCATCATGCCAAATGCGTGCGGCCTGTTCTTTTTCCGATGCATTGGTATGGGTGTCTGGCTTCAGTCCCTCGTGGCTGGAACTGTCTGGGTTGAAGTTCACCTACAAATATCAAGAGGACTTACCTAAAATTTTCCATAGTGCAGTTTTGTTTGCGAGGAAACAAATACTGGCTCATTGCCTTGATCCGTTGTAAACCAGGATAAACATACATTGGACATCAGTGTGACGGCCGTAATCAAACTCCAGCAAGGTGACACCCTACTGGGGCTGGTCGTTGGCTTGGTGGTGACGCTGAATCTATATGCTCATACATAGCCAAATATCTGAGTGGATATTGTATATTAACAGACATATCCCCCTGGTTAATGAAAAACGTACACATTATGCTTGAAGTGTAACCTGACGGGATCAGATTATGAGTAGACCGCTTCTTTACACCAAGGACACATATATCACGCATACCAAGGCCAGGTGCCAGAAAAAAACACGGACTTTTATTGTACGGTTCTCCTCAAAATGCAATCTGTCTGCAGGAGACCAAGTCACAGGGTGAATCAGCTCTCTCTCTCTCTCTCTCTCTCTCTCTCTCTCTCTCTCTCTCTCTCTCTCTCTCTCTCTCTCTCTCTCTCTCTCTCTCTCTCTCTCTCTCTCTCTCTCTCTCTCTCTCTCTCTCTCTCTCTCTCTCTCTCTCTCTCTCCCCCTCCACGGTAGGAAAGTAAACGCATGTACTACGTGGCGGGCTAGCTACATTCGTGAAAGGCAGTGTTGATTGTCAAACCTGTTGCACGTATCCTCAGGCTTGTGGGAACAGAAGCATGCACAGAACTTCCCCATCGTTTTCTTCTCGCAGCTTTAGACGAAGGCCTATGATACACTATTCAAAGCTTCTTTTTCCTTTTTTTTTTTTTTTTTACATGATTATGGATTGGGACATGAGTAGCAGCAATTTAAATTTTTTAAAGCGTACGCCTGCCGCGACGTTACTGTGTTTGTTTCTTTCGCCACCATGTTGTTGACAAGAAGAATGACTCCTACGGTTTGCACAAAGTAGAAAACACATTCAGTTTTACCAACTTTTTTATAAAATACAGTAAACGACAATGGGAGCAATTTTTATACTTTTGCAACTTTTTTTGTCGTTGGACTATAAATAATCCACACAATTTTCTTTAAAAAATGCACAATAATCTTTGTGAAATGTATGCGCACACCTTTTTAAACATTTTTTTGTTTGGTTGTTTTTTTTTTGGGGGGGGGAGGGGTTGTTGTTGTTTGTTTGTTTGTTTGTTAGTTTGCTTTGTTTTGTTTTTATATTGTTTTCTCGTTTCTAATCATGAAGACGTCTGACACGCACCTCGACAGAGTGAAAAAAAAAATTCAAAGTGTACATTCAGGATGTGGGACTAGCAGTCTTTGCTGCACATATTAAACATAGTTCTTGAAATCTCACCAAGCAAAAAGGATTGAAGGACTGAGTCCATAATAATAAATTGTTTCAGGCCGTCCACGGCAAGTTTTACTTTACTGATGTATAATTTCATTTGAATGTTTCATTAGAGTTTAGGGGAAGCATAACGACATAAGACGGTATATTTTTTAGTTATCTTGGAAGAATATAAACATCGGCCGGCGGAGAAATAGAAACGAAACAAAAACGGACCCATTGCGCAGAAAAGCGCGGTGTGGAAAGCCGTTGACCTGGACTATAATATTTTATGCGACCACAGGTACGCTGGTACTTCACTGAATGCTGTTATACGTGAAACTAACACTTTTATTCTAATTGAGAGCCGTTCATTTAAGGACGTCGACTACTGTTGCAGTGGACACTGAAAGAGTGCATATACTCTGTGAACTCTTAATTACCACTCAACAGAGTTAAATATAAACATTACATGAACATAAAAACACTCCTTGATACCGAAGCTATTGTATGTACATATAATCAAATTCGAACACACACAATCTGTAAAGCATTGGGAGGTAATCATCCGACTTGCCTTTAGAAATGTGGAATTATGTGAAAAAAAACTTGAAAAACAAGTAAAGTATGTATGATGAAAGGTCTATGTTCATTTGATTTTGGCATAAACAGAAAGTAATATATCACGCAGGAAATTTGGCAATACCAACCTAACGATATTTAGTTTTAAAAATTTTGACCACCAGGATCGCGCGACGAGATTAAACGGTATTCCGCGGGAAGTGGAACACCACTATCAGTGGGTCATCGACAGCCAGATTAAAGTATATTGGCGTGGAGAAAGTGGGGAAGTTTGAAAGAGTGATTTTGATCAAGTTAAAACTGAACTGTGCCTGAAATATGCCTGTGTACAATTGCAAGGTACCAGGCTGTAGCGCGGACACCCGCAAATTGTCAAATCTTGAAAAAATGTCCATGGGTGTGTCAGATTACGTTCTACAGTTAAGCCTCCGCTGTAGTCACGATAGCGTGCCCATGGCGTGTTCCACTTGGTAACAGCAGACCAGCGTAACTGTGAATTCAGTCATGCGCGCGATCGTCACGATAAGGTGACAAGAGGGAGAACTAAGATTTAGTTAGGCTCCCATAACTGTGCCAATATGGGGCGCAAACACACCCAAAAATAGTTGTTGCACTTAACATTTCATTATCAGACTACTTTGTAAAGCTTGATCAGCTCACATTGCAGTCCCATACTGTGACAAAAGAAGCGTCATTTATTGTAGTTAATTGCCCAAATAATTCTTCCAAAAATGTGCCCGGCATTTCCGGGCACCGACTGGAATATTATGTTGGACGGGATATTCACATAACATTTCCGCTTCCGATAAAAGTATTTGTGCTTTGAATTAGTATAAAGATACAGGATTAACATTCTTTGTAAACTGACCTTTCATTCCAGCAGCAACATGGCTTAACAGGAGAAACCATAAGAATGGTCTTGGTCAACAGCGATCGTCGCCCTGTTTTAGGACCAATTATGAGCAAAGCGCTTCGAAACAAGCTGTTGAATCAGTTAATTCTTGGCACAGAGAGAGAGAGAGAGAGAGAGAGAGAGAGAGAGAGAGAGAGAGAGAGAGAGAGAGAGAGAGAGAGAGAGAGAGAGAGAGAGAGAGAGAGGGAGAGAGAAAGAGAGAGAGAGACAAAGAGAGAGAGAGAGAGGGAGAGAGAGAGAGAGAGAGAGAGAGAGAGAAAGAGAGAGAGAGAGGGGAGGGAGGGAGTTAAACCATGCACAAAATGAAGTAGCAAAAGTTATTCCAACATTACAAACATTATTTATTTTATGATTTTCAATCGATCTTCATGTTTATGAAGGTTTTGGCTGGTAATATTTTATCGCAAAAACTTAATCAGCATGGCATCAAATAATCTGCCATGGGCTTGTCTGTAAGCTATTCAAATAATCTATGCCATTATATCTTGCTCTTCTAATTTGATGAAGATGAGTATATACGCACATGATGCAACCTTATCTACTGCAAGCATCCCCCTTAATGATGACAAATGATATTTGTTGCATCGCACATTTGGCGCTAAGAAGTCCAAATATGGTAAAACTTGAACTGTTCTCCAATTACACAAATATGAGTTTTCAAGCTTAAGCAAATTTCTATTGTTGTTTTTAAAATGATAGTTTAGAACCTGAACATTTTGTCGATCTGTAATATACATCAGCATAGTGTCAGAGCAAACAAATTATTCATTTTGTTTTCACAATGAATGCCTTTTTGTAAATTTGTGAATCCACGATGAATTAGTTAGACATACAAATGGGACAAGTAGTAATGCTACAGATAAATTTCCTACACAGATCCAAATGGGCTCTTCTATGTATGTAAAAGAATGCTTTCCTTGAACCTGTCGAATAACATGTCAAACAGTGAAGGGCTTTGTCTGTAATTCACAAGTTTGGCCATGACCATAGATTTGTAAATCTCACTTATTTCACATACAATTTAAATGTAATCGCTGGGTCTTTTCTCTGATCAGTTTACCTTTTCTTATTTAACTCTAGAGCTCGCCAATTCACACAGTGCACGATACATGTGGTTCTTATTTTGCGGTTTCATCATCGTTTATGATTGCGTATCAATTCGATGTTGGTGCATTCATTTCGTTTGCTAAACCGCAGGTAGTATTTTCAGCATGTCTCGCACGATCTCGCCCGTCCCTGGTAGTTAAAAGAAATCATAAAATATAACCAGCATTACAGTTTTAAGAAAAAACGGCTTCCAATTGTTTAACATGACGTGCGATAAATACGATGTTTTATATGGAATTGAATCTGCTACCGTAATTTATACCATGTAGTCAAGGAACACTAAAATCATGCTCAATTGAGTGCAGTAAAAAAAAATCATAGAAATTAAGTAAATTTCAAAATCTTGTAATCATTGTGTCTAACACTGAGGTGCACAAGGGATTTAAAATGAGTTAACTGGCAGCTTGTCGAAGAACGTTGAAGCCAATATGCCTGACTGTACGGACTTCATAGTTTGGAGAGGGGAAAGGAGGGGGAGGGTCATTGGAATGCTGGTTTGTGGAGGGATGTGGTATATTCTCTCTCTCTCTATCTCTCTCTCTCTCCCTCTCTCTCTCTCTCTCTCTCTCTCTCTCTCTCTCTCTCTCAGGGGTATGATAATGTCTTTTGGGCTTACTAGCTGTTTTATATGCAGTACATTTATAATTTATGGTCAAGTAAAAATACCTTTGATTAGTGATTCTTCGTCATTGACTTCTCGCTTGATAAATATGTAATTCTTATGTCTTTGCCCAGTTAATCCAGTAGTCCATCGTCCACAATCACAACCAATTCTTCTTATGGTTTTGTCAAAACTGATCTGTTATTGTTGCAGGTGGGCCAAACACCGAGATTTTTGTCTGTGTGGGAATAATAAAACTATGCCAGTTTCTGCACACAGATGCCGCCACCGTTCATAACGCCATGCAAACCTTGGTGGCTATGGTGGTGTTCGGTCAATCACACCCAGTTCAAGTCTGTGATTCAAAATGCCATTTTTTTTTCAGAATCCAGCATTGCAGCCCTGACCCTCATAAGCAGGTATTTTGTGTTTACGTTTGAATAGACATCTGGGTACTTCTGTAGGAGTTCTACTGTTCCGTCTGTGCTTCTGCATCTGCACTCATGGTAATATACATCGCATTGATATCTCTGCACTGGTGTACCTGCACTCATGGTAATAAACATTGCACTCCATCTACACTCATAATGATATACATTACACTGACGTGTCCTTACGGCTGTATCTACACTCATAATAATATACATTATACTGGTGTTCCCTCACTGCTGTATCTACACTCATAATGATATACATTACACTAATGTGTCTTTACTGCTCTAGCTACACTCATCATGATATATACATTACACTGACGTGTCCTTACGGCTGTATCTACACTCATAATAATATACATTATACTGGTGTTCCCTCACTGCTGTATCTACACTCATAATAATATACATCATACTGGGATGGTATTCAAATGTATTCTATAAATGTATCAGAAAAACAGAGGTAAGGGTACCACAATTTTTTTTCTCTCTCTGAACAAACAAAATATCAGAAGCCAATCTCTCTACGCTCCAAAGCTGATTCAGTCACTATCAATGTCTGAATCCCTAAATTTATTGTTTAAAACATATTTTCTTTCACTATTGGGGAACAGGGCTTTCCGTATATGAACCCCTTGGGGAACCCCTCTTGTGCATCTACATATGCAGATTGGAGGGGATAGGGTTTACATAAGCTACACTTACATTGTAACTTACAAAAGACGTGGACATCCATTAAGATTAGCAATATACAGACGGGGCGGATAGGGGCTCTACCAGCATCTAGTAGTCTATCAAAATGTGAAAAAGACTCCACTTAGGCATCAAATCGTTTTGATTTTTCTATAAATGTATACACTGCCCCAAAATAGTTATGTTATCATCGTAGGAATAATCCGAGCAACCACATAACAAAGTGTTGGTGGTGAAAGTGGCAATCTTATAATAGCTTCATGCAACTCAATTCAAATATTATTGTAATTTCTGCATCCAAAAAAGTAATGGCAAATATCTTCAATTGCATCACCACATGCACAGTTTCCAGAATCTCGGACACCAATACCACATAAATAAGAGTTCAGTTGATTGCTGCCCATGCACAATCTTGAGTGAATAATTGATATTTTCCTATTGCTGACAAAATAAAGCCTATTTTTTTCTTGTTCACATTTTCTTTCCATTTTTTCATACAGTTTTTTTAGGTGGCTTGAAAATATCGAAATGTGTTCAGGTTGTTTAATATCCAAAGGAAGCTGATTCAATAAAGGCACCGTAGATGGAAAGAAAGAGTCAATGAAAACAGCAGTTCTTGTTCGAAAGTGGGCAATATTGTGTTTGTTGCGTACAATATATTGTAATCGATTGCTAACATTTGGGGGGGGGGGGGGGGAGCAAGTTGCGTAAATATTGCGGTGTTTCATTGTTAATAATTTTTTACATGGTTATACGTTTCCTTTTTTCGCACCTTTGGCTTAACGTCTCCCATCCGGTTTCAATGTTGTAATTTTACATGTGCTGTTCCATTCATACCTCCGGTAACAACTCGGTCAGCAGCCAACTGAATATTCTGTAACAATAACTCATTAGCCTTACTACAATTCGACCCCATTTTAGCATATTCCAGAATAGGTCTAATGGAACGCAAATAAACAGTTTCTAATATTTACCTGGGCAGTTTTATTGTAAACTTCTCATAATATTTACTAATTTGAAACCTTTGTCTATCAAATTCATAACATGACGTTTCCAATTTAAGCATTTTTGAAACAATAAACCTGGATGCTTATGCTCCCTGACCGTTTGTTTGTCATTATCGCAAAATACTTATTGGGGGTGGTTTCCATCCATTATTTTTGGAGATATAATCATATCCTTCGTCTTAGTAGGATTAAAAGTTAGCAAACAATGGCAAACCCATTCTGCAATACGTAACAAATCCTCAGTTATTACATCAAAGTCATTTTCCGGTTGGTTTATCTCAATAAACAACACCATATCGTCCGCAAATAAACGTAAATTAGATCGTATGATATCCCTAACAGCATTAATGTATAGTAAGAAGAACAAAGGACCAAGTACGGAACCTCGTGGTACATCAGCCTGTAAATTATGTAAATTCATAAATTAACAAGACGATTCGATTTTTTTTTTCAAATTCTAGGCTTCAACGAATTCATGAACGGGACATCAGTAGGAAACCAACCCCACAACCCCCCAACCCCCATTTTTTTTTAAAATCGAATCGCTCATCTGAAAATATTATAGTTATTCATTCATGGAATACTCTGCTCTGTGATGTGGTATTTTGGTATTTTCTACTCTTAGCTGAACCAAGCGCCCTTTCTTTCATTTATGCTTAACTTACTTCACAGCTCATAGCATCGACCTATTCATATCATAAATGGTTTAAACATATTTTGTTTCATAAGAACTGAAGATCGGGAAATCAGCTGTGAAGCTTTTATAAATCTCTCTGTGGGGATTCCTAGTTACAAAGGTATCTCAAATAAGCCGCCTTTCTTACACATCCGTGGCAATACAGTACTATGGAAAGTAAATATACAGGAACAGAGTAAAATAAAGTACCAGGCCGATAAATCGTTTGCTCACAATCTGTTTTCCTTTCGTAAGAATAAACTTTTGTACACGGTGCAATAACTTTACATTCTAATCTGTCGATTTAAACGCATCACCAAATAAAAGAATATCTGTGTTTACATCGACCACTGTCTGAAAGGGCTCTTAAAATTCATCCACCATAGAGAAGCGATGTTGGGAGAAGCCCCCCCCCCCCCCCCCCGGCTACGATAAAGCCGGCCTTTGTCAGTGCAACTGGGGCTGAGTCTGTGCCCATCACCCATCATGCAGTGGGCGTAGCTGCATGGCACGTAAGATGCCAAGCACTGATCATGCAGGGTGTGTAGCTGCCACCATATATATATATATATATATATATATATATATATATATATATATATATATATATATATATATATATATATATATATATATATATATGCATGTATTAAAACATTGGTGGGTAGCGGCGCACCCGGATGATAGACCACAAAAAAAAGGGGGGGGGGGGTACCCGGGTTGTGACATCGGGTAACCGTTTTCAAAAATATCTGAATACAGACGCTGGCAACATTTGAACCAAAAAAGATGTTCCATGAAACCTGAGATGGCCGAAATCCTTATATTTCTACTCTGCAATAGAATAAAGAGTGTTCAGTACATATTCATGTGAGGTAAATAGTTGAGAAACAATAAATATATGTACAATTTCCATTAGCTGCGTTATCCTCAAGAATGATTGAAACCAGAATTTCTTCTGACTCATGATACTTTGTCCCATGATTTTCCCATATTTATAAGAAATAATAGGGGACCTTTAATTTTACATTCCTTTGGATTCACGTTACGGACAAATTTCAATTTGAAAAGGGACTGAATGGTCTACGAATCAATATTTTTCATTTTGAAACAATGCTGAAAAAATTGATATTTTTTCACCATCAAAATCTGGTTTTATTATTATTATTATTATTATTATTATTATTATTATTATTATTATTATTATTATTATTATTATTATTATTATTATTATTATTATTATTATTATTATTATTATTATTATTATTATTATTATTATTATTATTTGTTAGTAGCGTAACTGTAAAACAATGCTGAAAAAATTGATATTTTTTCCCCATCAAAGTCTGGTTTTTGACTGGTTTTTGTACAAGCATACACAATTTCACAATAAATTTGTGGAAATGTGTGTTAAAAAAAGGTAAGATCCAAATATTCGTTGACTCTGGTTATATCTCGAAATGATTTTCGAGAAATGATTTTCGATTTATCATCATCATCATCATCATCATCATCATCATCATCATCATCATCATCATCATCATCATCATCATCATCATCATTTGTTAGTAGCGTGATTGTGAAATTATTTGTTCTTGCTGAAATATAATTTGCAGAATAGAGAGTTACAATTTTCCTCAAATTGTATTCCAAAAGCAGCGCTCGAGGGTAACGCTGAACCGTTTTTATATATGTTTTCAATGCTCATGATTTGCATTTGCATTTTAAAGTAATTTAGAAATCCCATCAGTCCTTTACCAATATTCGTGTCCCTAAACATTTTCCTAATTCGCCACTAATAAGTCCATGGAGTAAGAAAATGAACAACAATAACAATAACTAAAATAAAGTCCAAAATGGGTCCTAGGAAAGACATTACTTGGAATTACATTATGCTGTGAAAATCAGAGATCGGGGACCAGTCGGCGCAGACCTATCCACCAAGCATCAATGGTTCAAAGCTATAGAATTGCACTTGATAGTTTATATCTTCACTTCGTAGCACGAAAATAATACACAATTGGAAAAGTACATACACAATCAGTTAATCAAATGGCGTAAAATGTAAGCGCCACTGGGACACAAAAGCGAGCATTATGATTGAATAAAATGAAACAAGAAGCTAACAGGTGCTGAAAATTGGCTAATGGCTTTACATTCCTGCTTTGTACGACAGGATTTCATCTGACCATCTCTGATCTGACAGAGTTCATTTATCAATGAGGTAACAATTTCTGTGCTACCAGGATGGTCAGAATAGTTGCCAAAATGTATAGTCAAATAAACGGTTCTTGAGTCTCAGTCTAAAGAGGATTGCATACCACGCCAGAGTTTCATTACTGGATACTGAAACTTCGGAATTCTGAGTCCAGACATCATGTAATTGAAGAAGGTACGTGCTTGTGGTTGGCTGTCTGCATTATCCATCTGAATAAAAAATACAGTTTTATTAAGACTGAGGTAAGACTTATAGAAAAACATACAGAATGTCTATGCAATTGAGACTCAATGTCAACATCTTTACATATAGGGTGAAGCAAATTACCCTGACGTACATGGGAGAGACCAAATACGCCTTATGGCTTTCCGCCAAGCTACGAAAAACTGTTGAACTTTTTCCCCGGCAAAATCCCACAACTGGCCCCCATATGAAGGCAT
Organism: Hermodice carunculata; assembly: GCA_964020975.1. Classification (NCBI taxonomy): domain Eukaryota; kingdom Metazoa; phylum Annelida; class Polychaeta; order Eunicida; family Amphinomidae; genus Hermodice; species Hermodice carunculata. The sequence goes on from OZ026628.1 coordinate 7,441,480, forward strand.
GCAGTGTGTCTTAAACAATTTATATCTGCTGGTGCCATAAACATATTTGAATTGACTCATGAGTATGCTGGTTTCACGGTTGATCCATTGAGCTGTATCTCGATCATTGTCCATAGCAAAACCATCGCACCTGGGGAAAATGCCATTTATATTTTCCTGCGGAGGTGAAGCAGACAACCATGGACCATTTGACTGTACTATCGCCACCGTGTTACGTAATTGTAAACTATTGCTATGTGATCAGCGGATGAAACCAGTTCACTTCAGCTTCAATTCCCGCCTTACTTTATGCAGATGACATTGTTTTGATGGCAAATGATGATAAACAACTACAGAAAATGCTTAATATTGCACATAGATTTGCTATAAAATGGGGAATGAAATTTAATGACACAAAATCAAAAGTTATGGTAATAGGTAAAAAAATGGATATGACAAGGAATTGGTTTTTGGGAACGTTGACACTTGAAGAATGCACTATGTATAAATATTTAGGTATTATATTTGCCCAGTCATTACAAGACTCTCCACACATAAAGCAACACTTGAAAGGTAAACTTAGTCGCTTAAATGGATATATATGTAGTATTCTCTCATCGCACGACAATATAAATAGAGTAACGTTTGGTGACAGTCTCTGGAAAAGCCTAATAATGCCTTCACTCTCACATGGCAGTGCAGTATGGTTTAACAATACAAAGGAAAGCACAAGTATTGTAAGATCATTCCAGTACACGGTGGCACGAGCTATTCTACAAGTAAGAGGTACCCCTGCAATGGTGGCAACACTAGGGGAGTTTGGCTGGCTACCACTGATAACCATCTTGAATAAACAGAGAGTAAAATATTATCATCATGTAAAGTATAACATTCCAGCAAACAGACTGTGTAAACGAGTACTTTGTGACTTAGAAACAAATTTTCAGTCCGGTCATAAATCTTGCTGGCCATACATGTCACAGATATCCACAATCTTGTCCGAGGCTGGATTAGATAATGTAAATTGCAGAGATACTGGTGACTGGATCTATCCTTTTTGTAAGTTGTCCACGCAAAACTACGTATATGACTTTTTTAAAGATATCGATGAAATGTCCTCCTTGTCATATTACAAATTGATTAAGTATTCCACGCTAGGGGAGAGATACATGTTCCAGGTAAATGACTTCAAGGGCACTAGACTAAAATTTATGGCTAGAACCGGATGTCTAGGATTGGAAGAAACATTACAGAGATGGAATTTGTCCAACGGAATTTGTAAACTATGTAATCAAGGTATAGAAGATTTATTTCATTTCACTTTCACATGTGGACACTCCAAGGAATTAAGAATTAAGATTTGGCGAAATTTGGAAAAATGCCTGTTGGAACATGGTTATACCCATGTATGGGAACATTTTACTCGCTCTTCCTTAACTACGAAATTTACGCTACTGTTTGGAATATCGTTCAATTATGACCATGCTGTTTATGATATATTTGACAGTGCTTGTAAAACTTTCCTAAAAGAAGCATGGCGTTGCCGTATGGTAGCTCTTGAAGGTGCTGGCTGTGACATTTCTGTGTAGATTCTTAAAAAATTAACTGTGATATATAAGCTAATGTGTATGTGTGTGTATGTGTGTTTGTACGTATATATGCGCGCGTGTATGTATATATATATATATATGTATATATGTATGTGTGTGTATATATGTATATCTTCAACTGTGCCTGTTCACAGTAAAGAAATAGAGTTGTACAGTTCCCTGTAAGGTGCAGATTCCATAGATTTTAAATGGAGCTCCTATATTGTATATAAGTTTTATCTATTTTGAAGTGTACTTTAATTTTATACATTGTAATTATGACGATGATAAACATTTATTTTCTACATTGTAAACCAAAAGTGCACGATGTACTTGTCCTTACGCTTTCTAGAGTTTTCTCCCAATGAGTGGTTTATCTCTAGTTTTAGCGCGGGGGACAAAACTATGATATTGATGATTGGTTACACCGGTTGAAAGCAAACTTTAAATGGGTAAGATACTTGGACGCATCATGGAATACACCCTGTTCCATCGATGCCCCCGGTGTAAAGGGGTAGTTTTCCTGATAAAATTATTTATTTATTTATTATTTACAAACCTTTGGTATTGGGTGCGGAATTCGCGATTTGGTATTTTGAAGAGGTAGCATCCAAAATGTATGTGTGATTAATGTTAAGGGAAGGTTAATTTGTCAAAAGAATGTGATGGACAATATATATATGTATATATATACATGGAGCTATGAGAAGCCTATTGATGGTTGCATGCGCATGTAAAAAGTAAATTCCAAAATGGTAAATGGATGCTGTTCCACGTACGGCTCAATGCTGAACGTAGATACAGCCCTACCACACACAAATCCTTACTTTGTAATATAGACGGCTTCTTGTAGTATACTTGGACGCATCATGGAATAAACCCCGTTCCATTGATGCCCCCGCTGTAAAGGGGTAGTTTTCCGAATAAATTATTATTATTATTATTATTATTATTATTATTGCTTATTGCTTGCCCCAAAGTCACAGGGATTGAGGTCAGGGTCCTGACGTAATTAAAAGACAATTAATGAAGTTAGTCGGGTTTAGTCTTGTCTTGACGAGGGCAACATATTTTTACATATAGTGAAGTTCATGTCACATAAATGGTCACATGTTTGTGGCTCGGTATAGCTGATGCATGATGGGTAGTAATACTGGGCTTTCAGCCGACGGCCAGCAGGGTTAGTTTTAATTTTGATTGGAGCTATTGTAGAGAGTTTGAATTGCGTGCCTTAACAGGAAGCTGGTTACATAGTCAGATGAAAGAAAAAAAAAATGATTGATTCTCAAAGGTGTGTGGTGGGAAATGTAATTTCGCGTAAAGGGAATGATACATGTATCTCAGGAAATGTCCAGTGAAGAGTGCTACATCACGAGGAACAAGGTCGCATAGATATTGGGAAGTCAGCTTCTTATACGTCTTATGCAAGAAAAATGAGTTTTGAAAATTTGCTGTGTTAGACAGGTTTTTACCAACGGAGGTAATTAATTAGGGGGCAACAAGAGGTTTGTTGAAGAGCACCAAGAAATATTCTGGCAGCTTCAAACTGTCCAGGCTCGACGGATTGAGACAAGTAATTAGTTCATTTTGTCGAAAAGTACGCAACATTATCGTATAATGTGTCGCATTATGGTATTACATGTATACAATATGATTAAAGTCTTTCATGAAAGTTTATATTTCAGTCCACAAACAAGGGCAAGAAGGAGGATGACCTTATTTGGTAATGCATGTTATGTTTTGCTGTTAAGTTATCTGAGAATGTAATACCTAAATGTATCATCAAACACAAAATTACCATGGCATCTCAACCCTAACTTCAATTTTGTACTTCTTTCCTGTAAACCCCCCCCCCCGTATGATGATGATGATGATGATGATGATGATGATGATGATGATGATGATGATGATGATGATGATGGTGGTGGTGGTGGTGGTGGTGGTGGTGGTGGTGGTGGTGATGATGATGATGATGATGATGATGATGATGATATAAAACTTTTAAATGATACCAAATAGCAACCAAAGCCCTCCGTCAAAAGAGTCTTTTTAGAAGATTAAAATTTGATCACTTTGCGTTTCTGCATGAAGTGACGTGAGGATCTTGGGGCCTATAACCCAGGGAAATGGAACTTGCACTGAGGTGCTATATCATTTTAATAATTGACATAGAGATGGATCCCGATGCGGGTGTCTTCACAGTGAGCAGCGTGGATCTGATGTTCAGTTGGTCTCAATGGTAGTTAGGCTTAATTTCATGCATTATCGGAACTTTCATTTTCAATACCTTGACCCTGATACTCTCAGTTGTATGTATGTATGTATGTATGTATGTATGTATGTATGTATGTATGTATGTATGTATGTATGTATGTATTTAATGATAGACTAAAATTGCGCATTGGAGTGTAGCCCTGCCGTTTATTTGTCACATGAGACTCATTTATCCCCTTCCCTTCCCAACCAGGTTCTTCATTGGAGAAACTGTATATGTCTAGTTTTTCTTTGCAGTTGTTACGATCAGGACGTTGCGCTGTAGAAACGATGCTGGGCCTGCCTTACCCTTGGAGGTCATAATCTTGCCAAATAAAGATAGGCCCGGATCGAGTATAATGATTTATTGGTCTCATTGAGCGATGGCCTTACACAACACAAGTGATCCCGTGCATCATGAGTGTAATACTATCATCATGCATAATAATACACCACAGTCAATGACCAGACGCAGTGATCTTATCTACTAGATGTATTGCTTTTTGCGCCGTATTTTGCATTTTTTTTTTCAGAAGTGCTGATTGTGTGTCTATATATCACAATGAAAATTAATACAATACAAGATATGTACACATGAAATTGGCAGAATCTATTTATAACAGGGATGAATCTGAGACTAATAAAAATTGTTTATGTGGTCTGCGTCTTGTACTCTATCTGTGCCAAGTTTTGGTTGAGCGCAGTCAATAGCCTCACGAGGCGTGCCTTTGTCTCAATCCGCCTAAATTGCGTTGGGGAAAGCTGTTGACTTGGATCATTCCTGTGACCTCTTAACCTCTAGGCATGATGGCACTCAAATGAAAGGTAGGCTTACAAAGGATGTGAGTATTCCTAACGAAGGAGTTAACTTAATTTGATATTGGGACGAACTGTCAACAATATTGTACTGACGGTTCACCAGAATAGCTATATAGTTAATGTGTGCTCCTTCTTCATTTTCTATGATTGTAGCCCTCCATGTATTTAACAGTCTCCATGGTTTACCTCTGTTTTTGTTAGCGGGGTTTTATTGTATTTATTTTTTTTCTGTGTTGGAAAATCCGCACTATTCAGCTGACGTCATAAAATTGCCCTAAGGTGATAACATGGGATCTGGTACACTTCGGCACACGGTAATACTATATTCAGTACCGATAAGAAAGAAAAAAAATACGAGCCGTAACACAGCATTCCTGGCACTGTTTCTAATTATTTTGATTGGACCAATGTAGAGTTGAAACAGGTTAACATGGCAAATATTCACATCAATTTTGATCAAAATTCACCGCGCCATCTTGACCCATCATAGCCGCTGGAACTAAAATAACAGGGTTTCACTTCCACTGTGCCCAACTTCAATGCACATAAATTAAATAAACTGCGTGCAAACCATATCCACACTGCACTTGTTAATAAGCAAATTGGACGTGATGCTTTAAGGCCTTCTTGTACTCATTTCGAACAAAATAGTATTTTGACGAAAAAATAGAAAAAATTTATATAAATAAATAAAAAATGCCCAGGATTGGCACAAACTCGTAAACGGTCACGCACTTGTAGTTCAGGGTTTTGCTAATCTTGTATTTAGCGACATCTGTTGGTCACATTTCTGTCTCCTAGAGCAAACTTTGCGGTGTGCATCCCTCGTTACTATGTAACTCCTACTGCGTCCTGTTATTTTGCTAATGTTTTCCGCGGCAACATATGACAGGTACCCAAAGCTGAATCGTCTCCAGTCGTTGTTGGTCATTTGGAAACGTAAAACTAATAAAAATGTGAACGAGAGCACAGATTTCTTGTAGGAGTTGTCAGTGTAAAGCCTACTTTAGACACAATCACACACTCACAGCCACATCCACTCGAAGATCCATATATATATATATATATATATATATATATATATATATATATATATATATATATATATATATATATATATATCCGACCGGAATTGCAATGGAAATACACATTTTCAACTTCTACAAAACTATCTACCAGATTCACTTCCTCCTGTGAGTTGATATACCTTGGGTGTGGTTGTACCAAATTAGTGCGTACCAGTCACGCTCCATTAATCTTTAGATTTCTTACGATTTCTTTTATTTTTGTCCATTTTTTTGTCAAAATCTTAAATCTTCTCCAAAACCATTCAGCCAATTGCGTTGAATATGCACCAGGAAAACATTGGGGAAGCCTTAGAACTTAATTAGTAGAACGGGTGGTACTACAATTTTTCTAGTTCTTCACGAAATTTTGCGCATTTTCCCATTTTTGACTTCTACTTTTTACTGCAATATGGTGAGGCAGATTGTTCTGAAACTTGGCGGAAATGTAGCTTGATAGAAAATTAATCTGAATTGTTCACAAGGTAGTGATACTCTTGATTCCTGATTTTTAACGATTTTTTTTTTTCAATTTGGGTACTTGTCATTGATTACCAAGTGCGTCAACGGTGATTGCTATAAACATTTACATTTTTGGCATTCTTTCCAAAATGCTGATCCCCTTGATTAGAGCGGGACTCATTATGGGTTGGACGTCATGGTCAGTCTACGACGGGCTTTTCACACAACCGCTTGTTTTCTTTTTTTTACTGACTTTGCGATCAAGTGTGCTCTGCATTCTTATGGTATATTCCTTTCTTTGCATGTATTCATATCTCTGTTTGACACAAGACACCAAAGGCTCTATGGGCGCCATCGACAGTATCCCTCCAAGGTAGATGCTATTAAAAGTACACACACACAAATACACACACACACACACACACACACACACACACACACACACACATATATATATATATATATATATATATATATATATATATCATGGACTCTCATTCAGCCTCCAAATTCGGCCAGCTGACTGATAAAGTTTAGTGTGCAGGGCAAAAATAATTGTTTATTCATATGTTTCAGAACTGTTGCCACATGTCTTCCGCAGTGAAGCTAGTAATTTATCGTATATGTACAAAAAAGTAGTAATAAACCAGCTGTGGTATGCATAAAAGACCACATGAAGACATAAAAATGGTTGTTGACCCTGTTTGTGTAGCATCTGTTTCAATGACTTGTGGGGATGATTCGCTTCTATGCAGCCTACTCGTGTTCAAGGTCATGTGTTAATGGCCATGTCTTTCAAATCTTGCCCTCAATTTTCAATATTTTCATCTTTCATGAATTTTCCAAAGAATCATTGTTTATCCCTTAATAGATCAGCTATATATATATATATATATATATATATATATATATATATATATATATATATATATATATATATATATATATATATATATATATTTCCAATAATGGCGCCTATCAGAGTTGAATATAGTGATGGAATGCAGTTAGGTGTTGTTATATGTATCAACTTATTCCAACTACGTCATTTCCTGTATCACGTCCCGAACCTGTCAGCAATGTTAGCTTTACCGGAACCACTGCCAACTCCAGACCAATTTCGTCCGCTGTCTGTATCAAATCTTGGTCATTTTTCTGCGTATAACACCCATAAAAGATGCAGCTCGTTAAATTTATTTGGCGGTATGTTTGTTGGCGCTCATTTTGCAGACAATGAAAGCATTCATGTGCACTTAAACATGCCGAGACTTCCCGCTGATCATGGAAATGCTTCTGCAGGAAGTTGTGGCAGATTTCTTTGTTGACATTTTATATTCATGCGCGCTAATGTAGAACGCAAAGCATCTCAATTAAAGTTGTTTATTCGTGTTTAAATCGTTCTAATTTTTTTTTTCTCAAAATTGAATCACTTACCCATGTGTCATTATGGGAAAAATAGAAACCACTGCCGTGTGCTGACTGTCTGAACTCGATACTTCTTGGGCGCAGAAGTAACTTACCACAAGTGCCTCGTTCCACTTCCGACATAAAGTATTTCGTTCAGGCAGTTAACAGCGGTTGTGGTTGTTTGCATATATATATATATATATATATATATATATATATATATATATATATATATATATACATATATACATATATATATACATGCCCCAAACGGAATTGCATATCTTTACATAATAGATATATTATGCTTACTTACCATCGCACAGTTGGCGTCTTTTGTGTGACATTTTCCTGAGAGACCAGTGTAAGAGCTCGTTATACCTCAATCATCCTTAATTTTGCAATGTGAAATAACACAAGGTAAAAGTATCATTGGTTTATTTGTGCGTGCTGGATTTGCCCTAGCCTTGGCAACAATGCTTTCCGACCATGACACTTTCTACTTTAAGTAACAGAGAGTCGGGAACAGTCCTTCAGGTGGGTGAGGTCTGTTTCTGTGTAACACATTCAGTCCCAGATTTTTAGAAATACTCTCAGGTAAACATCGCTTCCCCAGTGGCACGCAACTACATGTATATGACTTCTTATTCCGTCGCATAGTAAGCTTCAATAATTTTGAAAATTTATTATAGATATTACCGCAAGGGAAAGGCTGAGCAGGTATGAGGTTAGCCGGTCCTATATCACAACTTTCACCAATACAGAAATGTCAAAGTGTAAGAATGAAGGAAGGTCAAGGGGTCTGTACGTCAACCGCCATTATGTATTGGTGTTTCCATATCTGTACACGTATGCACTTAAAACATCGCGAAAGAGCGGGGTCAGATAGGACTATTGTTCAGGTCTCCATGACTGCCCACCCCCGACCATGAGATTGGGTGATTACCAATAACCAGTCACCTAATTTAATGACAAGTGAGTGGAAAGGAGTAAAATTAAAACAGTTTCTGTAGTCCACAATGTGCTATCTTCCACTCAGCATTAGAATTTCTATTTCCGTATCATGAACCGCAACACTGTTAGGGTTACAAAATTTAACGATGAGAATTAAAAACAATCTTTGTCGGACAGATATTTCAGAGGTGCCAAGTCTCCCGATTTGGCGGGAGATCTCCCGTTTTTCTAATGATATAAATCACCGTAATTTGCCTATCTCCCGCTTTTTTACCTATTTCCTCCATTATAATATAATAGGACTCCCGCTTTTTGTAACATTTTTCAGCTTGAGCACCCGTTTTATATGTTGGGCAACTTGGCACCTCTGATATTTCCTTTAATTCCCACACTTAAATTTTATTTCGTTTCATTAAAAAAGAGAGAATGCAGGCGTGGAAAAAGTGTCAATCTTCAAATACCCCTGAGGACGACCCCTTTTGGAGGCACTACACGTCGCTCCTTTAGCTCTGCATTTTTCCTAGTGCACATAAAATCAATGGTTTCCGAAATTCATACTGAAAATGTAAAACTGTCCACCTCAGCGAATAAAGTACTGCGAGGGTCCTGCTTTTAGCGTCTACCACATTTATATTACAAATAACAAATGAGTGGAATTTAAGTAATGCTAGTGCAGTGTCGTTAGCTTTGAATTTTGAATGTTGAATGTTTATTGCCACACATCATAATTCATCGAAATAAAAAAAAAAAAATAAAAAAAAACTATTTTACTATATTACCAGCAAAAAAATGAGTGCAATAGAAGTACGGCTAGTGCATTGCCGTTAGCTCCTACCACATTTCAAGCAACATCCGAGTGGAATAAGAGTACCGCTAATGTACTGCCGTTAGCTCCTACCACATTACAAGTAACATCTGAGTGGAATAAGAGTACCCCTAATGTACTGCCGTTAGCTCCTACCACACTACAAGTAACGTCTGAGTGGAATAAGAGTACCGCTAGTGTACTGCCGTTAGCTCCTACCACATTACAAGTTACATCTGAGTGGAGTAAGGGTACTGCTAGTGTACTGCCGTTTTCTTCTACCACATAACAAATAACATCCGAGTGGAAAAAGAGTACCGCTAGTGTACTGCCGTTAGCTCCTACCACATTACAAGTAACAGATGAGTGGAATAAAATTACAACTAGTAAAATGCCGTTAGCACATTACAAGTAACAAATGAGTGCAATAAAAGTACAACTAGTAAAATGCCGTTAGCTCATTACAAGTAACAAATGAGTGGAATAAAAGTACAGCTAATAAAATGCCGTTAGCACATTACAAGTAACAAATGAGTGCAATAAAAGTACAACTAGTAAAATGCCCTTAGCTCATTACAAGTAACAAATGAGTGGGATAAAAGTACAACTAGTAAAATGCCCTTAGCTCATTACAAGTAACAAATGAGTGGGATAAAAGTACAACTAGTAAAATGCCGTTACCACATTACAAGTAACAAATGAGTGCAATAAAAGTACAACTAGTAAAATGCCCTTAGCTCATTACAAGTAACAAATGAGTGGGATAAAAGTACAACTAGTAAAATGCCCTTAGCTCATTACAAGTAACAAATGAGTGGAATAAAAGTACAGCTTGTAAAATTCCGTGAGCACATTACAAATAACAAATGAGACAAACAATAGCCACATCGTTCAATTGTAAGGAGTTACGCAAAACGAATAATGACAAACAATGCCTGGAACTGATCAATTTTGGCAGAAAAATATATCGCTGTTAGTGCTTTCACAAAAAATCTTTCTGTAATATTTCATGTTCGGAACGAGTGGGATTCGAACCTGCAACCTTTGGCACCAGTCGCCTAGCTGAAATGGGACACGCACATATCCACTCGACCAAATCCCCATTCCGAAAAGAATGGTTCAATGGAGGTAGTTATGTGTGAGTGCCATATCAACACGGTAATGCAGTATATTTACTGAGTCGGCATTTATTTCCAGAATCGGGGACTTAAATCCACCAGCATTAAGGAAATGTCGAAAATATATATTTCATGTTTGGAACGAGTGGGAACGAATGAAATGTCATTCGCTACACATCAGTATTTATGTCTGTGTACCAAAACAAAGACATACTGTTTTTGTATGGATTCTTTCTTTCTTTTTTCTTCCTTTCTTTCTATCTTTCTTTCTTTCTTTCTCTTTTCTTTCTTTCTTTCTATCTTTCTTTCTTTCTTTCGCTCCTCCTTTCTTTCACTCTTTTTTTCTTTCACTCTTTCTATCTTTCTTTCTTTACAGGCAAATTTGTCGACATTTCATTCGAAAAGTATTATACGTAGAAACGCCAAACGTGGCACAAATATACTTCTATGGATGAAGTCTCGCCTTTTTACAATGAGAGGTCATGCTTTTCAAATTATGAAAATGAGGGCTAATTGAAATTTTAAATCTTTAATATTTTAAAGACTATGGTAGATGCAGTTCTAAGTGTATTGGACTTTGATCATAGCAAGGCAAAGGTCATCTCAAATGTAAAGGTCAAAGATCATGTCAAGGTCAAAGGTCAGTTTTAGGTCAAAAAGTCATTTTAATGTCAACATGTCATTTTAAAGATCAAGGATCGCTTCAGGTAGAAATCATCTAAAGGTCAAAGGTCATTTCAAAGTCAAACCCACTTTCGATGGTGGCTTTTTCTAGCCATAACTTGCTCAATTTTTATCCAATTTTGATCATGTTGGGCTCAAAATGTAGCTATTGTGACAGTACACATGTTTGAAGTCTGGCCTTTTTATAATAAGAGGTTATGCTTTTCAAAATTATGCAAATAAGGGCTAATTAAAGTTTTAAATCTTTAATATCTTATATACTATAGTAGATTCAGTTACAAGTGTATAGGAGTTCGGTCATAGCAAGGTAAAGGGCATCTCAAATGTCAAGGTCACATCAAAGTCAAAGGTCATATCAAAGCCAAAGGTCAATTTTAGGCCAAACTGTCATTTTTCAGGTCAAGGTTCACTTCAGGTAGAGGTCATATAAAGGTCAAAGGTCATTTATTGGTCAAAGGCCACTTTCGATGGTGGCTTTCTTCTAGCCAAACATGAATAATTTTTATCCAATTTTGATTATGTTAGGCTCAGATTGTAGCTATGGCAACACTGCACATTTTGAAAATTACATGTGACCCCTAAAGGTCAAAGGTCAATGTCATCTGGACCTTTGAAAGTTTCACCCAGCCATAACTCAGCCATTTCCCATCCAATTCTTATCATGTTGGAAGTAAATTGTGGGTTTTGTAACACTGTACATTTCTGTGATTTACATGTGACCTGTAAAAGTTAAAGGTCAAGGTAATTTCATAGGCTTAATGGAATGTGAAGTACCAAAGGACAAAAGTTGTACCATTTAATATTTACAACATTTGAAGGCACAGAGACGAGATTTGCCTTGAAGCAAATCTTTTTGTCTAGTTGCATTCTTCTTTGATGACACGCTAAAACGCCTCTTTTGCAAAATGAAAAAGTGAGAAATGTAGAAAGGAAGGCAGAAAGAAAGAACTCTATAAAGCAACACTACATTATAGGACATACAAAAAAGAATAAAAAATGCATACAGCCCAGAGTCGAAAGCCATGTTATAATGAAAAAAATATATGAAGTCAAATTTCACAGTCCAGTTTCTCTTGTAGGATTCGTGGGAGTTTTTTGCGTTTTTTTTTTTTTTTTTAAATTCTGCATTGTTTTGGTACCATGTGTAGTTTTGTATGCAAAAGTTACAGCTGTATGTTTCGACTGTGGTGCTCTATGCAGGATGGAACAGACTGAACTGTGCATAATTCATATTGCCATCTGTACAAATAGACACATGTGCAGACATATGGAGCAGCATGTCATCAAAATCTAATCAATGATATACTGCAGTGTGAACACAGTTTGGCACATTCAGGGAGTGTATAGTACAGGGATACTGTCCGGGTCACTTGACATCAACCTGCCTGGTACATACTATACAAAGTGCAAGATCAATGGTTTAGGTTATCTGAATAATTGCGTATTTCATGCAAATTCAGCTAGTATCCCAAAAGCCTGAGGTCAAATGTGAGACATCTTTTTGTCATGAATATAGTTTTTAATTTTTCATGATATAAGCCTTTTGTCTTTCTTAAAATGGAATGCAATGATATATGAAGCCATCACCAGTGTTGTCAACTACTTATCTTGATCTGCTGATAAGATCAAAGATCCAGTTATGGCATTGTACAGTGAGCCCTTGGGGCAAACAACAATATATTCCTGGCATGCAGAATATAACATTAAGTTGTCTCCAACCACGAGAAGACCTTTGCATTGGGGTTATGTGGGAAATCGGGTCAAATTTCATACAAAATTCTTCCGTATATTGGACTCAACATTTTACCGTCAAGTGAAAATAAAGGCACACATAGGTTAGATGAATAAATTAATATGCATACACACTGCAGGGTACGTGGATGCAACTTGACACAATTGTATTACAATGACGCAGCTTAACGTATTAGTCAGCATATTATGCATGGTGTTTTCACAATTAACTATCAAAGTGACATGGCTGAAAAATTCAAATGGCACGATTAAATTGCCTGTTGGCAATGTTTACTTGCAAATATCAGTGACCCAAAAATTAAGTATTTGTAATATGTGTGATGTGTTTTTATATGAGGATAATGTGGAAAATGTTCCGGGCTGAGGTGTTGTGTCTTAGCGATCCGGGCTGAGGTGTTGTGTCTTAGCGATCCGGGCTGAGGTGTTGTGTCTTAGCGATCCGGGCTGAGGTGTTGTGTCTTAGTTGTGCGATTACTTGGTATGCTTTATAACCCACTTGACACTATTCAAACGTCAGAAAGCAAAAACAAAGCAAAGAGGATTATGATGATCCTGTGCTCTATTCATTGGAATTTGTTGGATTTGCAAGTGCAGACTTTAGTACTCTTTACACGTAAGGTATTAGTGGTTACCCATAAGTGACTGAAGTTTGATACTGCCAAGACAAGCCAAGATATACTTTTGGTATTTCATTGCCATTGATGATCAAACTCAAGAAAACCGAAAGGACGTTCACGGGTGCTTTCCTAATAACGTTTTGTAGTAACCCCGTGCCGCTGAAACACAAGTAACAACACAAGATAAGCCAGTATATAAGTTAAACTTTTGTACGTCACTCAAGGTCTAACTATGCAACACCGAAAAAGGACTTTATTATTAATGTTCACTGGTAACAATGGGCCATGGGCACAGGACTCATTGTTGGCCAGACGTGAGCTCATGTATAAAGTTGCTTTAAACATATATATTTTTATAGTCAAATTTACAAGAAAAATCCACAATATCTACAGTGCACATGGTAAACACTCCAAACCGGGTCGGAAATCAATATATATATATGTATATATATATATGTATATATATATATATATATATATATATATATATATATATATATATATATATATATATATATATTAAAGATTGCTGTGTATTGAAAAAAAGGTATACAATTTTGAGGACCAGAAACCAAATCCCGAAAGATGATCACTTCTGGTTGGGAATCCACAAGTTTAGCCAATGGCAGCAGCGTTAAAGCGGTCAGTTGCAGAAATATAATCATGTAAAGCTAAAAAAAAATCCCTGTTTTCTTGGAAAGAGCAGTCAAATGAACCATATAATAAGGTTAGTAACGTAAAGGGTGCAAAACGGACAACCATGGTGTGCAAGTGCAATCTAAGTACAATATATTTCATACAGAAAATAAATAATGGCATATATGTTCGTTGGGTGCACTACATGAATAGGTAGGGAATCCTTAATACCGATTTTAAATAGCTGATAATAGGTCGTATAATTTGTTTAGCTATTTTCGATTTAAATATTGAGAGGAATGCAGAGTTTCTAATGTCGAGAGGCAACTGGTTCCAAAATCTAACAGTAGAAGGGAAAAATGACTTATCAAACAGTTCAGAACGAGCTCTAAAACGAGTGATATCAAATTGTTGTTGGATACTGTAAGTATATGTGTCCGTTCTGTTCTGAGAGACGTAATAATAGAACACCATGTTTTTCTAAGTACTAGCTTGTTCACTATTTTATACATCAAAATTAATATGTTAAATTGCCGTGTCAGTATAAATAAACAGATATACCAGCAAACAAAATAAATAAATAAATAGATAAATAAATAAATAAAAGAAATAATAAATAAATAAATAAATATATATATATATATATATATATATATATATATATATAAATAAAATAAATAAATAAATAAATAAATAAATAAATAAATAAATAAATAAATAAATAAACAGATAGATAGATAGATAGATAGATAGATAGATAGATAGATAGATAGATAAATAAATAAATAAATAAATAAATAAATAAATAAATAAATAAATAAATAAATAAATTAACGAGGAAAAACACGTCCACTTAAAGAAAATTCAATACTTGAATTCTGATAAACACTATAGACACATTCCCAGTAAGATATTGCATACTTGGTTAATCATGATAATTTCCACCTACAGATTTGCTGACGGTCCATCTATATATAAAATCAAAGCTGTACATAAATGTTTTCACTATATTGCAATACCTCCATTAAAATCCCAGTCCAGTTTCCGGCAAATAGTCCCAAAGTGTGATTTCTTATAACTTCATCTAAAAGGCATAGCCTCATCATTTTTTTTTTCAAACTGTCAGGATAAGACTATGATTATTGTATAAATGTTTAAATAATTCTGTTCAGTTTTTCTGGTAAAGAACTTCTATGTAGCCTTAATAAGCAGAAATTCAGAAACAAAAGTAGAAAACGCTGGTGGCCAAAATGTGCAATATCGGATCAATGGTGATCTTATATGCTTTTATGAAATTAATTAGCCAAGCAGTTCCCGCAAAGAAAAATATATATCTTAAGGGCACAATATAAAAAAAAAAATCATCATCATCATCATCATCATCATCATCATCATCATCATCATCATCATCGTCGTCGTCGTCGTCATCATCATCATCATCATCATCATCATCATCATCATCATCATCATCATCATCATCATCATGATGGTCGTCGTCGTCACCATGGTCGTCGTCGTCGTCACCCTTATCGTTTTGCTAACAGTGCAATACACACACTGGTTACTATATACATGCACAGTAGCACTTACTAACGCATATGTTCGATGTCCTATAACTTTGTCAAGAATGAGCATATCCCCATCATATTCTCCAGCTTTCTTCATAGTTGATCATATTATATTTTTGTAGAGTTTTCAACAAAGCAGTTTAATTTGTTCTTAACACGAAGTGTAATATAGCTTCAACTCACAAGAAATAAAAAAATACAGCATTGGCAGCACACCTTGTGGACCCAATTTGAACCATGTTAACGCAGGTTACCCTATGTGCACTACCAAACGGAGCAGCTTCTGAGAAGCAATTTGATTTCTTTTTTCAATATACAACAACTACTACTTCTACTACTACTACTACTACTACTACTACTACTACTACTACTACTACTACTACTACTACTACTACTACTACTACTACTACTACCTCTACTACTATTAACACTTAAACTGATAATAATAATAACAACAACAACAACAATAATAACAATAAAATTAATAATAATAATGATAATAATAATAATTATAATGATAATGATAATAATAATAATAATAATAATAATAATAATAATAATAATAATAATAATAATAATAATAATAATAATAATAATAATAATTATGGCTACCAAATTTTTTTTTAAAAAATCTAGAATATTTTGTCATTTGCAAGCTTGAAAGAGACACACATGGACCGCATCTACGTGTAAAATCAAGGCAGTATCAGTTTTTGGAGAACTTGTTACTCTAATGGACTAATGGATGTGCAGAGGGATGGCAGACGGAAACAGATATGACTGTCAGGTCAGCTGTGGTTAAAAATGCTTGAAATAATGCATAGATACGTAGCATTACCTTCTTTTGCCTACTTAACATATTAATATTCCTGTTTTGCCTACTGCGGAACTTGGTTTGCTTTTCTTTCTGTGCAAAGCTTGCAAAATAACAATGGCAATGTGCTATGCCATTCACACATACCAACCTCCTTGGACCTATTCTGTTTTTGCGAATAGGGATTTAGTTCAGTTGGTGTGCACTTTCCATTTTCAGCTGGGTGATTGGTGATTCGAGACCCGGCCAGTTCATGGTCACAAAGCATATAATATGTTGCCTATCCACTATGTTTGGCAGATGTTCCAACAGAATGCAGGAGGCAGATAGTCCAAACTCCAAGAGAGAAGAATTGTGCCTCCAAACTCCACTCAAAAGGACAGATACTTGGTCACAAAGCATATAATATGTTACCTATCCACTATGTTTGGTACATATACAACTGCATGGAGCAGGCAGATAGTTCAAACTCCAAGAGAGACGAATTGTGCCTCCAAACTCCACTCAAAGGGACAGATCCTTCGTCACAAGGCATATAATATGTTACCTATCCACTATGTTTGGTAGATATACAACAGCATGGAGCAGGCAGATAGTTCAAACTCCAAGAGAGACGAATTGCGCCTCAAAACTCCACTCAAAGGGACTGATCGCCTGAAGGGACCCATGACTATGGCATTGACGTCACCAACCACTGACAGAGAGGAACTGGTAGCCAGAGTATCTTGAAATAGGTCAAGAGCAAAAGGTTGTCCTTTAACATGGGACAGGTCCTTCGAGTAGAAGTCTGAGAAAGTATTGTGTTACCTTCACTATCATGCCGTCATTTTGCCAAACACTACCTGGTTTATGGCATCCCAGTAAGAGGAAATGTCTCTGACCGCCTGAAGTTTGATTTGGTGCAACTGTTTGAGTTTCAGGATTTTGCATTAGAAGCCTTAACGCAGTCTGGGAGGCTTTTAGCGTTCCCATTATCTTCAGAGGAGGGAGGCCAATAGGTAAATTCGACAAGGGAGGTGGTCATGACTTGGTGAAAGTGAGAATAGCAGCTGGACTAACACTCTTGATATGTACTGATCCCCAGTGCGCTGGCATCATCTGTAGGCATAGGATGATAGCCTGGCCCACCCTTGTTGGGGGTCTTGTGTAACGAGAGGCTGTGAGGTGAAAGACAACAAGATTACACCTTCAGGTATGCTCGCTGGCTTTCTGTGGGCCCAGGCCTGACGCCTTTAATCTTCTACAACCATTTCCTCTGTGGTTGCATCCTCTTCCAATGCCACACTTGAACCTTTTGCTTTGGCCGCCAAAAGAAGCTTTAGTCTTCCACTACTGGCACCCCCTTCACCTTGAGAGTCTTCTCAGCAATGTTATTGGAGAGAGGCCTGCTTTATATGCAGATGGGACTCCTGGTGGTTTCCCTGGACCACTGACTGCAGCACCTCAGGGTCAAAAAGCCATGCCTGGTTGGTGGACAAAGCAAACAGGCCTGATTGCAGGTGTTGCTGAAGTGTCGATTGTAATAGCTGGGCATGTTGCTAAATCAGCATGGTATTGACATCCATATGGACCATAATCTTAAGAGTGTGATGCAGAGAACGGCCCTGGACTGCTCAAATTGAGTGAAGATGTTGAGCTCCTCATGGAGGTCAGCTGGCCTGTACAAAAGCTGGCTCTAGGCTAGGGCTTCTACATCAGATGCAGAAAATGAAGGCAAGACAATCTGAATGTCCAACATCATTCTCCCGAAAAACTTAAGCAGTAAGTAAACTCCAGGTAGGGACTTCTTACCTGAAATTAAGGCTGGAAACTCTTCTTGAGCATGGCACAGTCTGAAGTCCTAGGTGGAAGCCAGAACACAGTACATCTTCAGCTGCTCCCTGTGCTTAGGAAACAAGTCAGAGGAGTCAAGCTCCTGGGACCAGCTGGCATACAAGAACTCAAGCTACTCAGATATAGCCTTGAGTGGATTTCTAATGTTGGTATAAAAGGGAATCGACACTTGTTCCTGCTTCTGTGACTTCTGGGACAGTGGTCCTAGTGTTGCGGGGCAAAGCTTCTGCAGAGATCCTGTGCTTAGACTCTGGGAATGATCAACAATCATGTTAATGATGTAGACTTTAACAGACATATTGGGCAACACTTTGATGTCCTTTTACTCAGAGTCCTCACACTTCCTCTTTTTGTCGTGCGAACAGGCAGTCACACCTCTGGGCATCTCCTTCATGTTTTTTTAGCTGCTATTATGTTTGGGATGATTACCATAGAAGTTTGTTGTTATTCCTGTAAGCAGTGATCTGACTATGTGCAAAGGAGATGGCTCTTCAGGCAGGACTCTAGTTCCAACAGCAAGCTGAGCCACAACAATGCTCCATCGCTTCATGTAAAGTGTGTTGCTGCTGGCTGTAGCTTAGACAACAATTAAAACTGGTACAGACATGGTGGCAGTACTTGCTGGACCTGCGTGGATCACCAGTGATGGTGGCGTGGATCACCAGTGATGGTGGCTAGACTTGTGACTGGAAACTGAGTGGTCAAATGTTACCTGAAGGAGGCTGCCACACTGGCACTGAACAGTGGGGCAGTATCCACCAACAAGGCTAATCACTTAGCCAGAGATAAAGCTGAGCCATGTGATCCTTCTTCCTCCTCCTCTGTTCTGCCCTGGTTCTTCCCCAGATTTGTCCCAAAATGCCTGGACAAGAACTTGCAGACATCACAGGGTTCCTCTGAGTGCACCTAACCACTCTAATTGACCACAGGCAGTGGCGGCAGTGGCTGTGGTTGCCTAAACTAACCATAGTGTGACCCCTGGCATCTTTCTTCCCAAAAGCTATCATGGAACGCCATGTTCAAAATCAATGAAGAGGTAGGAGTCCCAGCAATGGAGAGACACCCGATTTGTACCTACAAAGGAGCGCTGTGGAACTTGGACCTGGCCATTTGGTGCCTACTACTAGCAGACCAAAACAACTTAAAAACAGCTGAAAGTGACCACAAATGGCAAAAGTTTAGAGAGTGGAACATGACATACATGCACAGTAGCCAAAACAATAAAACTGATGAGATTGGTCAATACTCTCAGGTACTGCATGCTGAAGTCAACTGATAAAGGGCGCCATGTGGCATCTAGTCCAATGGAACTTGTATGGAGAAATGTTCTCTGATAGAATGGAATGAAGTTTTGGAGTGGGTAAGACCTCTGAGAGCACATTCCAAAAGTTGTAGCTGGGTAATGTTACACACACGCACGCAGGCATGCACGTGCACACACACACACACACACACACACACAAACACACACATGTATATTGTAGGTGTGCAGTTCGAAGGGCTTACACTAGACCTTTTTTGGCACAAGCGTAAAAAAATTACAAACGCAAATCAATACCTGCAGAAATAACGTATACAAAACAAGAACACACACATTTCACTACAGGTTTTAATAACTTGCAGGACATAGGTCCATATTTCACTCGCTTAACTGCAGGTCTCGCTTATTCCTGGCTGGTAGTCTTACAGACATATGTCAATGTTATGGACGCCGTCTTAAGCAAGCACATCTATACATGTACCTTAGTCAGCTGCTAGTTGACCCATTAACCCTTTCATGATTGACATCGATTTCATTCACACTATCTTAAAATAAATGGGTCTGAACTATAATAAGGGTCCAAAATTCAAGTTTCTAGTAAAAATGCCTTTTATTGAAGTACCAGCATGTCCACGATTACATAGCACATAACAGTCCAGGTCAACAGCTTTTTTTGGCATACTTTGGGAGCATCGTGCCCAAAGTGTACCGAGGAACGCTTTTGACTCAGTCCAAAATGTGGCACTGGAAGAGTTAAGCAACACCTTATTGTGAGCCCACAATAAAATAAAACCAGAAAAAAATTGACACCCCCGACCCAAAACCAAGTTACCACAAACTCAAATTGAAAGGTTGACTTTGCTAACCAGTCATTCATTTTGCTCCATGCATACCTTTCATGAGGAAAAATACATACGTATTAACAGTTACAAAACATCTACAATAATCCTCACCCAGCGCAAATACCATCAAACATGGAATACTCCTGTTACGTGTGTAGGTTTTGAGAGCAAACGCTAGGTTTGTAAATTTGCCATTTTTTTAATGGAGAGTATTATGCCGGGTGTAAACCACCGACCTGTTTTAATTTACGTCGCCATCTGTACAAATATACACTGCGTAGATATATGGCACAGCATGCCGTCAACCATCAGTCAATAATATATATTCTGTTTGTTAACATGAAACAAATGCAGCATGTTGAGAGGGAGAGAGAGAGAGAGAGAGAGAGAGAGAGAGAGAGAGAGAGAGAGAGACAGAGACAGAGAGCACTACACACGTTTAACACCTCTGACTTGTTATATCACCGTATACTACAGCGTATATATATATATATATATATATATATATATATATATATATATATATATCGAAAAAATTCATTCTACAAACAGCGTAGCAGTTAGTTCTCAGATCATGCCCATTTATTATATTACCCCACGTTGTGTTGCTATCTAACGTGGACAATGGTCACATGTTACGGGGTGAGGCCATAAGATACTCAGTAATGTGCAAGAAAACAGTTCAAACTGATATAGACGGTCATATTCCGCTATAATGTAACACGAGATGCAATCACTATGTCATGTCATCAATCAAGCATTTCTTTTTAAACCAGTAATGTTATTAACTACAAATGTATTTAAATTGTACCAGTCAAACAATTTCAGATATATTTCGGAAGGAATTATCGACACTTTGTCAGAATTACAGATATGGAATAATCCTTGGCGCGGTCTGAGACCAAATATAATACTGCGCTGTCATACATAATAAAATTGTATTTGAATCGTTTGTTGACTCAAATGTTTTGTTTTCTTGACAATGGAATACAATGGTATAAGATGCCAGCACCAGTGGTAGCTTGATCTGCTGCGGGAATAAAATGGTACAATGGGGCCAAATGCCAATTTTTGTTTCGTTAAGAATACATTTGGCATTAGCTTCTGAATGTACAGGCCAATCTTCGTCAAACTTGGCAGATATTGAGATTTGCCATAGATATCTAAAACATGACCTTCATTTGACCTTAAAATGACCCTGAACACCAAAATGTATCTAAAAGCAGATTTCTATGTCAATTTTCACTCAGATATTGATACATATACACAAAATGGCCATTTTACACGAGAACAATGAAGTCTGAGGATAACAATGAAACAACACATTTGGTAAATAACCAAAAATCAACTGATCTACAAAATTCTGGGTAGAAAGGTATTTTCACCAAATATCAGAAAAATTTCGAATTATCTCATTAAGATATGCCTACCATCAGATGCAGCTAAGAAAGTAGATTATTTTGAAAATAAATCACGTGAATTTGTTCAATCTTAGTGAAATTGTATCAATTTGAAATCAGAGTCTTGTTTTCGATTTCTCAATTCAAAAAACTCACCAACAATGGGTTAAAATTTTAAATGGACATGACTTCTTCAATACATAAGATTTTTAGATTTTTTTTGTGATAATCTACTAAATGAGATCTAAATCTCGTGCTTCACTTACATGTTACATACAGATGTAAGTCTGTTATGTAAAACAAGAATAATTTATTGTAAAAAAAAAAAAAAAAAAAAAAAAAGGAAAAAAAAACTTGTAAAATGTGTTTCATTTTTCTGGCCAATTTCGAAAATATATTTTTTGACAATGTTTTGCACAAAATTATGCAGAATTTGTTCTCTTCACTTTTTGCGATTTCTTGTTAAAATATGTCAAAGAGACGGAAAAAGGCCAAAAAGACCTATCTAGGTGACTAAAGTGACCGTTAAGGTCACTACAATGTCATTTCAAGGTCACTGAACATGTCCAATTTTTCCTACTGTTATGTTCTCTCAACATGCCAAGTTTCATCATATGGCTATTCTAATGCCCACTTTTGTCTCGATTGGCCCCAGTGTGGATGCCAGCACCAGCGTTTGCTTGATCTCCAACAAGATAATAGAATGCTATATACCTATTGCCCCTGACATATTTGATACTAATACTGTTTTCGTTGTGCACTGGTTAAGCAGGGCAACAAAACAGCAGTCATCCTTTTCTTGAGCAGTAAGTAAAATGACTATATCTTTTATATCAATATTTTGAATCATACTTGAGTGAGCTTATGTTATACTCAGCCGCCCTAGGTCATAGACAATGGAACGCCAATCGCAAGTCTAATTTTGTTCTTGTAACACTGGTACTATGGTTATACCTGATACAATACGGCTTGAGCCGTACTGTGAGCCAGACATAACTGCATTCTTCCAGCACCCAGTGTGTTGGAAGCAAGGTCATTCACACAATAGGATACAAAAATAACCGGCGTACTGGATAACTTTAGTATCATCTTAATATGGTAATGACGGGCGTGGCATTGAAACGCTTTATGTCACACAACATGCTAGTGTATAACTGAAGTAACACGCAGTATGCGTGGCACTGTACCTTATCCTGCCACTCCAATCATAATATCCAGCTGTCTACCAAGAGGTTCTATCCTCCATGTTTCCTCTGACTCCTAAAGCCACATAAATCGTAGGCCCCCAAATAAAACACTACAGTACAAATCTCAATTACCCTTTCAGGGTATATTTTGTTATACACATGAGTTTTTGAAATACATCAAGATCCTGGTAGAGATTCGTGACGTTTAAACTCACGTGGCTTTTCCCACCAATAAATGCGTCCATATTAGAATAAAAATCCGTCTGCTACCAAAAGTAACATACAAAAATATATGGTAAGTTTCTGTCGTATTATAATATAGAGTATTTCTGCTTGGGTAATGTCCATTTTCAAAATATGTATTTTTTTTTTTTTTTTAAAGTTTAAGTCAGCTGTCAAATGCAAAACACTTTGCTGGTAACTGCTAATCTTTCATATAAGTATGAACGACTAGCATTCGAATGAAAATACTCTTTAAAAAAGGACTGCACACAGGTATTGTGTTCACTTTGTGACATGAAAGGACATCACAACTGTCTGCACACCATAGAGCACACAACCAAAATGTTATATACACTCATTTGCAAATGGAACTATTCCAAATTGTGCGATCGGCAACCACAAATTAAACTCAATATTTGGTCCACAATCTTAATGATCGTTTCCACAGTGTGTACGTAGGAACCTTTCCTGCACATTTCGGTCCTGTTATTCCTTGGGAATTGTGTCTGTGTGTGTCTGTGTGGGTGTAGTTTTCTTTTTATATGTGTACATATTAGCCTAAAAAGTTCATCAGATCTGTCGCATGTAGGCGTTGCCTTATGTAAAACGGGGACAAAATGTGAAAGAAACGCATCAGTTAGAGTGACCACTGAAGCAGTGCAAGAAACCTGACGTACTTCATTTAGGGCGATTATGTGTGAATTAATAAAATATGCATCTCTTTTTTGAATACGCCTTTTCTTATGCGGTAACATCTCCATACGCTGGAGGCGGGCTCTCGGGCCCATGTGGTTCTCTAGTGTTGGCCTCGTCGCTGCCGAGTGGCACGGCCGCCTCGTCAACAGGCTTCAGTTCTATATCGTTCTGTTCCATCATGATCTGTTTAGCCACCGCCCCCCAGTCTTCCGTTGGGGTACACAGATAGCGGATTCTCTGCACAAAAAAAAAAGAGCAATGCACTAGGGTTATATAATCTACGCGGTCCATTTCCAATATAGATGCGCTGTAAATTTATTTTTTTAATGTAAAATTGAAAGAAAAAATATATTTTTCCACTGATATATGATATGAACGCATCAATAGGCTCACCATATAGACTATTATGTTCTACGATGACCCAGTTCAACATCTGCGTGGGCGTACTGTACTAGGTTTTCTCCAAAATTTCTTATCAAAGTGACATGTGTAAAAAAGGTTCACCTGCTTCGATTGCATTTGTCCTGCTTTAGATAAAATATCTACTTATACGGTGAAGGGAATATTGACGGGCCCATGCAATAGTGATTCATGGAGGCAAAGACACCTGTTGCCTGCCGGTCAATCACCACCCCACTTGATGTCGCAATCTTCCCTTGCAATTTATAGAAAATCAGCTGTAACACATTCACTTAAATTTCTCCAAACGAGAGGCAAGTCTCATCATAAATCACCCCTCCAAATATTAAATTTCTATCATTAGTGACAAACATGCTGTCACACACCAACTTAAATTTCAGTGAGAAGAATGTAACTAGGTTTGATAAATTGCACTGTTGGAAAGGCTTTACCTGCCGCAAAGACCCGTGTTTGTGGGTGGTCACAATTTTGTAGACTGCTACTATTGGTACCATTAGAATAGACACTAGAGACATCATCCACCCCATAACATCGTAGCCCACAGGGAACACGTATTCTCCGTATGTAGATCTCTTGAAGTCTATAAACGTGGACAGCATGATGAACTGATGAATATTAAAAAGAACATGCGTCAGATTCTCGTAAAGTATAAATATTTGGTCATTATGATAACAAGAACAAAAAAAGAAAAAAATTCTCGGATGCGTGCGTTACTGGCGACAATTCTAAATAGACCGTAAAAACTTGACAGACAAAAAATCGGATCATGTGTACTGTCTTCGGCACAAGGCCCAACTTAATGACTAAAAGTGGGTAATTTTATTGAAATACAATGTGGTTCTAGGTTACAAGGCCTGACTGAGAAATAAGCAATGAGACATATAACTGTTGGTACTCACAACAATCAGAATCGGTGTGACAAATTTCCAGCACCATCCCCATGCGCGATGAATCTTGTATCCCAACATATTCTCTATGTCTTTATAAAAGCGATCAATTCCTGAAAGTATATATATGATGGTGTGATTATTATTATTATTATTATTATTATTATTATTATTATTATTATTATTATTATTATTGTCATTGTCATTGTCATTGTCATTGTCATTATCATTATCATCATCATCATTATCATTATTATTATTATTATTATTATTATTATTATTATTATTATTATTTATTCATTTATTTATTTATTTTGTTACAGGTTTATAAGTAGACTGGCAAGTCCTCGTTTGCATGTTGTTGTATCCCACTAGTTAGAAAACATATATGCATATATTATAGAATAATTGATTAGACCGCGAAATACTGACACACCGCGCGAGTTTGCAAAGCAAACGGCAACTGGATTATATCAGCGGCTTCAAACCGCAGCCGACAGACGGCACTACGTATCGGTTGAAAAATTATCTGGTCAGCCTCCTGTCAGTGGCAGCCAATGAGGATCCGAGGCCTCAGTTTGACCCCATATGATGTAAACTGCTTTGAGCCCCTTCTTATTTTGGAAGTGGACTTGCTCCTGCATGAGAGCAACCAGCGGGGACACAACCATTATTATTGTACGGATCGGCCGCCATCACTCGCCATCACGTCCATGCGGTGATGTTTACGTTGACATGTAGATCATATGGAGTCAAACTGAGGCCTCGGCTCCTCATTGGCTGCCACTGACAGGATGCTGACCAGATGATTTTTCAACCGGTACGTAGTGCCGTCTGTCGGCTGCGGACTGAAGCCGCTGATATAACCCAGTCCTCGTTTGCTTCGCAAACTCGCCCGGTGTGTCAGTATTTTGCAGTCCAATCAACAATTCTATAATGTATGTATATATATTTTTTTCTAACTAGTGGGAAACAACAACATGCAAACGAGGACTTGCCAGTCTAGCTTATAAAATACAAAACGTGCATCCAACATTGTTGTATTTGTACATGCCCCATTATCATTGGTATTTCCGTTTTCATGCAATTGCTTTATGTAACCAATACTATTGCTACTGCTTCTGCTGCAGCTGCTACAACAACTGCTACTGCCACTATTATCACAACTACTAGCACTGCTACCACCACCACCACCACCACTACTACCACAACTACTACTAATATCACTGTAACTACCGCAACTACTGCCACCTGTGCTACTGCTACTACCACTACTATAATTATTACTACAACCACTACTATTACCACCACTCCTACTGCTGACAAAAATACTCATTCCAACAACTCTTGGATAACTGCTTTTGGCTGGGAGCAGCATTGCATTTCTTACATGTATTTGGGTGAAGGGCCGTTTCACAAGCGTCAACATTCCTATAAGTTTTGAGTAGTAAACATCGAAATACATGGCAATACATAGTCCAACTAGGAAAGATGCTTTGCTGCATAGCAAATCAGTGTGTGCCTTCAAAGCATATTGGCATGGTAATGTACAACTATTCCATAACACAGGAGTAGAAGTTGGAATGGCATCTTTATCTATTATAGCTTTGAAGTTATTCAAGATTTAAAATTTCTAACGGTTCTATTAAGCATAATTTAAATTGCTACAACTTTTATTTTAATTCATAAGCTGCGCAATGGTCAACAACCCCCTGGTAGAGGTTGGAATGATTTTCTATTATAGTGTTGACGATTTTTAAGATTGAAAATTTCGAATACTGCTAATTAGCATAATTTAAATTGCTACAACTTTTGTTTTAGATTCATTACATGCGCAATGGTCAACAACCCCCTAGTAGAAGTTGAAATGACATCTCTATCTATACTAGTTTTGAAGATATTCAAGTTTTAAAATTTCCAATGCTGCTAATTAGCATAATTTAAATTGCTACTACTTTTGTTTTAAATTCATTAGATGCGCACTTGTCATAACCCCCATAATAGAAGTTGGAATGACACCTCTATCAATTATACACTTTGAAAATATTCAAATTTTAAAATTTCAAATGCCCATAATTTGCACAATTTGAAATATCTTCATTACTCCGTATAAATCGGTCAAACTCCTTGTATGGTGGTACAATCACGACAAGTTTGGAGTTTCTATGTATAATTGTTGCCGGGAAAAGTGTCGGACAAATTTGCTAGTGAAGGAGAGAGAGAGAGAGAGAGAGAGAGAGAGAGAGAGAGAGAGAGAGAGAGAGAGAGAGAGAGAGAGAGAGAGAGAGAGAGAGAGAGAGAGAGAGAGAGAGAGAGAGAGAGAGAGAGAGAGAGAGAGAGAGAGAGAGAGAGAGAGAGAGATGAGAGAGAGAGAGAGAGAGAGAGAGAGAATTTCACCATTTTCCCTCCGGTCAGCAGTAAAAGGACACAACATTGGTACAAAATAGTTAATGGTAATTTTGGCAAGTGGAGCCTGCTGTTGTGTTGATACACTGATTGGCCAACAAATTGAAGGAAATACTACTTATAACATTTTTCGTTCCAGTAATTTCGACCAGAAGTGTATGATTCTTTATTTCCCCGGGTGTCTCCACTTTCAACATGCTACAACAGAGTGTTTTTTTTTTTCTGTGATGCCACCTACAGACGACACGGACCATTTAAAATGTCCATCGTCAGTAAACTCGCTAAGTCTTATCCAAAGTTGTGGGGTTGGTGTAATGCTAGTTTTCTGTGTTCACTTTCTCTAGATGAACTCTATGAGCTGTTTATTATAGATACATGTGCACAGGAAACGCGTGATCTGATAAGACCAGAGATCAATGTCAAATACTCCCCGATTTATCCCGAACACCAAGTATTATCGTATGGAACACCTCAGAAAAAAAACAAAAAAAAACAAAAAACAAAAAAAACCAAGATCCGGAATTGCGCAGCTGTACGATGATAAGGCTCATTCACAAGAGAAAGGGGCTGAGAGAAGTAACGACTGCACGTTTTACCTTTCTTCGGGGACAGGTCATTATTTCAATTATTTTCAGACTGATACAGACAGGATGCAGGTGTGGGAGAAGCTCATAGTATGACAATATAACAAGACGGCAAACCCCATTGACTCAGATAATAATCAATACGAATGCATGCATTACCCGACAGGTACCCAAACTGAAAAAAAATGTCCTCAAAATCAGAGATTCAGAGTATCACCACCAAGTGATTATTTTTGTTTAACCCTCCCACAAGCTACTTTTCTGTCAAGTTTCAGAACAATGTGGCTAATATTGTGATGTCGACAAAAAACGAAAACAAACAAGTAAAAAGAAAAAAAACAAAAATCGCCACCTGTTGGGCAAACTAAGGTTCGTCGATCGCAGAAGTGTGCCTATGCAATTTTGAAGTAAATGGCCCAGCAGTTTCAGGAAGATCTTTTTATCAAAAAAAAAAAAAAAAAAAAAGAAATGGAGAATTGGACAAGTAAAAAATAACTTTAACACTACAAATTCGCAAAAGGAGAAAAAGACCCACATCTCCACTTCTTGGACAAGTTAAGCTCCGGGTATCTTCAGAAATGTCCCTATGCAATTTCAAAGCAATTGGCCTGGTGGTTTTGAAGATGATACCTTAAGATTTGGTAAACAAAATGAACAAAAAAATCATTGAAACATAAAGATTGGTATAAAGAAATTGGCAGAAATATTTCAACAAAGTTTGCAGTGAACTTAGACGATGTGTTTTTTAGAAGACGACGAAAATGGGAATTGCGGATCGAAGGATGACGGACGACAGATCATTCCATAAGTTCAGCTGACTAACAAGTCAGCTGAGTTAAAAACATGCATACTGAGCATTACGTATGTTGGGTGGAAAAAAAACAACATTCAGTCGTATCAATGTATTTGTCATACAATGGCGAAGGAGCGTCCAGCATGTATTGTAATGTGTTTACTAAGTGTAACAAAGTGCCCTCTAGGTCAATTTATTTCAGTTTTAGTTAACTTGTAGTTTTTGATGTTGGTTCAGATTGTATCTTGATATTTGTCTACTGATTCAGCTTATAACTTGATTATTAGTTATATGATGATATCCATCAATCTTATGAATCTCGTTTTAAACTGTACTCTACGTCAGGCTGACGAGACCCCAACTCAAAATTATCTTATATTTTAATTTCATCAAAGAAGTTAGAACTGGTCTTGAACCAAAGGAATAGAAGCTTCACCATTATATATCTCAACGCCATTTTAACTTGTACTCTTGGTTCTCCTTATAATTATATCCTAAATTTGCTAATATATAAAGCTACATATCACGTGACTTTGATGTAATGTTATATTTTGCTTCTTTGGGTTCTCTCGTCTGAGGTGGGACCTGGTTGACATTCAGCTACGTGTGCGGCGTAGTTGATTGTTATATACAGAAGACAAAACAGAAGGATTAACACAACCAGGGGGTTGTGTGAAGAGCCGGTCTTCAGCTGACCTATGCTTATTCTCAAAATCAAAGTTGCAGCTGACTAAACCTGTGTTGGGCTTTTGCTAAGTTCATATGGCATTTAGAAGTATCTCAAGGCTTTGCCTAAAAATAAATTCATTCAAAATGTAAATTTTATTTGAACACGACAAATAAGGGAGTATTTAAAGAGAACATAAAAAGAACATTGCTATTTGGTGGAGAAATACAGGATGTTGAGCATTAGAATGCCCATTGACTTACATAGTAATCAGTAAGAAAGCTGCATTTACCAATAAGTACCCGAGTGGAACAAATACATTTAAAATCAGGAATCCAAAGCAGTACCTCTTCGTGCATAATTTTTTGACCCTTTCACAAAGAACATATTCACCAGGTGTCCCCTTTATCTGAAAAACAGTTCTGGAGAAGATGTCGAAAATAGCGGAAACACACAAAATGAATCATAAAAATCGCACAAAAAAATTTTAAAAAAAGGAAAAACAAGAATGCACAAAAAAAAACGCCACCTGATGAACAAATTAAGAAATCGGGAGTCCGAACAAGGTTCTGTCAGAGCACTTGGATGAGTGGTTCAGGACAAGAAGACTTTTTGTCAGATTTGCTCAAAAAAAGAACAAAATAGTTCATAGAAAATCAAAAATATTACTGGAGCGTGACCATTTGTACGAATTCGGTAGAGACCTACCCAAGATACATTGCTACCAAGTTTGAAGTGAATCTGGATGATGGTTTCGGAGAGGTCGAAAATGTGAATTAGCATTAGAATACCCATCGACTTACATATCAATCACTCGAAAAGCGGTATCTACCTGTAAGTACCCAAATTTAAAAAAGGTCCAAATCAGGAATCAACGACAGTGCCACATAGTGATCAACTTTGTTTGACTCTTTAACAAGAAACATATCCACCATGTTTCAGCTTAATCTGTTCTGGAGAAGAAGTCAAAAATGGCAATAAACACACAAAACACCATAAAAATTGAAAAAAATATTGCAGTGCCACTTGGTGAACAATTTAAGGACTAGGAGTCCCTAGGAGTGTTCCTGTGTGATGTCAAAGTAACTGGGGGAAGAACAAAATATAGTCACACTGACAAAAGCCCTGCTGATTTAGCAAAATAGAAACAGAACCAAATAATACGTATATATGTGCACATCTTACCATAGACCCAGCTGAGGGCAATACACTCGGACAGCGCCAATATCAGGAGTGCATATGTTGCGGAGTACGTATCCATGAGTTGCAGCATGTACATCCCCCCCTGAAAAGAAAATACATTGCGGTTACGCTCACAACGAGTGGTTGGCAAACTTTTCCATTTATGTATTTATGTGATATGGCTCTGCAGCTTGCGATAATGCCATCGAATTAAAAACAGTCCAATTCAATAAAAACAAAAAAGTTCATCAGGACCACGAAGATATCAATTATACATGATTGTCACGTGAAACAGCAATATACATCATGAACCTGGTACGTATATACACACAATGACTGATTACACAGCAATTTAAGCAGCAGCAACATACAACACAAAGCACAGCACTTTATTTGGTAATGACAGTGTTAGTACACATTTATTAATTTCACAATGTATCTCTCGTATATAATTGGAGGAATGGATTAATTAGACTATCTGATTCCGCTATACCTCAAACGTAGTTCACACAAGATGTTTGACCTTTCATAATGAAACGTTAAACGACAGCTTTCCTTCCATCCATAATGCTTTGTTGTTTTTTTTCAGTCGCATAAAACCTATAAAATATATCTTAGATTAATTCTGATCAACATCTGACCAGTATCAGTGACTTGCTATCATGCCAGCATGCTATGTCTATCATGATATTGTAGCATTAATGTCTTACCCTGATTTCAGGGTGCAAAACAATTTTGTTTTGGCTTATTCCGCACCAAATATTTTGCTGGGGAAAAAACGGATATTTTTGGCCGTGGTGTGTGGCTCAACCTTTTAAAACCCGACCTTTGTAAAGGCCTTCAGTGCGGCACATTCCAATACCTTCACTAATGGGATTACCCCATCCAACCACGGGTGGGGGTGGGTGGGTGCGGGTCTGGCCGTTACAACAATGGGTTATATTGCATGCTGACTCGGTCAGTGTGTGGTCGTGCGTAATCCTGTTGAAACAGTAGCCTTGGATATTGTTGGATCTATTCGTCAACTGTGGGCAGGATGTCATCCACAAAGCGCTGGCCTGTTGGAAGTCCCGTTCATCCTGATGAGAGCTGTTCTCCCTGCTGCTCCTTACATCATGGTACTGTCTCCCCCATAGCGGTCATGTTCAACCATACAGCCTTCTACGAACCTCTCGGAAGGCATTCTTTGAAACCTTATTCTTCCAACGTGGAAATCCGATCAGAATCGGGTTCATCTGACCATATCACGCTGTTGCATTGAATTCTGGTCCAGGCTGCATGTTCCTGATATCACTGTACCCGTCGTGTCTTGTGTGCAGGACTGAGATGCGCATGGCAGGGCACTAAGCTCTTAGTTTCCATGGTTTGGCTGACACTAGTCTCTTGTTAATGGTAGACTGTGATGCTCTAATGTTGCAGGCCTGGCGCCACTGCTGACGATGCCTCTCGGCAGATCAAGCAACGGTCATCCGTCCCATCTGACAATCTTCGTCTCCCAGATCCTGGCTTCGTCTTGCATCCTCTGGTTTCCTAGAAACGGTCGCACTACCTTTTTACCAATGGCCTGGAGAACCCCATTATTCTGGCAACCTCCCACATTCTAATGATTCTGCCCCTATCAAATCCAGACAGTTGTGAGTGACCCGTACGCCCTGGCATTGAAGATTCACATTCATCCCAGCAGTGCCATGACCCCCTTATAATGTTCATAGGCATCCCAATACTCGACACTTTTTATCACCTCTCTGGCTGTTGTCTTCTTTTCAGGGCGCGCGCGCGTGCGTGCGTGCGTGCGTGCGTGCGTGCGTGTGTGTGTGTGTGTGATTGCTCAGGCATACCCTAAGCTACACTTTCATGTTACATAACATTCGATTCGATTTTTCATATAAAGGCATATTTTTCCCAACAGTATAGTATAAACTATTAACCTGATAGTTGTTTCCCGACATTGTGCCATTTACTGTAAAACAGATACATATCCCAAGAATCATAAGTGCAAAGTTTCACATTTGCCCGGGATTGAAGCATAAATATTCCACCCTGCAAACACATATTGGTATTGTTCTGTACTGCATGATTACAGCATGTGACAAGTGATATAATCGCGCGACGTAAGTATATTTTTTTTCACCCGCTACGCTGACGATTCTTTATTCAGCTTGTGACATCTAGGATTACGTCACCAGAGTTTGTATCACTTGTGAAGCAGCGTACAGGCAAACGTTCATGGTTACATAACAGGAGCCCAATAATAATAAGAAGAAGAAGAAGAAGAAGAAGAAGAAGAAGAAGAAGAAGAAGGAGGAGGAAGAGGAGAAAGAGGAGGAGGAGGAGGAGGAGGAGGAGGAGGAGGAGGAGGAGATGAAAAAGAAGAAGAAGAAGAAGAAGAAAAACTAGAAGCAAGTTTTTCGTGTGGAAAACGTTATGCATCCCCGAGGATATGCGTCTCACCAGAGGCCATCCCTCTAAGAGGGCCAGCGTTCTTTTGCAGAAGGTTTGACCTTGACCTTTGACCTTAGAAAATTTCAGGGGGGTCTCCTCTGGGTAAATATTTAACAAGTTTGATGGACTTCAACCATACCCATTTGCAGGTGTGTCAGGGAAACGATTCCATTTTGCAAAGCATTGTGACCTTAACCTATGACCTGAAGGTCATCCACAATTATGAACAAAACTTCCCAAGATCTATGGAGCATCTGTACCAAAAGTTTCAAGTGAATTGTACTTACAGTTTCGAAGAAGACAAAATGTGAAATATCATTGCAAGTCCCATTAATTTGTACGGTAGTCAGAACTATCATTGCAAGTCCCATTAATTTGTACGGTAGTCAACAGTCATGTAAAAATTATCCCCTCCCACTTTTCAAAAAACAAAAACAAAAAACAAAAAACAAAAACAAAAACAAAAACAAAAAAAATTAAAAATCCAAATATCATTGGAGCATGACCATTTGGTAGATTCCTACCCGATGTCCATCCCAATCAAGTTTCAAGAGAATCTGGTCAATTGTTTTGGGACAAGAGCTTGAATATGTGAATTAGCATTTCAACCCCCACTGACTTGCATAGTAATCAATGGAATGTATGCAGTGTGACCTTCCAAGGTCTGCAGTCTGACCTTCCAAGGTCGCAAAGTTTTAAAATACTCAATACAAATTGAAAGCCCATAGGTATTGTCCTGTTAAGGGTTAATAGTAATCTCAGGCAGTATGACCTTTCAATGTCAATTGGGTTAAAAATAAACCATACAAACTGAATACCCATAGGTACTTTCCTATTAAGGTTTAATGGTAACCTCGGGCCTACAAGGCACCATAAGAAGGTATAAGCAATACGTGACAATTAGGGCTCTGTCGGGCAGTGATTTTTAATACCCAATTACCCGTCAGACGGGTAATAAAATACCCAGGTACCCGCAGATTTTACCTGCCACATAGAATTGTATGATCTATTTAAGAGCGCCACACATTACATAAGGTATATTTGCCAGCAAACAAAACAGATACATGTACGTCCCTGAATGTATCGACCTTGAGTGCACGAGTGTCACTATTATAGTCCAGTTTACTTTTTATTTGGGTTTTCCTGTTACAAGGCGATAATATGAGGACTTCAGCCATTTCTGGTGAAAATGAAGCCCTCTGCTTGGTTATAATATTTTCGGCACACGAAAACCATCTTTCACATGGCACGCTGGTGACGGGGACTTTAACATATCTTGTATTATCTTGTTCTCCGTTCCTTGTAAAATAATCCCAAACCTGGGACTGGGAGCCTTGGTACTGTGGGCTTCCATCAGCCATGATGTCAGATCAATAATATTCTACAAACGAAATCTGAAAGCCCCATTTCGGAATTTAAAAAAAATCCCGCCTGTTGTGACAAATAACCAGTAAAGAGCTATTACTTATATACTTTCTTGTTTATAACACTAACACACTAACACACACACACACACACACACACACACACACACAAATATGTAAAGTTGTTCTGTTTATATATCTAAAACATATAGTTTCTGATATATATGCATATATAGTGTGTATACAATGTATATCAAATATATATCAATACCCGTCGATTTCACAGGGAATAACTGTAGATTCAGATACCCGCTTTTTTAGCGGATACCCGGGTACCGGACACAGCCCGAGTGAATATTGCTGAGTCAGCAGAAAAAAGGAATGTTAATTTGACCTTGACCTTTGACGTCAAGGTTATATTTTTTATATGAGCTAGACCCACAGATTATCTGTACCAAAATAGGAGGCAATAGTTCCAAAGGGGACAGAGACATAAGGAAAATAAGAATGCAGCGCTGGACGACCATACTAAACACTATATCCCCTCCTACGGAGTATACGTAATAATAATGGCAGCGTACCCTGTTCAATTAATTCAAGCCTCGGGGTTTCAAAAAGTGTCCCTATGCAATTAAAAAAATTGTCATATGATTTCAGAGAAAAAGTTTTGAAGACTTACACCTATTATACAAAAACAAATCTTAAAAATATTTTTAAAAGTCAGTGGAGCGTGACCGTGTAACCATTTGTCTGCCAAATAAGACCTCAGTAGATCCCCGTCAAGTCTGAAGTGGACCCTGGTCAATTGTTCCGGAAATGTCCAAAATGAACATGTGACCGCCATGACCAATTATGGCCGACGGTGCCAGAACACGAACATGTAATGGACGACGAACGGCTGGCCAGCACGCGCATCATGTCAGCTTAACTGACAAACCGCCTGACCTACAAAAAGCACAATCAGCACTCGCTGAGATACATATACATGTATCTGTCCGTATGTACCAAAAGAAAACTGGTTGTGAATTAACTTGAATGTGTTGGTACATGTACTTACCCTTGTGGTCAGGCTAAGGCCCAGTAGAAAGCAAACGGCACAGATAACAAAAAGAAGATACATTGACCTTCGACCTTTTCGCAAGAAATTGGGAAAGACATCTATCAAAGTGGTCTGTACTGTGGTCACTAACGTAAACTGGAAGAGAATGCACAAAATATATGAACAAAATGCACTAATAAGTGACAAATAATCGCCCAATCTTAGGCGTGTGCCTAGTCGTTGTAGCCTCGCAAGGCGTTTATAAGGCTACCACCTACGATACGGGGACACAACTAACCTACTAGAGCGTTTATTCATGTGCACCAATAATTACAGAAAAACAGACAGATTCGAAATGAATTTACTCGACACAAAATGGTCAATTTGTAAGGAGACATGACAGCTCCAGCAAGCATAATACCCCTGGCACTCTCGAGTGAACGAGGTCATAGTGCTGAGAATTAACCGTGACTTTGCAGCGTACAAGTGTTCTTTTCACATCATTTATTCTTTCCTATACACGACGCAACGATATCAATTTTTTTGCATGTATTGCAACACTAAACAAATGATGAATATGCCACGACATGTCATTACACGACACATCGTGGACTGTTGAGGCCATTACTTCAAATTATATCCAGCCTTCAGAAGCGATTCATTCATTTTTTTCTGTATTGTTTGCTCACACGCAGCGGTCTATAAACGATGCATTTTTGAATGACATAAAATCATCACTTACACAGTTTTATGTTAATATTGATCTCAAACTTATGACTGACCGACTGACAGACTGATTTGATTGATCGATTGATTGACTGATTGATTGGTTGATTGATGTTTTATCAGCAGACAGAACATTCAGGTTCTTGAAAAGAAATGAAACTTGAAATATGGCAAGGTTGGTAATGTCCGTCCGCCACAAAAAATAGAGTTCAGCAAAATCGAATGTTGAGTTGCTCCCCAAAACTCCCAAATGCCAAACGTTGGGGTTATGCATGGAGGTCGTACGGCGTTAGTCTCACCTGTGTCCCTACTCCAAAGTTGATAAGGATGAGCATAAAAAGGATTGCCCACAACGGTGACACCGGTAGTTTCGTCACTGCCGAGGGGTAGACGATAAATGCAAGGCTAGCTCCTGTAAAGAACATTAAAATAGGTCAAAATTTGAGTCCTGAATAAAGTTGAATGTCCAAATTACATACAGCAGACATGTTAAGAGACATTTCCGTACTTTATGTATTGTGTCAATGTCTGGACTGCGAGCAACCGAACATTGCCTGGATATCTTACATCTCATGACAACACATGATGACTTTTTTTACTTTTTTTTGCGGAATGTATACATTCACGTGGTTAACTCTAGGAAAGGAACTTCATCTGTTACATTCAATTCATAATAACCGGCTTGTTATATGTGGATGGGATGCAGGAAAGATTCCATTCTTATATACCTCTCCTTAAAGAAGGAAAGCAGCAGCAATACCTGACCCCCCCCCCCCCCCCATAAACACACAGAAAAGAAGGAAAACAAGCGGTGAACCAACACGATATAAATGGGACAATGCGGCCATGTTCTATTTTCTCTTATCAACATACTCACCCTGCTTGGCTACTTTGTCAATAGGCACTTGCAATGTGGTTGACATATACCCCACAATTGAGAATATGACGAAACCTCCAAATATACTCGTCAGACAATCCCCTGAAGCAACCACTAAAGCATCTCTGAAAAAATATAAAATGTACGCGTGTTCATTCACCACAAAAATATGTATATATTATATATGACATCACAAAACGCTATCAGCGACAGCAACTTTTCCCTCCTTTCCCCCCTGAATAAAATAATTTGTCATTCAAGACGTGACAAGTATCTTCCCTCTCCTTACAGCTTCGTTTTGCATCCAGCTGGCAAAGTAACTTTCATTTCCAGACCAAATGTTACAAATATATACATCCATAACACAATTAACCAATAAACTCACGGAGATGAAAGGAAATATTTGGCCTAATGGAGGGAAGTCAAAATTATTATTAAAAACACAAGGGTGTGCAGTAAAACATGTGTTTTTGTGAAAGTGCACACACACACACACACATATGATAAAATAACCAATCTTGCATGTGTTATTACAATTTGAAAATATATGTATCTTAATCGAAATTATTATCATAATCATCATCATCATCATCATTATTATACTTATTATTATTATTATTATTATTATTATTATTATTATTATTATTATTATTATTATTATTGTTGTTGTTGTTGTTGTTGTTGTTGCAAAGATGATCAAAAACACACAACACGACGAAAATATCACAAAAGCTCAAAATGAAAAAAAAAACCTTCAAACCGTGCTGAGCATTACCACAAGTGTGCAAGAGATACAACAATTCAAAATATGTGTTCCGTATGTTCCCACAGCCAGACGTTTGATACCCAGGCAATTAGATGTGTGTATTGGGGATGGATTAGTTATGCATGATGTGACTTCTGTTGCAGTCTCTACGTGGAGACAAACTGTTCTTTTTACACTACTAACACACAGATGTATTCTGTTGGGAACTCTTGCACAAAAAGCTAAAAGCACCGGTTGGCCTGTCAAATGCATACAATTGTTTGCCATTCATTGGTGTCTGTCAGGCAGGTGTAATGTTATTATGTTCGATATGTATTGACGATTGACTGTAACTGTGAACACAAAGC
>OZ026628.1:7485141-7497641 GCA_964020975.1 Hermodice carunculata
GATCTGTACCGAATCGTCAGAAAGGTGCATGATGCCAGTCCAGCTCCCATACTTCCGGGGTTGTTTATCTTAACACTGTCAACGTCAAGTTCTCACAAAGGAAGCAGCTTTGCTCGGCAATTTTCAAAGTGAACATTTAAAGGGAAACTGTTGACACGGAACATCAATAAGTCTTGCGCAGCCATAAGAACGCTGACACTTAAATCCAAGGTCGGGTCATTACGAATATATAAACGCTGGTCCTTCAGGTCAAAATTAGAAATGAAATAAGACCAGCGTCAGTCATGAAGGCTCGAGGGTATTGATGACTATTTCGATACTGGCTTGGCATGTTTCTGCTAAATACAAGTTCTTTGTTGTTTACACGTGTTCGAAGCTGTTAAGAAGAAGTTTCAAGTTAAAGTTAGGACTGTGTTAATATTTTTCAATAACGGGATCAAAGGTTGTTTCAGAAAGGTCTGCGTGTTTTTTTTTTTTTTTTTGTTTTTTTTTTTTTGTTTGTTTGTTTGTTTGTTTTTTGTTGTTTTTTAGGTTTTTTATTTTTGTTTTTGTTTTTTTGTTTTTGTTTTTGTTTTTGTTTTTCTATGTACGGACTCATAAGAAAGCTTCCCTCCCATCACGTTGACGCCTTACAAAGTGCAGTATTATACAAGTAGTGTAACAGGCTAAAACTTTGCAACGCAGCGTGTGAGGTATTAATATTGGGCATACAGATATAATGTGTCAGCATATAGACACTCCGGGTGACTGAGCATTATGGTCTGGATCATGGCTTTATGTGGTGGCAAAACTAGACGGGGGTATTGAATGATAGCCAAATGTTTGATACAATATATATGTATTGTAAGACGGCGTATGATTTTATATGGACGATAACAATGGCTGTGTAATATCCACATGAAACCAGGTCATGATAAATGAAAACAATAAACAAACAAACGTTGCGTGTTAACATCATGTCCTCAGCTGACCCTGATACTCTCAACCTAAAATAAACCACACCCTGTTCCGCGGGTTCCTATCAGATCTGTAAGGGTTTGTGTACAATTTGAATTCCATTAGCCAAGTGGCTTTGTACAAGGAGATTTCCACGGTTATTCGAAAATGGCATAAAAAATCTTTACAAAAAATCACTGGCGCATGGTCACTTAAAAAAAAAAAAATAATAACCCAAGGCATATCTCCACCAACTTTGAAGTGAATCTGGCACCCCGGTTTGAAGTCGAACGCGTGACCTACTGTTGGAATTTCCATTGAATTACACAGTACAGTGGAATCTGCCTCTTAACACAACCTCAGGGACTGAAAAAATGCGGACTTTTAATAGAGGAGTGGCCTGAATGGGAATATAGATAAAGGAAAATTGAAAAAAAAGCTGAGGTGTCAATTAGTACGGCCGTATCATCGCAAAGTCTTAACAGCATTGCCAAGCGACAGGACAAACTATTTTGGCGGGAGTCTAATTTTCATACGTTATATTGAAATATTCCGTCTGTTTTGAGATAAGTACCAATTTTGACGGATAAAAAACTCAGAAGATTCTGACGCCGTGCAGGTTACTTAATCCACAGAGGTCAAGCTGTATAATCTCAGAACTCTCACTTCTGGTCTTAAGTTCATAACTTTAAACTCTACATGTAGAAACACCAAACGTGTCACACAGTATACCACTTTCCGTGGCTATAAAACAACTTCCCACATTTGAAATTTTTGTTTTCCTCGGGCCAAAGTAGCACTTGAACATTTTTTTCACGATTTTCGAGGTGAAGCCTCAACTGAATACAACCACACATATAATTGCAAACTGACTTGCCAAATTCCAAGGGAAATCTCTGCTGTACACTGAACTAAATACATACGCACATACTTACTGGAAGTACTCATCGGCTGGTGACTTGCGCAAACTGTCAGCTGAGCTGTAGTTCGACCAATTGGCAATCTTTTGAAACATCTCCTGGCCCACGCCGGCCACCGTATAACATGTGTTGTTCCACCATGTTCCATTGTATTTGGTACAATTGTTTTGCTGGGTCATATCCAGGGCTCCGCATGCTTTGAAATACAAAAAAATCGTGATCATGATTTATTTGGGGACAAGTGCGCAAACTTGTATGCATGTGCAACGACATGTTTATCCCATGATGTATCATAGAATATGTTGCCTACAACTTGTGACCCATCTGCCATTTAGAGTTCACCAATTTGATGCCATATATGAGTTGCCACCATATTGTTTCAATTCCAAACCCAGTGATGACAGTTTGGTGCCATGCCTTGCAACCTTAATGCATTCAATATCCAGTGGTTTAAATTTATCTTTCCTCTTCACCTAAATGTGAGGCACAAAGGGCAGGCAATCTTAAACAATGGCGGAAACACAGACTGAATTTATGGGAATCGGAAGAAAGATCGGCATGTGAGACAACAATATGAGATGGATTAAATAACTCTGCTTTATCATCATCATCATCATCATCATCATCATCATCATCATCATCATCATCATCATCATCATCATCATCATCATCATCATCGTCGTCGTCGTCGTCGTCGTCGTCGTCTTCATTATCATCTTCATTATCATCACCATCAATAACTTAATCATTATCATCATCGTCATTATTATTATTTGTATCTAAAGAAACGAATATATAAAAGGTCGTGCCAAGTACCATGGCAGTATGATAACTGGTTGCCAGTAGCTCCTTCATTGCCAGGTTTTGACGAAATCAACTGTTATAGAGGGAAAATATGAAGCCATTGATGTGAACTGTGGCTATATTCACTGCATATGCTTGCTGGTACTTGCATAAAAGTTCGCTTTACAAAGAATATGAATCTGCCTCGTCGTGTTAACTGATGGAACAAGGGCTTTGGTCATAATTGGCACTGAATGAGTTAAAAAAGAAGAGGCGATTCAATAAAAGTGAAAACTGGGCTGTCATGAGCATATTGTCCACCACGCACACAGCCAAACCGCAGGTGCAACACGCTACAGGTGCCTGCTGTATTGCCTGCATACCTTCAGTATTCCACCAGTTGTCACAGTTTCTCCATGGCACGTCACTGCTGAAGGAGGCAAACATGTAGTAGAAACACCAGGCAATGACCATGTTGTAGTAGATACTGGATATCAGAGATACACTGAACATACCCCAGCCGATACCTGAAAAAATCAGAGATATACTGAACATACCCCACACGATGCATGAAACAATGAGAGATATCCCAAGCATAACCAAGCGATACCTGAAAAACGTACCATTCTGGCATTTCCAAAAGTGGGCCCCTGTACAATCATGGTATCCCCATCCACAAAGCGAATTATCGTATCGTCATGGTATCCATCAAGTGAACTATTGTACCATCATAGTATCCACAGAGTGAACTATTGTACCATTATGGTATCCACAGAGTGAACTATTGTACCATTATGGTATCCACAGAGTGAACTATTGTACCATCATAGTATCCACAGAGTGAACTATTGTACCATCATGGTATCCACAGAGTGAACTATTGTACCATCATGGTATCCACAGAGTGAACTATTGTACCATTATGGTATCCACAAAGTGAAATCATGTTCTTTAATGGTATTCACAAACTATTTTGCCATCATGGTATCCACAAGGTGAGCTTTTGTACCATCAAGGTTATTCACACAGTGAACTATTGTGCCACCATGGTATCCACAAAACGAACTATTTTGCCATCATGGTATCCACAAATTGAGCTATAAAATTGTACCATCCTGGTATCAACAAAATAAAGTATTGTACCATCATGGTAACCACAAAGTGAGCATGCCTTCTTGGCTTAATGAATGAGTCAAAATTGTCAGTACATGCACATGATATATTCATCTGGCTAACTGACGTGCACTTTTATCATATAAAGGCACAGGATAGGCCAACAAGTAAATTGTCAAGGGATATCAATATATTCACACATTCCGCAAAGAGTGCGAGTGACATACGTATACATGTCCTCAAGGTCTGTCTTTTCACTGAATTTTTCTTTCAAGTCTACATTGGTTACGATCACACACACTGTACATACGAACTCTAGCCAGTCTTTTTTGATTGTTATTTGCAACACTTAAATTACATAATAGGTATGCTTAGAATATTTTGATGTGGAATAGAAATTGTTTACCTTGGAAAAGTGGAACGGCCTTCCATATTGATACGACACCGAGTCTTCCGTACTGTCCGAATGCCATCTCAATCAACATTAGAGGAAAGCCGGCCAACAACATCATTATAAGGTAGGGGATGAGGAACGCACCTGGGACAAAATAGTAATGCTGATTATTAAGTCAACTCAAACAATGATACTTGCTTGGCATAAAGTTGGTAAAAAGGCACGCACACACACACACGTATATATATACATATATATATATATATTTATATATATATATATATATATACATATTTATTTATTTATTTATATATATGCATATGTATACATATATATATGTCTGTGTGTGTGTGAGAGGGTGTATACATGTGTGTTTTTGTGCACATGTATACAACTATGTGCCAGTGTAACCCAAATGTACACGTAAATTCAACTATGTATTAACCTGTTAACCCCAAACCCAAATTGCGACGGTACATTGTCATTTCATCTTTTTTCCCCGTTTTCCTTTATTATATTGACAATTAGACCGTTTTCCATGGCCACTGTAAATATGCTCTTCAATTTGCAGGCATGCAGGCAGAAGCCCCAACTTCAATTATAGATATCAAAGGGCGCATTTTATGCACAAAACGTGTCACGTGCATATGAAAACAAACAGAGAAAACGCCCAATGTCAAACAATACTGTACTCCGAGAGCCGTGTTTCACTTAAATGCCTTGTTGGAGAGTATCACAATATCTAGAAACATTTCAAAACAGGCGGCCCACCTTATAAAAACTGTTTGATACCACCAGGGAGGGCATTGGTCGCTTTTTGGCGTTACGTATCTCACTCTATTACCAGTTGAG
This sequence comes from Hermodice carunculata, assembly GCA_964020975.1. Classification (NCBI taxonomy): domain Eukaryota; kingdom Metazoa; phylum Annelida; class Polychaeta; order Eunicida; family Amphinomidae; genus Hermodice; species Hermodice carunculata. The sequence continues at coordinate 7,490,140 of OZ026628.1, forward strand.
GACGTCACTTAGATGTTTTCAGTAAAGATACCATAGAATTACAGAGCTCTGCTGCCAAGAATGCCAGTCTGGAAGCCAGAGACCAGGCTGAGAATAGACACAGGTCGATCTTTAACTCATTTGAGGAATATACAGAGAACGAATGAGCGCATGTATCATCATCATCATCATCATCATCATCATCATCATCATCATCATCATCATCATCATCATCATCATCATCATCATCATCATCATTACTATTAGTCATTGATGAGACGTTTACGTAACAGACTTTAATTTGCTCCACATGTATCACTCCAGTCAAAATGGGGGCACTAAAGAATAGAAATCAGAAACAGTGAAAAAACAAAAGGACTCTAAAAATCAAACATCTAGAATATCACCGCCAAATAAACAGGTTTGATTAATCCTGCCACAAGCTATATTCACACTGAATTTCGTAACAATTTAAATTGCGTTTTTGTACAAAAAGTAAAAAAGGGCGAAAACACACACAAACAAGAGGGCTGTGTGAACAGCCCGTGCCTCAGCTGATCTTGACATTCATCACACTTGCAGCTCTATGAACTTGGGAAAGGATCAAGGACACCATGTTCTGAGTAAGTCTGACCTTTATTGAAGAACACCTACATGTGCAACATCAAAGTTCAAATAATTCTCAAGTTATAATGAAGAGTAAAATTCATGTATGCTGCACTGTGACCCCACAAACGAGGTCAAGGTCATTCATGTACTGTCTCAGCATGACCTTCATACAGAATAATTAACATGTATAGCTAACTCAAAACAGATCTCAAGTTATCAAGTAAACAGTAAATTTCGTGTCAGTTGTCCTGTGAATTAACATTAGAATGCCCATTGACTTACATAGTAATCAATAGGAAAGCTGCATTGAACGATAAGTACCCGAATTGAAAATCCTTAAAAATCAGAAATCCAAAGCAGTGCCACCTAGTAAACAACTGTTTGACCCTTCCACAACAATATATCCATCACATTTCAGCTTAATCTGAGGGATGGTTCTGAGAACAAGTGAAAAATAGCAAAACCAAACAAACAAACAAACAAAAAAATGCAGCGCCACCTGGTGAACAAATTGGGAATTAGGTCTCCCCGGGAGTGTCATGTACGATATCAAAGCAATTGGGTGAGCGGTTTCAGAGGAGAAGAATTTTGAAGGTTTGCCCCCCCAAAAAACAAAAAAATTCATAAAAAATCCAAAAATCAATAGAGCGTGACCATTTGAACACACTTGGTAGAGATCCACCTAAGGCACATGCCCACCAAGTTTGAAGTAAATCTGGTCAATATTATATAAGTTATGACCATTGCAAGAAATTCCCATGTTAAGTTTTCCTATTAAAACCTTTGTAGAGATTTTTGAAAAAAATTCATAAAAAAACTCCAAATTCATTGGAACATGACCATTGGAACAAACCTGGTAGACACCCACCCAAGGTACATTGCCACCAAGTTTGAAGTAAATCTGGATGATGGATTTGGAGAAGAAGTCGAAAATGTAAATTAGCATTAGAATGACCATTGACTCACATGGTAATCAATAGGAAAGGTGCATTTACTCCAAAGGAGCCGACTTGAAAAAATCTTAAAAATCAGGAATCCGCAGCATTCCCACACAGTGAACAACTTTGTTTGGCCCTTCCATTAGGAACATATCCACCAAGTGTAAGCTTAATCTGAGTGACGGTTCTGGAGAAGAATTCGAAAATATCTATAACACACAAAAATTCACAAAAAAATAAGAAAAAAACTGCAGCGCCACCTGGTGAACAAATTAACAACAAGGAGTCCCTAGATGTCTTCCTGTGTGATATCAAAGCATTTGGGTAAGCATTTTCGGGGAAGAAGATTTTTTAAGATTTGTCAAAAAAAACAACAACAACACAATTCATTAATAATCCAAAAATCACTGGAGCATGACCATTTGAACAAAATTGGTAGAAACCCACCCAAGGTACATTGCCACCAAGTTTGAAGTTAATCTGGATAACGGTTTTGGAGAAGTCAAAAATGTGAATTAGCATTAGAATGCTCATTGACTTCCATACTAATCAATAGGAAAGCTGCATTGACCAACACGTACCAGAATTGAAAAAATCGTTAAAAATCAGGAATCCGCAGCATTCCCACATAGTGAACAACTTTGTTTGACCCTTCTACAAGAAACATATCCACCATGTTTCAGCTTAATCTGAGTGATGGTTCTGGAGAAGAAGTCGAAAATAGCTATAACACACACAAATTCATAAAAAAATTAGGAAAAAATTGCAGCGCCACCTGGTGAACAAATTAAGAACTAGGAGTCCCAGGGAGTGTTCCTGTGTGAAATCAAAGCAATTGGGTGAGCGGTTTCGGAGAACAAGATTTTTTAAGATTTACCCAAAAAAGAACAAAAAAATTCATTAAAAATCCAAAAATTACTGGACCGTGACCATTTGAACAAACTTGGTAGAGACCCACCCAAGGCACATCTCCACCAAGTTTGAAGTGAATCTGGCTGACGGTTTTTGAGAAGAAGTCGAAAATGTTAATTGTGGACGACGGACGGACGGACGACGGACGGACGGACGGACGGACGACGGACCCTCAAAAAACCTCAGCTGACTGACAAGTCAGCTAAGGTAAAAAAAAAATCGTTTAAAAAAGAAACCTGCAGCGCCACCTGTTGAAATTATGGTCTAAGGCACCCCCAGAAGTGTTCCTAAATACAGTTTCGGAGCCTGAGCTGTTGTTTGGGAGAAGATTTTTTCAAAATTTTGCTGAAAAATAAACAAAGCTTTCTACTAAAAAATATCTGCAACGTAACCATTTAACCAAACTCGACCGAGAGCTTCCCAAGGTTCATTCCATCAAGTTTCATGTAGATCTGGTTTACGGTTCTGAACTCCTACAAGCAACATTTCGGGTTCTCCTAATTCTGAGCTGCAGGAAATCGAGACTTGGGCTCAACAGTGGCTGTTTGCATTCAATCCATATAATACTAAATCTGTGATTATTTCGAGGTTGAAAATATGATCTAGAACGCACCCAGACCTTGTACACATGGATTAAACCTTGCAAAATTGAACTGAACAGAAACAGCTTGGACTTATACTGCGATCAGATTGGACATGGTCCAGTCACAGAAGCGGAATTACTAACAAAGGCATGAAAATGGTTAATATTTTGAAACATTTACAAATGCTTCTGAGTAGAAAATCTCCAGAAATCTTGTATCTCTTTTTCACTCGCCCTCGGATTATGAGCAACTACTAGCAGCACCCACCGATGTATGAAAAGGCAGGTTTAGACAAATTATCTGAACGTCGAACCAAAAGTAAACCAACCTTGCGAACTATGTTCAAGATAGAAAATGTTATGAAGTGTGATGTATACTACTTCCCTGCTTTAATGTCGAAATATTTATATTTATTCTCAAATAAATGAGATTTAACAATAAAAATTCCCAGCGTACAGTACACTGCCCTTCACTGATCTATATAAGGGCAAACTTTGGCTCCATCATCATAGTACATCTTAATACTACATATTGGTGTGAGCACATCAATGAACAACACGCCCCTGGCATGATGTTGTCGGACACACCCGAAATGTATTTGAACATCGTTTGCCACCGTTGCTGATTCGAGCCGCGCGCAACACAAGCCAGCTTTCATCAGCTTCCCGCTGGCCCGCAATGTTTATTGTTATGCAAGCTTGTGCGCTTTGTCGCAGACAAACTTCAATACTTGAGGGTGGCTATTTAAATATTGCGGTAAAAAAAGTATATTCTTATGAAATGGATAAAAATCAAAAAGCTGCCCGTCTTTTGCGAACATTTTGGACGATACAACTGCAAAATTTACCCCGAAACTTAGTAACTTTGCATCTTTGCGGTCACGACGTTTTGCATCGTCCGTCATTATGCTTTATATTCCTGGAATCGTAAGATTTTCGTCTTTCTCTGTAAGAAACTCTCTTATTGGCTAAGAAAACTGTTCCTTGAGTATCCCCACCAAGTTTGAAGTGGATGTGGAGAACGGTTTTGGAGAAGAAATCCGAAATGTGAATTACCACAGCAATCCCCATTCACTTATATAGTAAGCAATAGGAATGTATGCATTGACAGATAAGTAGCTCAATTAAAAAAAAAAAATGTTAAAGATCATGGATCCATAGCAGCGCCATCTGGTTAACATATTTGTTTGACCCTTCCACGTGAAGCATTTAAACAATGGGTCAGCATTATGTGAGAAGAAGTCGAAAATAATGAAAACACACAAACATTCATTAAAAAAGCTGCACCACCTGATGAACAATTAAGGTTAAGAGGCACCCAGATGTATACCTGTGCAATTTTGAATAAATTGGCCAAATGGTTTCGGACAAGAAGATTTTTTTTTAATATTTTGCCAAAACAGTTTACAATAAAATCTTTAAAAAAAATATTTAAAAAAATCACTGGACTATCACCATTTGTAGAAACCGCGTAGATATCAACCCAAGGTCCACCTGCGCAAAGTTTAAAATGAATGTGACTAACGGTTTTGGAGAAGAAGTCGAAAATGTGAATTACGACAGCAATCCTCATTCAGTTACATTGCACATGTAATCAATATATAGGAATCAATGCATGGACTGATAAGTACCCATATTAAAAAAAAACTCGTTTAAAATCAGCGATTCCTTGCAACGCCACCTTGTGAACAACTTTGTGTGACCCTTCTACAAAGAACTTTTATACCATGTTTCAGCATAATATGAGTGACGGTTTTGGAAAAGTTGAAAATAGCGAAAACTCACAAAAATCATAAAAAATACGATAAAATCGCAGTGCCACCTGTTTAACAAACTAAGGTTCAGGGGCACCCAGAAATGCCGCTATGCAATTTCGAAGCAATTGGCCAAGTGGTTTCGCAGAAGATATTTTTTAGGATGTTGCAAAAAAGTGAACAATATATATATATATATATATATATATATATATATATATATATATATATATATGTAATACTGGACCGTGACAATTTGTACGAACGTGGCAGAGACTCACTCAGCGGACTGACAAGTCAGCTGAGCTAAAAATCTAATCCACCAATGCAACATCGGGCATTTCAATGCAAATGTATATTAAACAAAAAAACCAACATTTTAGAGGTTCAACTATAAGGTGAAGGATCAATACACACTCACACTGTGGACACACATGTTGAATATGTCCGACTTGTACTATATGATCATTGGGAACGGTGGCTTTGATGTCATAACGATAGATTTTTGTTTTGTTTTGTTTTTGTTTTGTTTTGTTTTGTTTTGTTTTGTTTTGTTTTGTTTTGTTTCGTTTTGTTTGTTTTTTTGTTTTGGTTTTTGTTTTTGTTTTTGTTTTTGTTTTTTTGTTTTTGTATGTTTGTTTTTTGTTTTTGTATGTTTGTTTGTGTTTTTTCTTTTTTTGGTTTATTTGTTTGTTTTGTTTTGTTTTGATTGTGGTTTTTTTCCTGCACACTCTTTACTTTGTACTAGTGTCTTGGCCTGTAAACTTCAGGAATTTTTTTTTCAAGAAATGGAAGACAGCAGGAGACTGGTGACAGTACGACGTAATGACTCTTATTCTCTAATGTATGCGACATAGGAAACGTCTTTTCCGGTCCCAAGGAGGTTCCAGATTAATAGGAACCATGTGTGAAATAAGAAAGACCGATTTTCTGATTCTCAAAGAAAATTTCCTGACATACAAGTTAACACATGTGATAGAATATGTGGCCACTTAGCGTGTCAATTGGCCTTTGACCTGCGACCTTTTGGCCTTCCCCCAAAAATTGCTTTGGTGTACTTTCCACAGTGTATAAAAGTTGCAAACCGGGGTTAATACTAACCCATGCATGTTTTGCTACTTCTGCCTTTGCCATCTGCAGTGTCTGGGTCGTACAAAATACCCAAATGAACAGCATGTGAGAGCATGCAACCCACATGTGCACTCAGCTGACCGAGGGAGTTGAAACTTTGAATTTCATCTGGACACCAGTCTACCCAGGCCGCCAAAGACGCCGACATTTACTGTGACACTCATATATATATATATATATATATACATATATATATATATATATATATATATATATATATATATATATCCGGGCCCTACAAGTTAAGGTATAATCAGGTGAAGTAACAAGAGGCTTGTGTGAAAAAGCCCATGCTCAGCTGACCTCAAGACTCCTCACACTTGCTGCTCTGTGAGTTTGGGATATGATCAAGGTGATTAATTAACACAGAATATAATTAACCCAAGAGACAAAGAAAACCCTAGGTGTACACCTTTATACATTGATAGACTGAAACTAGAGGGCTGGGTGAACAGCCCGTGCTCAGCTGACCTTACATGCTTAGCTTGCCCCACAAAATCAAGGTTCCAACTGAATAGACCTGTGTTGAGCATTAGCTGAGGGCATATGTCATTAAAAAGTATTTCTAAAACGGACGACTGAGCCTCCTAAGCGTTCAGTGTGACTAGAAAGTCAGCTGAGCAAAAAAATTGCAGCAACAACTGGTGAACAAATTAAGAGCTAGGAGTTCCCGGTAGTGTCCCTGTATGATATCAAAGCAATTAAGTGAGTGTTTTAAGATAATTTTTTACATGATTTGCCCCCCCCCCCCCAAAAAAAAATAAACAAACAAACAAAAAACAAAAATCATAAAAATCCACCATAATTCGCTGAAGCGTGAATATCTGAAAACCAAAGTTGCCACCAAGTTTGAAGTCAAGCTGGTTGACGGTTCCAGAGGAGAAGTTGAAAATTTAAATAAGCGTTAGAATGCCCATTGACTCACATGTATAGTACTTAATATTAAAGGTGCATTTACCGATAACTACCCGAATTACAAACAATCGTTAAAAGCTAGGAATCCACGGCAGTTCAACTTAGTGTACAACTTTGTTTGACCCTTTCACACAGAACACATCCATTCAGGTTCAGATTAATCTGAGTGATGGTTTTGAAGCAAAAGTCAACTTAGAAAATTAGCGAAAACACACAAAAAATCATAAAAAATAGAAAAAGTTGCATTTCCCCTGGTGAATAAATTAAGAACTAGGAGTCCCTAGCAGTGTTCCTGTGAGATATCAAAGCAATTGGGTGAGCGGCTGAGTAATCAATACAAAAGGGGTATTTGCCGAAAGCTACCCGAACTGACAAAAAAATCGTAAAAAATCAGGAATCTACAGCAGTGCTACTTGGTGAACAACTTTGTTTGAACCTTTCACAAGGAACATCCTCAACGTTTCAGCTTAATCTGAGTGACGGTTCTGGAGGAAAAGTCGAAAACAGCAAAAAACACACCAAAATCATACAGAGGGAAAAAATGCAGCGCCACCTGATCAACAAATAAAAATCTGGGAGTTTTTGGAAGTGTTCCTGTGTGATATCAAAGCAAGTGAGTGAGCAGTTTCAGAGAAGATGATTTATATGATCCCCCCCCCCAAAAAAAAAAAAGAACAAAAC
>OZ026628.1:7502641-7572641 GCA_964020975.1 Hermodice carunculata
AAAAGTTGTACCATCTAATATTTACAAATTTTGAAAGCACACAAACAGATTTGCTTTGAAGCAAATCTTCTTTTCTAGTTCTTTGTTTCTTTCTTTATTTCTGGGTGCGAAAGCAGACATTTTGTTTTTCCTCGCGTTCCATGGCACCCAAATTTGTCCGGAGTTTTTCTCAGACACTATTATCCCCCCAAACTACCAAACCTGCCATGGTGACTGACTTACCAATGAAAGCTTGGTATTTGGTTTGGAAAAGTCATGATCTGTGAAATAATGCAAATGAGAGGCAATTATGATTTTAAAAGCTCCATATATTTCAAACTATTGCAGATAGACACAAAGTTCTAACTTACACATGTAGGTTTGAGACATCTGGCAATCCAATGGCATGCAAACCAGAGTTGGTGAAATTTAATGCATGCCAAATTAACTGAATTTCCCAAGAATACACAAGTATCGAGGGCTTCAATTGCTGCATAGACCTTTATCGTCCTAGGCAACTATTTTGCATTCATAATAAAAGAGCTTGAATCTGTTTCATAGACAGCATTCTAGTCATGCCTGCTAGGCAGGTGTATGATTTGGAAGGTTTGGGTCTTGTAGCAAATTGACGGGGGGGGGGGGGAGGGGGGGGGGGCTCCCAACAACTGTGTAATGGGATTCTCAATAGCATACAGATAATCTCTTTCTGTTTATGCAGGTACAGATCTGCTCCACGCTGCCATATGTACCAGGCAGGCTATAGTTCCCACTAGTGCTGGACAGAGCTGTCAGTGCACCTTGACTGAGACTGGTATTCTTGCTGGTCTGCTTTTGCCTGAGACTATGTCAGTCTGCTGAGTTTTTCAGTCCCAGGGGAACCAGGGCTCTGGACTTGTAGGCAGAACAAGACTGAGTGAACCCTCTGTTCAAAATAGACTACTTGGCCACACTCATCGAAGTATGGTCTTCCAGACTCCAATGACTGTTTTCACAGCTTTGGAAATTTTTAAACATTGTGTGGATTTGTGTCATCTCAGTGGACACTTCCATGTCTTTGTTTTCTTGTTACCAGTGGGATGAAGCCTATTCTTCATAATCAATACTGACAGAATAGTGCTTGTCTTGGTTCACAGGTACATGTGCATATAGTTTCGTGACAGCTTCTGTTAAAATTTTTTTGTGTAATAAAGGAAGAAAGACAGTTTTGTATTGCATGTATACACATCCCCTTAAATTATAATATGTGAACACTGTACATGTGTACGTGCATGTATGAATAATGTACACGCACCTGCATACATACTGATCCATAATGCCCAGAAGGGCTGACCCTGTAAGGAGTGGGCGCTTTTTCTGGTCCCAGGGGTGACTTTTCTCTGGTCCCAAGGGTGCCCAATGTAGAGAGGTTTCACTGTATAATGAAACACTGGAATTGTGAATTTCTTTCTTTCTTGTCTTTCTGCTTCACGACCAAGTTAGTTTGGATGTTTTCTCAAGCACGATTCTTTTTTTCAAAAACCACCAAACTTCCTATGGTGAACTACACAACCAAGGAAACTGTGCGTCTCATTTGGAATAGTCATGTTGTTTAAAAGTATGCAAATCAGGGGCAATAAAGATTTTAAAAGCTCCACATCTTTCAAACCATTGCAGATACTCAATATTTCAATGTGCATGTATAGGTTTGTGACACCTGCCAATATAATGAACAGTAGAACTTGTACAATTTTTAAATTATGCTAATATATAGGGAATTAAAAAAGTTGAATATCTCCAAAATTATTATACATAGACATACCGTTCCAACTTCAATTTATAGGTTTGTGGCAAAGCCCTGTCCAATGAACCATAAACCAAAGTTGCGGGCTTTCTTTCTCATGCAAATTAGGCAAATATACAAAATTAAAATGCTGAAAAGCTTCAAAACAATTATAGATACTAGTTTTATTCAAACGTTGTTTTATCGGCCACATCCAATGAACCAAGAACCAAAGTTGTAGCATTTTACTTTACAGAAATTAGGCTAATACACAAAATTTAGATTATGGTGAACAATGGCAAAGTGTAACATTTCACACTGTTCTCATTTTGAAGGCACCCAGACAGATTTGCTGTCAAGCAAATATTCTTTTGTAGTTCTTTCTTTCGTTCCTTCTTTGTTTGTTTGTTTGTTTGTTTGTTTGTTTCTTTCTTTCTTTCTTTCTCTCTGTCTTTCTTTCTTTCTTTCTGTATGTCTGTCTGTCTTTCTTTCTTGTTACCAATCTATCAATCTATCTATCTATCTGTCTGTCCGTATGTCTGTCTCTCTATATCTGTCCGTCTGTATGTCTGTCTATCAGTCTGTCTCTCTGTCGGTTTGTCTATATGTCTATTTACTAATCTACTTACACATACATACATACATACATACATACATACATACATACATACATACATACATACATACATATTTGGAGTCGCGCCTGGGGGAATATTGTGAAAAAAACTATGTGCACCACGTCGCAGCATCTTATAATCCCCATGATCTACTACATCTACTATGAAAATGTGCCATCAGTGTGAATTACCACAAGTCACGTGTTTGCTTGAGTAATCATGACAAATAGCTGGCCAGGTTCTTATCATGTTATGTAATTGACATACAGCCGTCTTACAATAAAGAATGTACATCCAGACCGTCTAGGGAACCTCGTAACAAAAGACGGCTTACCCCAAAGTAGATGATTACCAATTACTGTGCAAGAAACATGTGAAAAAGTACGTTTACTTCTGGACATCAGGTCGTGAGGGTTTGTCTCACTTCATAAACCCTCGTCGCTCATGAGGTATTACTTGGTTCTTGTGAGTTTCATTAATGGACATAACGGGAAAGTTTTGTCTGCAGAAACAGAAATGCCATAACTTTAACTCTTTGAGCGCTAAGTTTGGTATTGTGTCAACAACTTTCGTGTGTGTGTGGGCACAATGCAGCAAAAGCGCGCCAAGTCAAGGCCGTCCATTTGGCTCCCCGTATCTGCATGTAAATAACACGGACGCTGCTAACAAAACCATTGTTTTCTTGCATTTTGAATCTGAAACGACTCAAATAATTGGGATAAGTAAAGTAAGTATGAAAAGCGTTGGCAGGATCCAAGACCACAGTCCACCTCTTAGTGGGTGACCACTTTTCCCCTTCTGGCTGTTGTATCGGGCACGGCTTTATATAAAGATAAGCCATATTGTCCAGGACAAGTAACTTTTCTACCGGGTCACGCATATATGAACTATGTAGAGATGGAACACAGTACTTGCTCCAAATTGTGCAGAAAGCTCCATCTGGTTAACTGGACAGAGAAAAACCTGATTGTCAAGCTCTGCCAGGCCTGATGTAGCCATGGCAACGGTCCATCTGCCACCCAACATCAAAACATACACATACAAGCAAAACTGTACACTCACGCACATACACACACACACACACGTATATATAGAGAGAGAGAGAGAGAGAGAGAGAGAGAGAGAGAGAGAGAGAGAGAGAGAGAGAGAGAGAGAGAGAGAGAGAGAGAGAGAGAGAGAGAGAGAGAGAGAGAGAGAGAGAGAGAGAGAGAGAGAGAGAGAGAGAGAGAGAGAGAGAGAGAGAGAGAGAGAGAGAGGAGAGAGAGAGAGAGAGAGAGAGAGAGAGAGAGGGTGTTGCAGGACCGCCTGTCGAACAAAATAAAGGTCCAGGGGTGTTCAGCGTTAGAAGTGTCCGTATGCAATTTCGAAGCGGCAGGCTCGAACATTCAGAAGGGGAGACTTTAATTCAATTTCCGCCAAAAATTGGAACAAAAAAACGAAATGAATAAATAATGGGAGCGAACAGACAGACAGACAGACAGATCACCTTATTTGAAGAGGATCTCGATTTGCAAACGACATCTGAACAGTCGAAAATGTTAATTATGGACGATCGAAAGACGAAAGATAAAAAAAAAAAAACATTGGCCAAGCCAAATTCTAGTAGAACTTAATAAAACTAAATAAACTGACCGAAAGTCAAAAGAGAACCATAGCAGCAATGACCCCGTTGCAAAACAGGGTTAACTGGCGCCTGGTTTGACTTGGCTAGCGTTGCTTTGCCATAGTATTTACTTAGTTTACATGTGGGCTAGAAAACTTCAGCCAAGTCTTCTGTCTTGCTTCCAAGGCAGGTTCCTCCTGTAGTCAGTAGATAGCATTTTTTTTTTAAACAGAGGCAGTAGCCACTCAAGCAGCAGATCTGACAGGAGAGCTATCTATATTCAAAGATTGCTAAACCAGACAGTGTGTATACTGCAGCATTTATCCAGTGGAATACAAAGACCAGCAAATGAACAGCACATTTTGTTGATGTGATGTTACAACGCAAAAGAATAGAAAACTATGAACTTGACTTGAAAAATAAAAAGGTAATTTAAAAATGAGAAAGAAAAATTTAAAACCCGACCTGCAGCAGGACTATAGGGCCTTGCTATAAATCTTCTGAGGACACCGATTATGTGCATATTTAATGGATTCGTACCCAATTCGTATTCATCGTTAGTGTTAACGGCTTAATGCTTTACCAGCCTTTATCAGTTCTATGCATTTTACATTTATATTGGTGCTTTTTAATCTCATTTTATTGTCATTAACTATTATTATTATTATTATTATTATTATTATTATTATTATTATTATTATTATTATTATTATTATTATTATCTACGTACCAACCTACCTATCCATCCATCCATGCGTCCGTCCATCTATCTATCTATCTATCTATCTATCTATCTATCTATCTATCTATCTATCTATCTATCTATCTATCTATCTATCTATCTATCTATCTATTTATCCATATTCTTCTTTTCAATTATAATATATTTGCTGCTCTATCTGTGAGCCACTGGTAATAGTGTTTCGGATGTCTGTCCTGGATTATAAGTGCAGCAACGTTTTAATGCTAGGCCTTACCTTATTACATAACCGGATTGTACCAAATAATGCCCAGCATAGTCAATTCGAACAGGAACATTAAGACTGCAGAATAATTGTAAAATGTATCTTTGCCATCGCATCAGCAGTGATCAATGCCAACTAAAATGTCACTTTATCAAAACTGTGCCATTGGTCTGTCAGTCTTGCTTTGAAATTAAATTATGCAACAAACTCTAGATATGAGGGTACAGATTTAACGGCTTTCTGAAAGCGATAGAGTGTTCTTACGGTGTAAGTTACTTCCTCAGATCATCAAAATCCACAGCAAGGTAGATTATTGGCCTGCGCCCAAGGGTTAATTTTTCCCAGAAACGCTGAGAAGGGGAGGGTCGCCCTATGGTCAAAGCATTCATTTCCCTTGTCGTCACTGTTACTTTGAATATGCTGAGTACATCATTTGTGTTGCAAACAATTGTGTCTTTTCGGGACAGAAATTGTTAACCAATGTGAAACGTCCTAAAACCAGCGTTGCACTGTGATGGTGATACGATTAAGAGCTTTATTGCGGCAGATGACTGCCGTGCCTGTTTTGACCAGTCCCGTCAGCGATGCCTGTAAACAAGAGCAGGTCACGGGTAGGTATGGACTGCCTGGTGTATTTTCGGAGGTTCAACAGCGTCATCCATCATAGCTTCTCGGTACATAATACACCACCGTGACGTCACTAAGCTGCTGGTTGGCGCTGCATTTGAAAATATTTACTAATTTTGAACTGTGGTGGTCTTTTGAGGTTTATCTCTCAGGCTCGAATTTAAAAAAAGTTTGCATTTTTTCGAATAACAACCAAATTTCATTTATTTCAATCCACTTTATTTTTTTTTTAATCAATTTTCATTGTTATCGTTTATGTCGATCCCTTCGGATTTAACTCAATTTTCATTATGTTTCATTTATTTAAAATCTATTTTTAGCAATTTGTATTGAATCAATAAATTCCATTTTTATATTTTTGTCTCAGCTCAACTTATTCTCAGTTCATCGACAGTTAAGATTTTCGATTTTCTAAGAAACGTCAACATAATTCTTTCCATACTTGGCAGAGATATTTCGGGTAGATCTCTATCTATTTTGTTAGACAGATCATGCTTCTGGTTTCCTTCTTGTATTTTCGATTTCGTTTTCAATACAATCTGAGATTTTTTTTAAATGCGTGACCACGTGCTTGGATATTATACAGGTCACTACCAGAGACTCCCCGGGCCCTGCTAGTAGCCTGGATGTGGTTCCCACGAAATTGATCACCGTGTGCGTTGCTGTGATTTTATGATTCGTATTGACGGTCACTCGTGATTTTTCGGTGCAACAACGATCGCTAGTGAGAGAAAATAGTAACCCACAATCCAACCAAGTGAAATTCTATTCATTCCATGCTTAATTGTGTGGTTACCGCAAAAAATGTCCTAGGCCTACTTTCAACGCCGACCTGGTGTGTCCTGTTTGTTTACGTTCGTTGCGGTCATTTCACGTCGCACGTGACGTACAATCAAGCAACTCTCGGGCACATTTGATTTTGTCTAAATGACAGTGCGTCACGCCACTGATGCCGGCGCGTCATAATTTACTTGTAACAATGTTTAGGTCATGTGACTACAGTAAGTTGCCACATTTAAATTTAATTCTAAAAGTGACAATTCACCCTAAAACATGGCATAAAATGCAATATTATCAGGGTAGAGTGTATGTTGGCACCTTCAATAGAACATTACGAGAATGTATGCATATAACTTCATTCACAAACGTTACCTTAAACTGCTTCAGATTGGTAGAACATTGCAACTTGCATGAGCCTCTTTCGAGTGTATTCAAAATATATGCTTCATCCCTTTTCATTATTATTATTATTATTATTATTATTATTATTATTATTATTATTAACAGTAGTAGTAGTAGTAGTAGTAGTAGTAGTAGTAGTAGTAGTAGTAGTAGTAGTAGTAGTAGTAGTAGTTGCCTACCCGTTCGTTTGAACTTGTTAAACAGAATTATGTGATTTTGTTCTCGACACTTTCTACATTTTTGGTGTTTTTCTTCTTTAATCGTGTGTCCAGTTACTCCAAGTATCTGGGTGTTTTCTCCAATGTGAGACGAAAACCCTTTGGTTTCTTTTCCATCGTAGCTTCCGGCTGTGAAGTGTTGTTTTCTAGACCTGGTTGGTGGAGGAAACCAGCGTCTGCGGTCTTCTAAAACAGACCTTGGTCAGATCCACTTCAAACTAGATGAGGATGGACCAAGGTTAGGGTAGCCAAGCTCAGGGCATTCTCACTGCCTCCTATTGTTTTGTGTGCCAGTGACGTATTGATGCCGATAAAATAAATGGAGCTGAGATTTCATTAAACCTATGATAAGTCCATACCAGACGTTCTATGACCTTAGTGACCTTTGGCCGGCAGCCACTGAGTTGTGGGTCAGTGTAATGTGATATATGAATATTCCGCCAAGTCAGAGCAACAGTGGCTGGTAACACACACACACACACATATTGAAGACTTGCGGCGTACCGACGATCATAAATCGAGATAAAGAAATAGATAGCACACATATTAAATTGTCTTCCCTTATTCTGCATCAACGTATCCACATATTTTTTTCCATCACTGCGAATAATATATCTTTACTGTCGATGTCCTCCCCTTTTGGATAGTCGCTAAGGCCCCCAAAAAACATAACATGACATAAATTTATGCACATTGTTATTTAACTGGCCAAGCGGAAAATTCTGACTGCAAAGTGCGGTGAAGTAGTTTAAACCAATTTAAAACACTATTTCTACTTCAATATGCGGTCAAGCTGCAGACGGACTCCTGAAGGCCGTAGTAACTGAACTCGTGTTTTACTGTTTACATTTCTGCCAAGGTCAGGGAGCAAATTGATATTGTTCTTTAGTTATCCCATCTCTCTCTCTGTCTGTCTCTCTCTCTCTCTCTGTCTCTGTCTCTCTCTCTCTCTCTGTCTCTCTCCCTATATATATATATATATATATATATATATATATATATATATATATATATATATATATATATATATATATATATATATATATATATATTACTTTCTTTTTGGTGCATGTCGCTGAAGCGTATAACATTTTGCGCTAGTGCAGTGCAGTGTGCATACAGCCGCCAGTAGGTGAATGGAAATGTTTGTTTGCTCACATGCTCATAGTAATGTCACAATGTCAACTAATGGTATAAAATCGAACAGTAAATGGTCATCTGTCACATCAATGCAGCTTTCCAGTATCATACCCAACAGCCATATGTCACACTAGTTTTACGATGCGCTCCCACCGAGTGTTCCGGCAAGAGCGACAACCGACAAAAAAAAAAAACGGGAAGAAAGAAACTACTACTGCAGACGGACTCCTGAAGGCCGTAGTAAATGAACTCGTGTTTACATTTCTGCCAAGGTCAGGGACTAATGATATATTTAGTAGGATAGCAATCAATAATTTATGCCATACAGATGTTGCAATACCGTGTGTACAATACGCTTGTTACATGGAAGTCATAATGCTGGTAACAGTGAGCATGCAGCTGTGAAGACCACGTGTATTGCATCAGCCGGGAGATGTCCGCAAATCGCTGTTGTTACCAGGCAAGGCCGTCATAACAGAGGAATATCTTGGTAGTTTGCCATACTGCAGTTGTATCCATAAGCGGACGAGCAAAAAATTGAAACAATATCTCAATCGTGTCAAAACTAAAACAAAGGTAATAACTTACCATACCAGGGGATGTCTTGCTACAAAACAAGCTCGGCTTCTGGTGTCACTGTCACGAACGGAACGACCAACCGGCGCTTGTCCTACTGCGCACTGCTCAACGTGTGCGCAACAAGCGTGGAAATATTGTTCCTGGACGTTCAATGGGGAGGCGATTTAACGCGCAACTGGACAAGTCTTCACGCACAGATCCGCGGAAATTATTGGCAAATCATGGCCAATATTGTGTGTGGGGTCCACTTCAGCAGCCTTGTCTATCCACGCGGTGTAGCTTCATACGGCCCACTTATGGTCACATGTGGCCCAGTTTTCCAGTCCCGGCATCAGCGATTGGTTCAGAGAACCTGCGTCAGAAAAAAAAAAAAGAAAAAAAAAAAAAAAAAAACCCTTGCCATCAACATAATGAGCTCAAAGCTAAGATGACCCAATCGTGAGTTCTTGTCGGATGCACAAAGGGAGGTGCTGAACTAAATAGACCTTCATAAAATATGTGACTTATCGAGCGTGCTCACTGGCTCGGCTTTTTCCCATTGTGCAACTTTAAACCGGCATCGATTAAACCCTGAACGAGGAACTAGCGATGTGATAAGAATAAATTCATAATGCCCAAAAGCATAAGATCATAGAGGGCAGCTGATAGCGTCTAAAATTGACATGCTCTGTGAAAGAAAAACCAACATTTGGCACATTATACACGTTCTTAACAAAAATAGAGCACTATGACATCATCATTTTCGACGGAGAGCCACACCACAGTATGCATGTGTGGATTTATATTACTTCTGCTCCTACAACTTTCTTATCGAATTAATTAAATTGCACCAACCATGGTATGATGATGATGATAATAATAATAATAATAATAATAATAATAATAATAATAATAATAATAATAATAATAATAATAATAATAAATGAATAAACAAATAAGTAGAATAGATGAAATAAAAAGATGCGCCCAGGTATATTACAATGTAGCTTGGGCAACAGACACGTTTATATGTATGTATGTATGTATGTATGTATGTATGTATGTATGTATGTATGTATGTATGTAGGTGTCATTTTATAACAGACACAACAACTTCACTTTAATTAAATTGGTAACTTAAGTACCCAAAGGGACTTACCAAGTATCTCAACCCTGTGCTAGAATATTATGTGCGAGTCTATTGTCTTGTGACATCATATCCTTAAATCTGATATTGTACCTCTCCTTTTTACTGCACAATATGAGAAGTCTACTACAGCTAAGTGTCTTGTTGAATATGTTCTAAGTGGACCTTCCTACATGCCAGAGTCACAAAAGCGAAGTGAAGAGCAGAAAGAAGCCCAGTTTTTATACGTATAGTGCAACAGGGAAAAGACATATGCAGAGTTTGGTGCTCAAGTGATCAAATAACAGCTGGTGAAAAAAAGCAAACCAGTGTGTTTTTAATAAAATTGGAAGCCTACTGCACTCAAAAAAGAAACAAAACAGTAATTACAAAAGTATTTAATGACTGTAAGGAAGGAGCAGTCCACACTGTGGATGATTGGGTGATACAGCTAAGATTACTAGCTAAAGACTGTCGCTTCCATGACAATGTTGACATGATAAATGATAGAATCCTGATGGGCACCAACTCACCAGATGTACAGGACAAACTTCAACTAGAAGATGACCTTGACCTGGAAAAAACTCTGAAAATTGCTAGAGCTGTAGAAACATCGATGGCCCAAATGAAAGTTAAAAGGTAAGTATGAGCAAGAAAATCACGGCATCAGAAGGAAAAATTCCCACAGAGGGAGCCACCAGCAACACCAGGCCAGAGAAGGCAGTCACACCCCAGAAGTTCCACCGATGTGGCCAAGAACATGGAAAGAATGACACATGCATTGTAATGGCAAATACCTGCTACATAAGCAAAATATAAATCACTTTGCTTTCATGTACGAAAGCACAAAGAAAGTACATGAAGTTGAATATGTATTGGACCCAGGTGGAGATTCACAAAGCTCCCATTTGGGGTTGTCTCAGCTCAAAAGATCTTCATGAAAAAGGCACATGAAGCCTTTGAAGGCTTAAATGGAGTTGATGTAATATTCGATGATATTTTAGTACATTGTGGGACAAGATGTGAACAAAACCGAAATCCCATAGCAACACTAAAGCGCTGCTAAGAGTGCAACATAAAGCTGAACCCTGACAAACTTCGAATAAGAGAGTAAAAAAAATGAACTACTTTGGTCACACTATCACATCAGTAGCACTACAGCCAGACCGAGGAAACATTGAAGCAGTGAAGCAAATGTCTCCACCTACATCATGGGAAGAACTAGAGACAATACTAGGCATGATAAACTCCCTGACAAAGCTTTACACCTGGCTTGGCAGAGGCTACCCACCCCTGCACAACTTACTGTTAAACGACAGAGAGTGGTACTGGGAGTCCAACCTAGACCAAGCCTTCGAAAAAAGTGCAAAATTTGATTACCAGGTTCCCTCGACAGGTATTTCAGTACGATGACCCAAACAAAAAGGTGACCTTGCAGGTAGATACTTCACAGACAGGCATGGGTATTGTCATTCTCCAAGAAGGAAAAGCAGCAGTATATGCTTCACATACTATGAAACCCACACAACAAAACTATGGCCAGATTGAGAAAGAAATGCTAGCGATACTGGTCGGGTGCGACACATTTCACCAATAACAGCATGGTAGAGAAGTCATCATAGAAATAAATCGCTAGCCTCTTGAAAGTATCATGAAAAAACCACTGGCCATGGCAGCACCCTAACTGCAGCGAATGATGCTACGTGTTCCAAAGTACAATCTGGAGGTGCGGGTTAAACGTGAAAAAGAAATTCTAGTGGCTGACACACTTTCACTCATATGCAGACCAATCCAAGGAGCCAAAGACAATGAAAGCTCAGAGGAAGAAGTACATTCAGTACTCAAAAATCCCCCAGCAGCAGAAAACAAACTGCAAAAGATCAGAAATTCCAGCAAAAATGACAAGGCAATGACAACACTGATCAAAATGATAAAATCTTGATGGCCAGACTGACTCTATGTCTAACATACCTGAGAATATAGAGCCTTTTTTCAATGAAAGGTGAACCATCTGTCCATGACAACACTGTGTTCCATGGAGAAAAGATTGTTATAGCAAAGTCAATTAGATCGGAAATGCTAGAGAAAATCCTCACTGGCCACCTAGGCATGAAACTCTGTGAGTGCAGGGCCAGAGATGTACTTTACAGGCCAGGGATGAATGCACATATATACAACCTGGTATCAAAATGTTAAATATGCAAAGAACACCAAACCCCAAACGCAAAAGAGCCAATATTATCATCAGATATCCCCCAATTGCCATGGCAAAAACTTGCTTCTGGTCTATTTAAGAGGTACAAGAAGAATTATTTACTATTGGTTGACCATAACACAAGATACTTCGAGATCACGCCACTGAAAATCCAGGCGCGTATCCAGGATTTCAGCGAGGGGTTTTTCCAAAATGTAGATGTATGTACGAGTAGCCGAAGGCATCCCGCCCCCCCCCCCCCCGGGAAAATTTTGAATTTACAGCCATAAATGGTACATCTTGGGAGTCAAAATGAGCTCAAATAATATATATATATATATATATATATATATATATATATATATATATATATATATATATATATATATATATATATATATATATGAGTTCAAACTTGAGATCTTCATTGGACAAATAGTGGTGACAATGGTGCTAATTTTGGCAATAATATGAACGAAACTGGAGATCATCTCAACTTGATAACTATACTTTATTATAGAGCCAAGCCTATTCTGAAAAAAAAACGTCTTGACCGTCACGATAAGCTATCCCCATATACGCAGCATGCTCATAAATGCTAATTATGATCGTGACAGCATGTGGACCAGCCACAGCCTTCTAAGCTTCCGTCTAGCAAATTCGCCGACTATTTCTTCCAAGTCTGCAGGAATATCCCTGTGCAGGTGCTTTAATGCTAGTGCAGTCAAGCGCTCATTCCACAAAGTTGATCGCCATGGCAACCTGAAATGTTTCAACCTGCTAAAGGATCTTTTAGTTTCAGCAGCACAGGGCGTGACTGGGAGAGTGCAGAGAAGGGACAAGAGTACTTTCACATTAATTTAGCAAAATACATGTTGTATGTTGTAAAGCAAATGCTAGCGATGATGGAAGACAAGCTGGACCATTCTCTTTAGTTTCTTGTGGCACTGTGTCATCAGCGCTGCTGCTGGGGACAATCACGTTGTCTGCTTGCTTTCCAAGGTGACCAGTTGAATGCAAATTAATAGAAAATTGGTATTAAATTTGCCCCTACCATCAACATCAACACAAAGAGCCCAGGCGGAACCATGCTCTTTCAGTTCCAAGTTTTTGAGTGAGGCAAAAGCTTGAAGCTTTCCTTCGCGGGTAATGGGCACAATTTGTCATTAGATTAAGCGGCTCTCTTACATCGCCAAAGGTGCCCGATGCCGGCCATTGATATGTGCCATTCCTATATTCCTTTTTTAATACAAACTGCTTCAACAACGACTTTGTTTGTTGTGAAGAAGGGTGCGCTTTTAGACGTTATTGGCACTGGCAGAGTTCATTCTATATGTCCAAGATAATACATATACATGATAACAGTTATACAGGTGATTCGCTGAAAACAGGAATTTCAAAGTGAAAGAAGAGGTCGTCTGCGAAAAATGTCTTCTACGATATAGGTTAACAGCTTTCCTTTGCGTATTTCAGTGTAAAGTGACAAAACAAAGCTAGTGATCTGTAGAATCAATAGTTCAATGCAAAATGTGCAGAGGAAAGCTGTTGACCTTGACCAATTCTGAAATTTGAATTAAAGCTCTTTAAAGAATCAGGAATTAGAATGTAAACCCATCATTTTCTCGGGATATTTGGAGGAAAAATGTTTATTATAACAACGTGATTTTATTTGCAGATGGACAGCATCTGTAGAGGAAAGTGTCCATCATGGTCAAAAACCGCGACTTTCATAATTTATAAAAGCTTTTACAGATTTGAAAGTCAAGTTTGTGTTCATGTAAATGTCGGCCGTGCTATATAATGTTAATTGTGTGTTTTATTTCAACAACTTTCTATAGTTTAGGACATTTCTTCACGTCAAGTGTAGTACTAAAAGTTAAAATTACGTGTACGATGAACAACGGGACCACTTTTGCCACTTTCTTTGAATTCACGCCCCACAAGATATCACATCTGATAGAAAATCAATGAGAATTTGACTTATAATGACTCACTTAGGCCACAATATCCATTTGTCAATAAATACAGCTGTGTGACTTATTTAAAAAGTGCACTTTTTATTCAGTGAGTGCGCCAAATACAATGTACAAAAGTATATAGGCCTATGGGCATTTGAATTGGAGTTTCAGAGTGAGACCATTTGCTACTTCCATATGCATATACCACGATTAAGCTTCGTGAATGTGTCGTGCTGTTTTACCGTTCAACCTTGATTATCAGATCATCAACCTTCATTTCATGAAGATACCTGTTTTCTCAAAATACACCAAAAGTGGTGTCTGCTTTCGTTTCTTCTATGCGGGCTCCTCCATTTTGAGCTTCATACAAAAAATGGCTAACAGCAGGCGTACGATATGAACACTTACGAAAAGACCTTGTTCACTTTTGCTTTCTTAAGAAGGACAGGCCTACTCTCATAGGGCACCCCCCCCCCGCGGTAAATATGGCTTGATCCCTTTTTTTTCTTAATATAGACACAGTTATGTGTTAGTAGTGTTCAGTAGGAATACTATAAGTGACAACACTGTATATTTAGGATCATTGTTTCATTTACTTGGGCCACAGCCAGGGGGGTTTCCGGGCAAACCAGGACCCCCCCCCCTCCTCCCCATACGCTAGTGAAAACATCACTGCAAACTCGGTGATAAATGTCATGAAGGCAATACTTGCACGCCATGGCAGCTGTCGCGTAATGACAACTGACTGTGACAGTCAGTATACATCCACTGAATTCCAACATTTTTGCCACAGAATCAGGTTTGAAACACATTTCCTCCAACTCATACCATCACCCGAGAAATACATTCATAAGTCCAAATGACTTTGACCTTCGACCTTTACAGGTCACATGTAAATTGCAAAAATGTACAGTGTTACAATACCCATAATTGAAGCCCAACATGAACGAATTCAGATGAAAATTGAACAAGTTATGGCAAGATGAAACTTTCAAAGGGCCAGATGACCTTGACCTTTGCCCTTTAGAGGTTGCAGGTTCTTACAAAAATGTGCAATGTCCAATGGATGAAAATTGGCTGAGTTATGACTGGATGAAACTTTCAAAGGTCCAAATGACATTGACCTTTGAACTTTAAATGTCATATGTGATTACGAACACGTGCAGTGTTACAATTGCTACAATTTGAATGTTCAAAATTTGATAAAAATTGGCCGAGTCATGGAGTTATGCCCAGACAAAAATTTCAAAAGTCCAAATGACCTAGATCTTTGACCTTTAGAGGTCACATGTAAATTACAAAAAAATGTGACGTGTTACAATAGGTACAATTTGAGCCCAACATGCTCACAATTGGATAAAAATTGACCTACTTATGACCCGATGAAAATATCAAAGGTCCAAATGACCTTGACCTTTGACCTTTAGAGGTCAAATGTAAATTACCAAAATGTGCAATGCAACAAACATATTAATTGAACTTGGATTGGTTACCTGTACCTATTGTAGTTTTGAAGATATTCAATATTTAAATTCACAAATGGCCCTAATTTGCGTCATTTTTTAAACTGTAGAACTTCTTCACAGAAACTCAAGACTTCATGTTTGGAAGTACAACCATGACACGTTTGGAGTTTAAACGTATAATACTTTTCAAATGAAATATCGGACAAATTTGCCTGTAAAGAAGAAAGAGAGAGAGAGAAAGAAAGAAAGAAAGAAAGAAAGAAAGAAAGAAAGAAAGAAAGAAAGAAAGAAAGAAAGAAAGAAAGAAAGAAAAAGAAAGAAAAAAGAAAGAAGGAAGGAAAGAATTCCTAGGAAAAATAATATGTATGTGTTGGCACACAGACAAATGAAAACAAAAGGAAAAAAAAAAAACAAACAAACAAACAAAAAACAAAAAAAAAAAAAGAAAAAAAAAAAAACAAAAACAAAAACAAAACCAAAAATCCCCAAAAACCCAACCCAAACAAACAAACAAACAAACAAACAAACAGCCCCCCCCCCCCAAAAAAAACCTCCAAGGTTCATGTCAATATGCTCGTATCTAAATGAATATCCTAATTGATCTTCTGTCAAACAAATACATTACAAATTGAGATGCGGGCTCACAGGTATTTTGGCCATTATCCACTTTCATGATACATAAAAACGTATTGTCATTACTTTTAGTCTAAACTTTTCACCTTTTATGTGGGGCATCATTTCTAGAGAAGCGTGTCGATCACATAGAGATGACTAATGCAAACATCTCTGTGTGATAGCAGCGCATAATAGTTTACAGCAATGATTAGAATATGATCTATTCATAATTAAATGCGGTCCTACTCTAACACCTATTGAGCAAAACAGGGATCCACCAGCATCAGGGCAGATCCATGTACTTAGCATGATCAAAAGTTCTTTCTCAATAAAAGAAACAATATAAACACAGAATAATCTTAAGAAAATGTATTAACATATATTTGAAACAAAGAGGATACATAAATTGTTTAAAAATGGGCTCTCTTTTGGTTGAAAAGGTGCTCTTTGTGGATGTTTATGTAGTATAGGGTACAAGTCTGCCCTGATCATGGTGGAAGAATCAGTCTGTTGCCCTGGCAACACAGGAAGTGAACATAATAGCAGTTAAAAATGAATGTCTCCTATTGCCAAAGCTCAAGATTACGTCTTCCCCGGCCCCACACATGCGTCTTCAACAAACTTACCTCATTATATTAATGTCAAAGGGGATCAAATTGGGGTAGAGTAATTAAAATGTAAACTTTTTTCCTCGATCGGTCATATGGCCTTCACCTTTAAAATGGCAGGTGCAGGATACCTTGGTCACATGCAACTCGAACCAGGTTAAACCAGGAGCTGAAAATCATGCAACTTGGTATACATACATACATACATGAAGTACATACTTATCCTTTCCCGGACAGTAATATTTCGGAAACTATTGGATATAATACGTTTATGTCACAGATTTTGAGGTTTGGTCGTATTTGTTCTAAATTTCAGGACTTTGCATCTAGAACCAAATTTATTTACAATAAACTTGAGTCTAGAGGATTCAAAGATGTACTTTTGATCAAATATTTCTACAAATTTTGCTGTAAATATCCCGAGATGGTTAGAAAGTTTAGCTTCAATAATTTTAGAGATTTTAGACTTGCCTGTTTTGCTACTTAATTTTATCTTTTGGCATCATTCTGTTTTAATGTTCACCTTTCAGACATTTTAGGCTATCTTGTTTTCTGTTAGGTCAAACCCCCAGGGGCTATAGGTAGCAAGCAGCTACTGACAACAGTTACAAGCTTGCCTAATTGTGCTTGATATCAGGTTAAGAAATATTACATTTTCGTTGCATTCTCTTGACTTAAGTACATATAATGACTTTCATTCTTTTCTGACTTGCCCTATAATTTAGCTGTTAATATCCAAAGATTATTATAAAGTTTGGCTACAATAATTTACAGTTTTTAGACTTGTCGGTTTTGCTACTTAACTTTATCTTTTGGCATTATTCTGTTTAAATATTCACCTTTCAGACATTTTAGGCTAGCTTGTTTTCTGTTAGGTCAAAGCCCCAGGGGCTATAGGTAGCAAGCAGCTACTGACGACATTTACAAGCTTGCCTAATTGTGTTTGATATCAGGTTACAAAATATTATATTTTCATTGCATTCTCTTGACTTAAGTACAAATAATGACTTTCATTCTTTTCTGACTTGCCCTATAATTTAGCTGTTAATATCCAAAGATTATTAGATAGTTTGGTCACAATAATTTACAGTTTTTAGACTGCACTAAACATTCAGTCTGTTCTGCTACTTAACTTTATCTTTGGCATCATTCTGTTTTATTCTTATTTATTCTTTATTATGTGGGTTGTCTTGCCTGAATATTTAGCTTGGACAAGGAGCCGCTACTCAGAGAGACAAGTACGGGTAAGGCTCCGAAACATGTTGAGTAGTTACCCGCTGAAGACCCTTTAATTCATTTGGGCTGATACAGCCTATGTCAAAATTTTACAGAGGAACGTGTGCAATATAGACAATAGTAATTCAATATGTATACAGGTTAGACAGGGACAGGTAAGCTTATGGAGAGTAAAGAGTTTGAACTGCGGAATAGGATATTGACTACTAGGAAGTGGTTCTGGGCAAAAAGACACAAATACAATATATATATATATATATATATATATATATATATATATATATATATATATATATATATATATATATATATATATATATATATATATGTATACATACACATACATACATGCATACATACATACATACATACATACATACATATGTGTGTTTGTATATAAGTATTGGCGACATGTTTGATCATAAGTCCTGTCCCAGTTACATAGATACGATATCCTAATTACACATTGAGTATTGTACTTCCGTATGGGTACATTGACTTTATACATAAACATCTTCAGCGTCACCAGCGCAACAATCAGCACGGGGAGGGAATGAAATATAGAACAAAATGAACAAGAAACTTTCGCATGGACACTGGTTTAAACTTTGTAGAGTATGGAAACTTCAAATGACCCCCCCCCCCTTTTTCCGGGAACTGTCCATACAAAACAATCCATCGAGATGGGGGCTTAAATACTGTGTAATATGATGGTGCAGGACGATCCACAAACGGTCATCATCATAATTCTGGTCTTGGCAACAAAACTGTTGGCTTATCTTCCATCAAATCACACCGAAACACATTTCTCGTACTATGGGTGAAACAATCCTCTAAAACAAACAAATGACTGACGTGATAAACATCATTTATGTTTCCTTGTAATCAGCAGGCGTTGGGCAAGGAAGAGTAGTAATCCGACATCAATGAGTGAACGAAATGCAATATATAGAGGGCAGCAGTTGTCTGTCAAATAATATTATGCCTTTAAAAATAACTTGGATTCAATGGAATTGGAGATCGGTGGGTTACAGGCTGCTGGTGCTATAATAGAAGAGGATGGTGTGTTTGGATGCTGCTCAAGCCACAATTAGGTTAGGATGAACGCATGATTTAGGCTTACCAGATTAATAATGATAATAATAATAATAATCATAATAATAATAATAATAATAATAATAATAATGATGATGATGATGATGATGATGATGATAATAATAATAATGATAATAATAATAACAATAATATGATACAATGATAATCATAATCATCATCATCTTCATCATCTATCATTGTTACGTATTGCAAGCTTAATCTAGCGTTAATTTTGTGTAAGAAGCTCTCTTCAGCTATACAAACTGGACAAATTCTAGTACTTAAGCTCTCCCTTTCCATTTTCTATGATTTCCAATTTTGTCTTCTTCTGACAGTAATTTATTTTGCCATCCTGCTTGGCTTATACGGGAACCTTTTATTTTTTGCACGAGAATATTATGTTTTCACAACAGTATGTAGCCGTTCCAGCTCGATAGGTCACATTGGTCCAACCACCTGCCAGTGTATACCTGAACAGTCCCAGCGATTATAAAATAAACAGTTACAGACAGACTCCTAATATTATTATTATTATTATTATTATTATTATTATTATTATTATTATTATTATTATTATTATTATTATTATTATTATTATTATTATTATTATTATGTACTAAGTATATGGTGCTTATGCGGGTGAAATACATATTCCGTTGACTTGCGACTGTCGACTTGGTTGACTGTGGACGCCATTGTAAGTGTGCATGTAAGAGCATTTGTTAAGGAAAATATTTCAATTGAAAAGTATTTCAATTGTCAAGTGCATTGTTTTAGCACATTATGCCCTTACGATGGGGCGGCAAACAGGCTCGGCTGAGCACGTGCAACAGTTGCCTAATATTGCAAAAAATACACCATTTTCTTCGCAATTCAATTTCTTCACTTTTCCTTTTGACAGCCATGCAAGCTTTCTGAATTTGTGCATGATATTGGGTCCCATCAAAATTTGTTTGGGTGTAGCATATATTAAATATATATATATATATATATATATATATATATATATATATAATGTGTCATATTTTCATATTTTTAAGTGGAATATATACATTGCATGCGCCTCTTTTACGAAAATTGAAGCTTGAGAAGAAATGAGGCCCGCTCCTCTACGGATCGGCATCAGTACATATTTGCTTCAAAGACATTTCTAAGGACGCATACAACATAAAATAAAAAAAAAATGAAACTAAGCAAAATAAAAATTAAAAAACAAAACAAAAGCAAATGATCTGCTTGTAAGCAAATTGATTTTCTTGTCAGCAAATTAACCGCTGTGCATGGAAAATCTTTAAGGGTTGCCTATTCAGTGTTTATTCTAGGGATCGTTGTTAGTGTGAAATATCACTCGTAACCTGCGGTCGCTCGTGACTTTCCCCCACCAACAACGATCCCTCGTGAGAGAAAAATAGTAACTCATTCTGAGCCATATAAGATTCTCCACTTATTTCTGTCCTGCAACAATATGTTTTTTATGCGGCTATGTCAAAAACCTATAAACTGAAGTTAGAAAGGCACCTCAATCTATGAAGCATGTCAAGATTAAAATTTCGTGCATTTGCCTAGCGTGCATAAACCAAATTGCTAAAACTTTGATTTATGTTTCGTTGAACGCAGCTATCCCACAAATCTATCAATTGAAGTTTGAATGACACCTCAGTCTGTAGCAGTTTTAAAATAATTCAAGGTTCAAATTTTCTGTTTTCACCTTTTTGCATAAATAAAAATGCTATACCTTTAGTTCGCGTCTCTTTGGATAGGGCTGTGTTACAAACCTATAAATTTAAGTTGGAATGCCACCTTTATCTCTATTAGTTTTTAACTGTCTTTAGATTGAAATTTAGCGTATTTGCCTAATTTGCATCAATCATATTGCTACAACTTTGGTTCACGTTTCATTGGATGGGGCTAATAATAATAATAATAATAATTTATTGAAATCTACCCCGTTACACAGGGGGCACCAGCGGACCGGGGTGATCCGCGGTGCGTTCAAGTACAGTGTATGGATCAGTAAATACATATAAAACACAAGTGAAAACTACAAACTAAAACAATAATGTTAAAACGTTAGTTGCCAGCAGTTTGTGCATGCTAGACATTTTCTAGTTGTTCACGTCGGTATTTCCAAGCCTCTTTTAAAAATACCCGGCAGACACCATCCATGTTTTCATCGCTTAGAAGCATATGTGCTTTTGTGTTGGGGGATGAGTTCACAAAGCTCACCCAAGTAGAAGGGCACACCGACCTAATACATGTTTCCAGGCTCAGAAGACATTTTGTTTGTAGGTCTTGGAGACCTTTACAAGCAAATAAGAAATGTTCCAAGTGTTCTTGCCCATTATTACATAACTTACATTTCCCGTCAGACAATCCCCAACGGGCCAAGTCCGTCTGAAGCCCTAGACAACCTGTGCGAGCTTTAAATTTCAATCTTCTACCTTCAAAGTCATCACAGGAGAAAAGGTACTTTTCTGCTAAAGTAGATTTTTTACAGAATTTATAAAAGGAAAGTGAACTTTTGTCATTTATTTCTTCGAAGAACTTGTTCTTAAAATTATCCAAACTTAATCTGTGGAAAACCGAGGGAAGGTCAACTTTCTTATTTGTAATGCCGTAATCTAAGCCTACGTTAATTAAAATACGTTTAATTTCATTAAAATAATTCCAGCATGATGACTTGTTATTTACAAAATTTGATTCCATGTCATCAAATATTTGCTTACACAACCTTGTATCCGGTACATCATGTCGTAGTCGTTTAAAATACTTAATCCTCAGTTTATCCAGGACCAGCCCACACGGTAGCCAGCCAAGTTCGCCCAATGTAGCAGTAATAGAAGGAGTACATTTGATACGTAATATAGCTCGTGCAGCTGCATACTGCATAGACTGAATAGATGACGTACTTGTCTTGGAGTTACAGAGCCATACTGCACATCCATGAGAAACTGATGGCATCAGAACACTTTTCCATAGACTGTCGCCAAAAGTAACCCGGTTTACATTCTCGTGTGATGCAAGGATGCTACACATGTATCCTACTAATTTAGACATTTTAGGCTTCAGATACGTACCAATATGTTTAGCGTCTGAAAGTGATTGACAAAATTGAATACCAAGATATTTGTACATGTTGCACTCTTGAAGGAGCGTGTCACCCAATAACCATATTCTTTTATTGTCTAACCTCTTACCAATAACCATGACCTTAGATTTAGCTCCATTAAATTTCATTCCCCATTTAAGTGCAAACGAGTTCGCTACTTCGAGCATTCGTTTAAGTTGATCTTGGTTTTCAGCGAGGAGTACTGTGTCGTCAGCGTAAAGTAGTGCTGGCAAGATCCGGTTTTTATATTGAATTCCCAGCATTTCGTCTCTTAACATATTGATTAGGTCATTCATTACGACTGAGAACAACGTAGGGGATAAAATACATCCCTGCTTAACACCATTCACGACATTAAACCAATCAGACTCGACAGGGCCAAAGATAACCTTATTTTCAACTCTTTCATATAATGCTCTCATAAGCCGCCATGCCTTGCCCTGGATTCCGATGTTCCAAAGTTCACAGAATAGACGGTCTCTATTTACGGTATCAAATGCCTTTCTGAGATCGAGAAAAGCAAGCCAAGACTTTTTACCTTCGTCTTTTCTTAGGCTGCACAAACCCTTAAGTACAAAAAATTGGTCTTCCAGGCGTCGTCCCTTTCTATATGCCCCTTGTAATTCACCAAGTGTACCCTCATATTCTATATATTGCATAATTTGTCTTTCCATTACAGCTGTAAATACCTTGTAAACATTTGATGTCACAGTGATGCCACGATAGTTATCTAGAGATTCAGGTTTCAGTCAAAGGCTATGCTACACGCCAATCAGTGGAAGGGGGAATGGCACCGGTATCTGTGATAGTTTGAAGTTACTTTAGATTTAAATTTTGTGTATTTGCCTATTTTGCATAAACTAAAACGCTGTAACTATGATTTGTTTTCAATTGGATGTGGCTATGTCACAAACTTATAAATTAAAGTTGGAATGACACCTCTATCCATAATAGTTCGGAAGTATTCAAGAATTCAATGTTGTGTATAGAATAACCTCAAAACTATTTTAGACTGAGGTGTCATTCAAGCTTCAATCGGTAAGTTTGTGACATAGCCTCATCTAATGAAACATGAACCAAAGGTATAGCATCTTAATTGATGCCAATTAGGTTCCTACACGGAATTTAAATCTTGAATAACCTCTAACTAAATCCGATGGACGTGAATTCGCATCTTGTGTCAGGCTGTCAGAAATTGGCAGATAATGAAACAAATTACATATATAAGTAAGTCTCTCAGTCAAAGGAATATATCCATATATTTTTGTTAAATTTCGTGTTTGAAACGTTTTTCCTGAACAGTTATCATTATAACGTTCTGGATCCAAGACATTTTGACTTTGGAAAGATGCGTGGTGAATTTTAAGTTGGATGAGCATTGTATCGCATCTTGTGTCAATACTATAAAAATAGTTATGAAAAGATACCACGCGTACCAATACATCTTTCCATGTAAGGCAGAGTATATGTGTGTTAAAATAGTTTGCGTCGAGCAGCTTTATGCCTTTATTAGAACTTATAATTATGTTAAGCACTTCCTTGGACTTCTGAAACGGGCCGCAGCTTTATGCCTTTATTAGAACTTAAAATTATGTTAAGCACTTCCTTGGACTTCTGAAACGGGCCGCAGCTTTATGGCTTTATTAGAACTTAAAATTATGTTAAGCACTTCCTTGGACTTCTGAAACGGGCCGCAGCTTTATGCCTTTATTAGAACTTAAAATTATGTTAAGCACTTCCTTGGACTTCTGAAACGTGCCGCAGCTTTATGGCTTTATTAGAACTTAAATTATGTTAAGCACTTCCTTGGACTTCTGAAACGGGCCGCAGCTTTATG
This sequence comes from Hermodice carunculata, assembly GCA_964020975.1. NCBI lineage: Eukaryota > Metazoa > Annelida > Polychaeta > Eunicida > Amphinomidae > Hermodice > Hermodice carunculata. Next base: position 7,526,534 of record OZ026628.1, read on the forward strand.
CCTTTATTAGAACTTAAAATTATGTTAAGCACTTCCTTGGACTTCTGAAACGGGCCGCAGCTTTATGGCTTTATTAGAACTTAAAATTATGTTAAGCACTTCCTTGGACTTTTGAAACGGGCCATAGTTATTAAACATATTTTTATAAATATGAATGACAACTTGCAGCAGAAAAATGACTTCTTAAGTGAGTCTTGGTTAGAATTGCATAATCCCTTGTCATATATGAAAGCTCTTATAAATGATGACAAGGAAAATGGTGCTATTTGATAACGACAAAGAAACTTTCACTCTGAATTTAATTCAATATGCCATGGACGTGACAACTCTCTATGTTGCGATAGAACATGTTGGAGAAGTTATACAGAGATATTAAAGCTGTGTTAAAGCCAAGTCGTCTGCCATAAAGAAGTACTGTAGACCGTACTTGTGCGCTAAAATACCATTGCCATAGAAGCAATAAGGTGATGTTTTGTCAGAAAATGAGTCCACTACACTGATATACGGATGAGACTTCAAATTTAGGACAAAGTATCAGGTATAGATCTTTTCGAAAGAGATCAAAAACTGTTATCCGCTAGGACTTCGGGATTTGTCTAATAAAAATACAAGAACCATATCAGACACAGTTTAAGAAGCTTTGGATGATAAATTATCAAAATAATCAATTATTAAAAAAAAACAGTGATGACAAAGGAACTATTCACTCGTCTAGGAGATTTTCAGATTTCCAGATTTTCAGGACCTTTTCAATATAACTCCCTTTTTGGATTGAGCGAACAGCTTTCCTCAGGGCGCTTTGGGCCCAAGTGTGCTTAAGAAAGCTGTTGACCTGGACTGTCAGGCCTATATTCTACGCGACTACAAGCATGATAGTACTTGAATGAAATGACTTTTTTGGTAAACCTATATATGAAACCCTTATTATAATTCACAGCAAATCAGGGTAAGAAGTTTGACTTTAGTCACATATGTACAGAAAGAGTTCAAAATGACAAGGATTGTCATTGTTGCTGCTCTCTCTCTCTCTCTCTCTCTCTCTCTCTCTCTCTCTCTCTCTCTCTCTCTCTCTCTCTCTCTCTCTCTCTCTCTCTCTCTCTCTCTCTCTCTCTCTCTCTCTCTCTTTCTCTGTAGCCTACTCGTTTTTTTCCAGTTAGCATGATTAGATGATTCAATGATTTTCGCAATGAATGAGGGCCTCCTATCTTCCGTGGATTTGTATCAAATAGAAGGTTGTCCTGGGAAAAAATCAATTTACATTAACTTACAGACTTCACGATCCTCAGGCACGTCAGTTTACTGCGTTTGAACAGCGTAGCATGATGATATGAATGTAATTGATTGTAATGTGTATACATTCCGACAGGTTTCTCGGTAGACATCACACACCTATGTCAAAAAACAACATAGTAAGATTGAATAAGCCCTGTATTTTTCAAATCATACAGGTCAGCTGTTTATAGATCCAAGCACCAAGTTCTGTAGTTATTCTTCCGTGCGTTGACTACAGCGGCGGATCCGGCTCTCATGACACACTCCCAGCCGACACCGGACCCGGCTATATAGGTGCTCGCTGCATTGACTCGAGTGTCGGGCCCGGGTCTTCACGCAACCGGGCCCTGCTCTCTAGACGATGCTCGCTGTATTAATTCGAGTGTTGGGCCCCGGCCCCCTAGATACATTGCTGAGCGCAGCCGGGTCCGGCTATATAAACAGTGATCTTTGCACTGGTTCCAGTGCGGGCCCGGCGATATAGACAGTCCTCTTCGTATTGGCTATAATGCCGGGTCCGGTCCTGTAGTCGCGTTCAGGGCAAACCGGACCCGGTACGGTAGCCACGTCCATATGTTTAAGGTTGAGCCCCACTAGCTTTCTTACATTTGCCATGGACATATCATATTTTAACAAATGTTGACAGTCGCTGAGATGCACAAAGTAGCTGTGACACACACACAAAGGTCTGCAAATCTATAACTAGCACTATTCACTCATAATGCAAATGAAAATTCAAGTCCGACAGTCTATAATCATCAGTAAAAGTAATTCGCTCGTTGTGTAGCACTGCCGATTGATGGCGCTTCACCTGTAGCCTATCAAACATGGTTGGGACGTGACAGTAAGTCAATTGTCTCTCCAAAGAAGCTAGAAAGATGGAGAACCGTGTTTCAGTATTATGTTATGGTAAATAACCTTACTGGCAAAATGCTTACAATCGCCAGGCGTTTCTGTCTGCACGAGACTCGCCAGAAACTGGACTGTGTCCGTATCCGCGTTAGCTGTCAAAGCTTGAGGGTTCCAAATTACTCTGTGAACATGATGCAGCACCATACACGTCGGAGTAGCGAAAATGTATAAATCCACTCCGCTGTCACATCCATGCTCCTTTCTGTCATGCAATCATCCACCGAGAACACGATTGTGTTCCTGAAACATATTCATCTAGTCAACCCATCATTGTGTTCCAATAACACATTTAACCGGCAAGAACACCATTGTCTCCTGTGACAAATCTGTGCAGCAAGCACACGACTCTGCTCGTATAATTTCCCGCCGACCATTTTCTTTGTTCATTTGTCTGTAAAAGCCCCACATGTCCGAAATCCTGCATCGAGCGTGATGAAAATAATAAACTAAATTATGGGTTCTGACAGACACTGACTTCTTGGTTATCGAATGTACAGGGATTGGATAATTATAGCATGAGGAGCAAGAGTCTTGGGCAGTTTGACAACAAAACGTTTCCTTTGATGTGCAATTAGACGCTTGATTTCACGATGACCCTTTCTCCCTTAACTCATTCAATACCAGTCCCTAATTTTCCGTATATTTACCTAGATTTAAGACGACAATTGTATATATAATTTTTTCATAAAACAGAGCTTTCGTTCAAGTACCAACATGCCTTTAGGCTTAAGTCAGTGGTTCTGGCACTGCCAGACAAGTCATGCTGCGGCTGTAGGGCAAGGGCAGCTGCAGCATGACTGGCCAGGCAGTGCCAAAACCACTGACCAAGGCCTGTGACCATAGCATGGAATGAGTTCAAAGTGTTATCAACATGTTACCATAAAAAGAAGGAAGTCTGGCCGATTGAAAACAGAACACACAGCTGTTATTATTTGACAATATGCACACAGAATAAGAAAACACAAAAATAATCCAAATTCAATTGACGCTACAATCTGCAGAAATATGGGAATTAAGTGTTTTGACACTCTATCAAAACACCTTATGTCTACACAGATAAGTAAGGATGACCCCAATTAGGATTTGGATCCGTTGGCACTGGGGACTAGAGTGAGGGTTAAAAAAACTTTACATCATTAGTACCAAATGAGAGCATGTAATTTGTGTCAAAAGATAACAATGTTAGTGTCATTATTATTATTATTATTATCATTATTATTATTATTATTATTATTATTATTATTGTTGTTGTTGTTGTTGTTGTTGTTGTTGTTGTTGTTGTTGTTGTTGTTGTTGTTGTTATTATTATTATTATTATTATTATTATTATTATTATTATATTCTTTTCGGGGGAGGGGGCAAAAAACAGGGAGAATGCGAAAGCGTTGTACCGTCAAGGGGGGGGGGGGGGGCTTCTTTAAACGGGGCCGGGTGGTGGGATTGGAACACTTAATACAAAATAAAAAGAAGATTTTCCGATATAAACAGTATCGTATATATAATAGTTGTAGGTGTTTGTCACATCTCAGGTTTTATCAAATGTCTGACAGGATTTTATTTATGTTATCCTCTTGTTGCTTCAGTAAAGATCACAGTCCCACACCAAATTTAAACATGGATACAGCTGGTTATTAGATTTGTCACAGCAGACGAACTTTTGTCACCACAAAAATAACTAAACAAAACATCTTCAAATACAAAATGTAAATTGGCATCCAAAGTAAGGTTTTGTGTATTTGTCAATAAAAGTCTGTTTCATATTATGTCAGGCAAGAGTAATAATATTTTTACTTTTTTTTGGGGGGGGGGGAGGGGGGTCAGTGCCCTTCAAACTATGGGGGCTACTTTGAGCGTTCAAAGTAACCCCATGGGCTACTTTGAGGCCACGTTGAACGTTCAATGTTGTACCAGAACCTCTTGATTTAAGTGATATGTCCTTGAATCAGTGGATTAAATATATATGCTAACGCACCCCTCTAAAATGAGATATGTATCACCTTCCCCTAGCATATGTGTGTTGCAATGCACACATGTGTGAATAGAAAATAAGGGGGTTGGCATTATTTTGCAGGGGTTGAGGGTGAAGGTGAGGGCATCATTATTTGCGGGGGAGGGGTGGGGACACATAGTTTCACCGTCTTCATATTGCGGGGGGGGGGGGGCACAAAAATACAAAGCTCAGGATACACCAAAATGAACTATTTAAAACGTACCAAAAATCCCAAATTTCATAAGACCACCAATATAGCCTTGTACACACTTTAATTTACACTTTTGGCCCATAGAATATGCTGAAAGCATATTACTAAGTTTATTAAGACTAACGAGAAAAACATCCAAGTTCATAAAATTTGGTCATAAATCCTACATTTAGCTGCAGTGGCATGTTTGCGAGACAATCGTGGGGAGGTAGGTGTCACGAAATATCAATAGCACTTCAAGGAAGATGGGGCTACGGTTTTAAACCATGTATAAATAAGGGGACATAAAAGAGCTGATGTATGTTGATCCGAATATTCCGCCCCCCCCCCCCTTTCTCAGCACATAATGCCAGCTCCCTAAGTCAGTTCGGTACCATTATAACTTTTAAAAATTCCACAATGTCTGTTTAAATTTTATTTAATGAGAGGTAAAGTTACAAAGCCAGTTTTAGGGATCTGATACCTTTAGAGACTCATCGATTGAAAAATGGTTGTAGCAAACATATAAATAGATTATATGAAGGTTGTGATTTGAAAATATGAAATTTGTAGAAATTTGACTCTATGGAACTAATTGCTATATGAGCAGGTTTGTTTCAAACACATCAGATTTAATATACATATGGAGATTTAGATATTACTATTTACCCATGTAGTATATCTTTGATTTTATTTTCATGAACTTAACGTGAGCAGAAAATCTAACTAATTGATACAGGGGTTTTCATACAGCAGCTTACATTCAAATGGTATTTTATGGATTCCGGTTTAATGTCGGGCTGCAAAAGTATGCCTAAAGGGGTTTTGTACTGTTCCCGGGTTTTACTGTTCACACAAGTATGGTACTTAATTCCAATTGTCAAAATGAAGAAAAGACAATCTTCAGTCTTAAACAGCTGATCGTCATATGTTAAAAACATTGATACTGTATTTTAAAAACATCATTCAATAAATACCTTACTGTGATGTTCCTTTTTGCTCTCTCTTATAACAATAACTTTATTCTTTTGTGCTTTTGTACACCACTTATTTACAAAACCTTTCATTTGTGAAGTATAGGGTAGTAACAATATATATCATTAGTTAGACGAAAAAATATATAATTTTGAGTTTCACTCTCATATTGGTTTTATGGATAGTGATGATCTGCACATGCCCCTGGACTTTTTGAAATGTGCATTATTTTCAGCTACAGCTAAAACAACTTACTCGTTGGTGGCAAAATTTGACATGTGTTGAAAGTAGCCCCTGAGGTAGGGGTCAACTCATATAACAAAAAACTATAAGTAATGCTACATATCCAGAAAGTTCTAGGCTGCTGTATCACAAGTGCTTTATGGGCCCCCTAATGCACACACAGAAAGTTTGCCCTATAGGGAAAAGTATTCAAATGGGATTTCAAAAGAAAAGTTCAAAGAAGCCCCGGTTGACGGTACACAATAGTTGTCCAGTTTGTATTAATAATAATGCCTTTAGACATCTGATTTGACATGGTGCAGGGATAGTCTTTGTTATTTTCATAATTTTTACAAGCGTCGAGACAGTAAGTGATAAGAGGAGTAATGATGCTGTACACCTTTAACAATGTGATAAACTGATAATGCAGGACACGCCACAGACCAAAGGCAAAAATAAGGTTAGAATTCTTCTCAATATTATTATTTTAACACGTAATTAGTCAACCCTATTGCGGCTCAGACAAGTGTAAGGAATCATTTATATCCCCAGTAGTTTTCCACATATGTGTTTTCCAAAATGCAGCGAACCCAAAGTATGGAAACCTTAATTTTAACAAGCATAACGACGAAATCAACTACTACTACTACTACTACTACTACTACTACTACTACTACTACTACTACTACTACTAGTACTACTACTACTACTACTACTACTACTACTATTATCATTAATTATGAAATTATTAAGATTAATAATAATAATAATAATAATAATAATAATAATAATAATAATAATAATAATAATAATAATAATAATAAAACAAACCAATAAAAACCTTGGCTATATAAACCAAAATGAATTGTGTGCCAAAAGAAGACAATTTAATTGGACCTGTAAATCGTTATTTCCACATTAGGACAGTTACATGACATTTAACATACTTGCCACAAAGCTGATTATTCCTTAAAGAATGACAAAATTACAGTCAGCATTAGAATTGTTGGATAATGTTAATTCCAAATGATTTCTGTCATGTGCGTGTTTCGATTAACATTTTTCTGGATATTAACTTTGATAGCTAGCAGTTACCTCACTCCCTATGGCGCTTTATATATCCCAGAGTCTTTACAAACAATCTATGACTATGCCACTGGCAACATAGGAATGTGGTGTCAAAACTGAAAACCCATATTGAAAGCCGGAGCAATGTTGGTGATACATTTACACTGAATCTAGGAACTAAAAGAGAACACCTTTCATGACGTTGGTTCTTTCATTGTGGGCTGAACTTGGATATGTTATTTGAAGCAGCAGAAAGCTGTTGTTTTGGATGTCGTCAGGTGTCCGAATTAAGATTGTTTGAAATCATGGATATGTTGAAACAAGGGAGATCCTTTGTCTTTCTCAGTGTTCACTGCTTCATAAACGCTCGATAACATGGATGTCCAAAACTATTATATAGACGACAAAAATACATCATTCATTGCATCAACTCTTTCTTGAAAATGGATTTCAAACCCGTGAAGAACCTCGAAAATCACACAATAGTGTGCATATTCTCAGTCAAGTAAAAACGTCTCCGACAATTCATGCAAGAAATGTACTATCACTCTCAAATACACAAAGAAAGTCTAATACATTTTTGTAACAGCAGTATGATTAATCTACCAAATCAGTACACTCATGGAAGCTGGTGTTGATAAAGAATAACGTAAAAGTTTAGTGGACATTTTACTGTTATTGCATTCTGGAATCCCATTAAACTATATGGTAAATATAGTTCCATATACTTGTAGGCCTACCCGCGCCGTAACTGTGTTTTTAAACATGATCATTGCAAGGAATTGCCGTATATTTCTTTGCAGATGAAGTACAGTTTCTGCCAATGAAACAAGTCCAACCGCCCAGTTTGCGCCAGAGAATGTATTGTGGAAAGCATTTCCTTGGCATTGTTTCTACTGTAAAACAAAGGAACTCTTATGAAAATTGCAGGCATTATTAAAATGATAATAATAATAATAATAATAATAATAATAATAATAATAATAATAATAATAATAATAATAATAATAATGATAAAATTAAATTCAATTGAAAAAAAAATAAGGAATAAGTAATGTGGGATTATCGGAAGTAAATCAAATGCAGTATTACTCCATCTCTGGCAATAATAAATATAAGGCAACATCTTACCTTGGCGTCCCTTATCGATGCCACGTTATCTGCTGACCTCGATCATGGGCCAGCTTCAGCATTATAGCACATATAAGGGACAAATAAGGGCATGCCTTCGAGTCATTCCTTTTGCTTTGCGTGTTATATTTACGTAATGCCATAAATCTTTGGTTGTTTCCGGGGAACCGATAGAGAGCTGCTACATAAAACGGCATCATTCGTCTTAAAATTTATCCTTTATCCAAAGTTTGTACACAGTTTTTTTTGCCAGATATGAAACGTCATAGCATAATTGCCAACATTTGTTCAACATGAAAAACGCTTCAAACGTATTTATTTCATACGTAAAGTGAAATAATGTGCAATATCCTAGTTTGTCTGCAAGTTTCACGCCCTACATTCAAATGTGCTACTTCCCCGGGCATTGAGATAAATCTAGGAATTAATTGTGAGTTACGGTGTTACGTTTTCGTCTCTTTGACTATTAGACTATTACAAATTCAATAAAAATTGAGATATGACGATATACCATTGCACTCCTCACTTCGGGGGCTCAAAACTCCTGCGTGTTGTAAGGGAATATATATGTGTGTGTGTGTGTGTGTGTGTGGGAGGGGGGGGGGGTCTTTGACAAGTTATTCCCAGGAACACTAAACTGAAGTAACAGCAAATTTAGGCAACATTTAATATTGTGCGCGGTCTGGCCATTGCATCCGAAAAGTTATTATAAAAGCAAGACAGCTTCTGTGCCGCCTGCCTTTTTATGCAAATATGACGATAAACCATGCTATTTTTAAAACCGCTATCTGAATAATGCATGCTCACATTTTGAATATTTCGAAAGCATAAAACTTATGTGTTTTTGTTGCAATCAGAGTGCAATCATTACCATGGCCTTTTGTTACGATGGGATCGTCGACATAGAAATCTCATACACTCTATTAAAAAGACCCTGCCATATTTGAAACACTACTGGCCTCTCGTGACAGAAACCAGAATGAGGCTGTGTGGACACCAACTCAAGTCCCAATTCACTTACATGCTAAATTTGCTTACTTTGCTGGCTCAAATCTATTACTGAAAACACTTTTAAATACAGCTATTGTGTTGTTCTGGTAGAAAAAATCTAGGACTACAACATACACGTAAAAAGAAAAATCTTCAATGTTTTGACTTCTCCTAATTGCCGCTGATATACATGTCACTGGAAATTTGATACCATGTAAAGTTGGACCCGAAGCCAAAATAACTGATTTGATTCGTCAGATATTCTAAACATTTCCAGCAGCGACAGTTTTATAAAATGTGGGTTTTGTTAACGATATATAATCAGCTGTCCTAGGTATATTTATTACAAAGCTAAGTTGACTTATCAATGGATGAAACTGATCAGTGCAGACATAATTTGGCCGCTAAAATGTGAGTAGTGGACCATATATATATATATATATATATATATATATATATATATATATATATATTGATGTCCAAGGAAATACAAATTACACATCCAAATGAATTACTGGTTCTAAAATATGAATTCAACAGACTAGTTTTTGTAGTGAGATGATATAAAACATATAGCCATTAAAACTTTTTTTTGATATTAACAGACTATAGCTACATAGCAGTAACTTTTCCAACAATGGATCAAACACTGAAGACCTGCTTCTTCCCTCTCTGTTGTGGTCCTGGAGTTGTTCTCACAGTATAACACAATGCTTGTATTCAAAAGTGTTTGAAAATAATGGATATGAGCCAGAAAAGTAAGCACATTTGATATGTTAGTGAATGGGAACTTGATTTTGTTAGTCACCTCGGCCTCATTGTGGTTTCTGCCACCAGAGGGTAGTAGTGTTCAAAATGTGACAGGGACTTTTATGAAAGGTGTATGTGCCTCCTCTTACAGCAGACTAGCTCCATAAATCTTTAGTAAATTAACATTATTTCAAAATGTGGAGACGGTTAAAGTTACTAAAGACGGTTAAAGTTATTAAAGGAAAAACAAATGATAACATGTTACAAATGGAACGCCTCGTCCATGACTTTTTTCAAATTAAAATATATCCAATATGTCTGTGCAATTCAAATAATATGTATTCCTTCATTAGCATAGAGCATACGACTATAATTAGAACACTTATCAGAAAAATAAATGAACTTACATTGAAAGCAATTTCTGTAATTTGCATATCTCCTTTAGTCTTGATGTGGCTTATTGTGCTGGTATCGAGACTGGATGTGTACGTATATACCTCTTTATTTGGTGCGTCGACCGCAATCTGAAATGGAGGGACCATGCTCAATATACGCCGTCAACGGCTGCTTATGATGATGATGACGACGACGACGACGACGATGATGATGATTGTAGCTTTTCTATGTTAAACATGCCGTATGTTTGTCATCGTATGATTTTAATGTGGTTACCAGATTCAGACAGCTCTGTGATATTGTGGCATGTGATCATCGTTGTAGTTCCTTTTTTTAAATGGCTGGATAGATTTCGGTGAATGATCTGCATCACCTAATGTGTCAAATGGCACACGTATGAATGTACATACCCGCGGCGTTGCTATGCATATCGATTTTAACAGGCCGTTTCGTAGCTTTGAATTCCGTTTCACAAATGCCCCAGTATTTGACCAAAACAAATTTCTCGGGGGTTTTTTGTTTGTTTTTTTTTTTTTTGTTTGTTTGTTTGTTTGTTTTTTTTGTTTTTTTTTTGTTTGTTTTGTTTTTGTTTTCCTGTCTTGTATGTGTGTGTGTGTGTGTGTGTGTGTGTGTGAGTGTCTTGCATTTTAATACAAATTGAAAAGAATCTGAGACATCGTGCTTGTGATTCACAGATGTAACTTGCAAGGTCATTCAGAGCACGTCACGCCTGTCGATGGAGGCACGGTGCTCGTCAAAGGCTCTCTATTAATACTCTAAGATTTAGAAAATGCTTGTATTATATTCAGTTAATTCATTTGTATGGTAACATTACCTCTGGCCAAACTACCACCAGCCAAAATTGTCATTTAATTATCAAACTATGCTATTGGCCCTTCCTCTTCAATCGAGTCTGAGTTTAATTCTAGGCTGCCACATTGGTGACTGAGTCAAAGCTTTCCAGGGCGAACTTTAGGTGCAATGCACCTAAAGTAAGCCAATGAATGCTGTTGGCCTGGGCTTTTATATTCTATGTATCTCCAGGCATGCGGGTACTTGAATCAAATGAACCAATGTAAGGGAATAGTCGAAAGACTTGGGCTTCCGGGAAAATTCTCAATTGTTTTAGACAAGGGAGCTGGATAGGGGACTATGCATTGACAGACTCGAGCTTTAGAACTGGCAAGGTAAACGCGAAGAAAGGTTTTCGTGGGTTTTTAGGATGTGACAAAGGCATATAATAAGGTGTGGAAATATGTTGTGTGGGAAAAGCTTCGTGGGAGAGCAACCAGAGGCTATTTTCTGGAAATAGCGAAAGCCCTATAGAAAGATGTAGAATGTTCTCCTTCACTGGGGAATGTTGTAGTAGAAAATATACAGGTGAACATAGGCCTAAAGCAAGGGTGTGTGCTTTCCCCGTCTTCGTTCCTTCTATATATTAAAGACGTCGGTGAACAGCTAATAGCCTGTGAAAAGCGAGCAACAATTTGACACCAGAAAATTCCTGGATTATTCTTTGAAAGTGACATTGTGCTCATAATTGAATTTCAAAGAGAATCACAGGATATGGTAAACATTGTAGGGAATATGGGAATGAATGGAGGTTAGAGTTTAGTCACGACAGAAGCCACGTTATGACACTGAGAAAAAAACTAGATGGGTATAAAAAATGGAGACTTGGGAAATTCCGAATTCCAGGGCATTGAGAACATCTGATTGAAGTGGGAAAGGTATATGAGTATGAGTATCTTAGGGCAGAGATAAAGCAGTAGGTTAAGGCATGTTTAACTATCATATTGAGCAGATAAAGGAGAAGGAGAACCGTACAAGGGGCATGATGAAAGGTGCAGCGATAAATAGTTTTAACAAGGCATTCATAGCTCAAGCGCTGTTGTATAGAGTAGCTATACCGAGAAGGCTATATGGTCTAGATGTTATCGCGGCAAATGAGGCGGATATCCAGATATGGAGAAAGCAGAAAATGTAATGAAAAAAAAAAAGAATTTAGGGAGCACCACCATGTACAGTAATAAAAGCAATCTTAGGGGAGTTAAGATGAAATACCGTAACTGTTAGAATTGCCAAAGCAAAATTGAACTATTGGGGATATTTACAATCGGTAAGCGAGGACAGATGGTGCAGACAATATGAAATGAAGCTGTTACGGAACGGAAAGATGGGTCAAAGCCATAGATAAGTTAGCAAAAATGTATGAATTGACAGGTATGATGAGGTTGAAAATTGGAAAACATATAAAAGAGGTAGTGACAGAAGGATGGAACAAAGACTGGAGGAAAGGAATGACGGAAAAAGTGCGCTACATGCATACAAAGTTTGAGAGAAGCCAAAGAAAAGCACCTGCTGGGAAAGAGAAAAGGAATCAAGGCTTTTGTTCCAGAGTTGGTCACTCTTGCTTTACCAATTAAGAAAAGAGAAGACAGAAATTGATTGGACGTAGCAATGGTAAGTGTAGAGTTTGTTCCTAGGAGGCAGACGAGACGGTAGACCATTGGTTGGTATGGTGTGTTGCATACAGAGAGACGAGGAAAATATGTCTAGGGAGTGGCAGAATGGTGAGCATAGCTGTAAGGACTTTGAAGAAGTGTGACACTTTGGAAAAGAGCGTATGGGATTGTTTCTAGGTTTCACTGGAGGTTTGTCAGGAGAAATGACAGGGATCAGAACTGAACGGGAATTCTTTGTAGTGTGCTGGTGGATAAAAATGGATTGTTAGAATTACAAAGAATAGAATTACTTAGAATAGCAGGGATTAGGAAGGAAAGGGAGAGGTGGAAGCCGTTTAAAGGGCGTCCATGGGGAAATGCCTGAACCCTAGAAGCGGGGGTAGGGTCAGGGAGATTTATTTATCGGCCACCTGTGTCAGATATGATGCACAACAATGGCAAATAAGCAGTATCATTATTATTATTATTATTATTATTATTATTATTATTATTATTATTATTAGTAGTAGTAGTAGTAGTAGTAGTAGTAGTAGTAGAAGTAGTAGTAGTAGTGCTGTTTGTTGTAGTTGCTGATCATGACTGATGACTTATGACCTTCAATAACCCATGGGCAATCTTGCATCAGTTGTTTTACAATAAATATTATTATAATTACATACAAGAGTTGTTTTTGCTCTGTACAGAGCCATTTTACCTGCAACGGGGGTTCTGGAAGTTCTCCCTGCCATAGCGACATTGCCGTTTGTAGCAAATAGAGACTCGGAGCATGTTTAAACAAAAAATCATGGCCTGCTAGCGCCCTCTGCTGAGGAAAAATGTAACCACTTTGAGCGTGTGTTATTGGTACTTTACACCCGACCCATAATGACCCATTAACGAACCAGAAGCCACCCTTGTGCCTAATTCTAATCAGCTTAAATTATAATGACCATTAAAAATATATACGACAAAATTTTGTCTTGTGGCAGCATGCCAGTGCCAGTCCTGAATTATTTTAAGACGTGTCTGTCAATACCTTTAGCTTCTTAGAATCGAGGACCTCTATCACCATTTGAAAAAGCTGGCTTTTTCCAAAGGGAAATCCTCCAGTTGTGTCCTCGGTGCCCCATCCGCCTCTTTTCTCGTTTCTGATAACCTTCTGTGCCACAAATCTGGGGTTGAAATGCAGCACTATGTCTGAACCGTCAGCTTCGCCACATTGCAGATTAAAGACCAGCCTGGAAACAGAAGAGCAGCAGTATGTTCGGATAAATGCCAAACTCATGTCTCTTAACAGGTGGCCTGTTCCCAACTGCATACACTTGGTAGAGACGCACCCAAGACACATCCCCACCAAGTTTGAAGTGAATCTAGTGAACGGTTCTGGAGATGAGATCGAAAATGCGAATTACTATTCCAATTCCCATTGACTTACATTGTAAACAATAGGAATGTTGCACTGACCAACAGGTACCCGAATTGAAAAAAAAAAAAAATCGTTAAATATCAGGGATCCACAGCAGCGCCACCTGGTGAACAACCTTGTGTGACCCTTCCACAAAGAACATATCCACCAAGTTTCAGCACTATCTGAGGGATTGTTTTGGAGAAGAAGTCGAAAATAGCAAAAATGGATACTGCCCCATAAGCTAGGTACTGCCTTATAAGTTGCTGACAGCGTCATTAGTCGGCCACTGTGTCGAATGTTGGAGGCTGAGTTATCTGCTACAGATTGCATTATAAGTTCGGGGGCTTTCATAGATGTAGACTGTGTGGGGACAGCGTCAAAAAGTGGAAACTGTATAATAAAGTGGAGACTGTGTTATATGCGTGAGACTGTAACAAGAGACTGCGCCTTACGTGTGAGACTGCGGCATAAGGTGGACGCTGTGTCAGCAACGTTCTTTTATGCGTTTTGGGTGTTACATGTGAGAAACCATTTGCATCAAAACTACAGGCACACTTTTGCTTGGCTGAATTTTAAAAGGGACTTCAATCTGACACCTCAATTAAAATCCAGATGGGTACAAGCTTTGTTACGATGGGCACTGAAAGAGTGGCCATTGCACGAGTTTCATCTTCCCTCCTGGGCCAGTTCTATGGTGCATAAATTCTAGCCAGCGGCTTTCATACCAGAGACAATCAAAATTCCACACGTGATAGGAAAAACACATCAAAGATTTTGTAAGCTTAGGGGTCGTCCAAAAATGTAGACTTCTCACTAGTGTAGAAAACGCAGACTGGTGAAGAAGGGGGGTCAGGCCAAAATATACACTATAAACTTCATGGAAAAAATATTTATTTATTTTTATCCCACTCGAGTTTATTCTATAATCCCTATGGTGTGTAAAGCAGGAACAGAAGCAGAAGCAGAAGAAGAAGAAGAAGCAGAAGCAGAAGAAGAAGAAGAAGAAGAAGAAGAAGAAGAAGAAGAAGAAGAAGAAGAAGGAGAAGAAGAAGAAGAAGAAGAAGAAGAAGAAGAAGAAGAAGAAGAAGAAGAAGACGACGTTTTTTGAGGTAGAGAGGCATACAAAGGAAATTAGTGAGGCAGAACAAACTGTGTGTTTTACAGCCACAGTCATTCAATTCAATTATACATGGTGGAAAAAACAGACCAATCAGCTGACTCTGCAAGAAAGACCACAGCCAGTCATAAAGAGTCAAGTGTTTCGTTTAAAACCCGTTACAAACCCCTGAAACCCCCAAATTTAACAGGGCACAAACTTGTAAAAAGCAGACCGACGAAATAGGAATGTGGTGCTGCAATTTAACTGAAATGACTGACACTGACAATGACAAAAACTGAGCAATGCATTTTAACGTACATATAAAAATACAAAGTTAGATGCATGAGAGGTATCTCTGTATTAGTTCATTTTAAATTATATTTTGTTCTGGAGTTTGATACATGCTTACAGAACTGCAAGATGCTCCTTGTCACTAAAGTAAGCCTTATGGTAGTACTTGTGCTAATATAAAAATAGTGTATTCTTGATCTGGTATTTAATTTCTTTCATTTTCCTTGCATACATCCTTACACAAAATAATTTGTTTTAATGGTTTAGAACTATGCAGATTTTTTCAGTAAGTGGTTCGGAATGGGACTTGCTCTTTGATCATTGGACTTCATAGTGTTCGAACAGTACTTGGGTCAAGTCAGTGGTTCAAACAACTTGTCCCAATAAATGATTTATATATACAATATGCACGATGTGAACACAGACATATTGTATACCCAATATTTTTTTCTCATTCTTTCTTGTCTATCTTTCCATTTTTTTTTCCTGTCGGCTCAAACTGGGACACTGCGCAATCTTGATATCTCAATTGGGCACGGGAATAACCCTTAACGTGTTACATATCATTTTAAACCAAATGTTTGAGAGGGTTAAATATCAGGCAAATTTTGGCCAAATACACAAAACTGAAGTGTTGAATAGTAATGGATATTTTTAAAACTATTATAGATAGAGCTGCTCCCCCCCAATTCCAATATATATGTTTGCTCTATGTGCGCCTACAATAGGCAGTGACTGAAAACTGTCAGATTTTAGTTTATGCACATTTAGGTCAAAAGACAAAATTTGCAGTGTATGAAAATATTAACCATTCTCAAAACTGGTATAGACAGTGGTGTCATTCCAACTTGGATTTGTAAATGTTTGTATTGACAGCAAACCGCCAGATTTTATTTATTTATTTAGGTTGTTTGTTTATTTATTTATTTATTTATTTATTTATTTATTTATTTATTTATTTATTTATTTATTTATTTATTTATTTATTTATTTATTTATTTATTTATTTATTCATTAATTTATTTGTTTGTTTGTTTGTTTGTTTAGTTATTTATTTATTTATTTATTAATTTATTTATAAAATAATTAATGTATCCATTGTTATAGTCATAATGATAATTATTATTATTACTTTAAGTAGTAGTAGTAATATCATCATTACCTCTATCGTAATTATTATAATAAAACTTATTGTACTTGCCAATGTAGAAAATTGGAGTATCGAAGCGCGATTAAAATCTTTAAAACTTTAATAATTAAATGCGCCATTTTTGTTCTTCAATTTATACGCTTGTTCCTTGTGGACATCAAATATACAAAGCATGGGGACTGTCAGATATTACTTTATTTAATGTTCGGCCAATGCACGAAACTGCGTTGGTATTGATAGGCAGAAGAGCAATTCCCACTTATTATTTGACGTTTGTGCTATGTGCCCATACAATACACCATGACTGAAATTTGTCACATTTTAATTTATCAGAGTTTCGTCTATGCACATACAGTGTTTAAAATAATGAATGCCTTTAAAGCACCACACAGAGATGCAATTCCAGCTTCATAACACGTGTTTGAGCTCAGTGCGTGCATTCAATGAACAATCTAATACTAAGTAGCCCGATAAAAAAAATCAATGTTGAACATAGATAGACATATTAGAAATACATTTTCATTAAAGAAAATTAAAAATATAGTTTTTTTCTTCATATAGGCATATCCGTTATTGGTATTAAAATGGGCGACATTTTTACACTCATATAGGTTTGCTGTCGAGCAAATGGTTGTGGTAGTGTTTTTTTTTTTTGTTTTTTGTTTTTTTGTTTTGTTGTTGTTGTTGTTGTTCACATTTGCTATTTTTGTCACCATTGAAAAGGGGAGTTCAAAGGTGATCAGCAGCCGTGGTCCAAAAGAACTTAATTCATCAAGTTTCAAACGTGCTTCAGATATGTCCTTGTAACAGAACGTTACGTTAAAGAGTAGTAGTTGAAAGATTTCAAAATAAAATTGGATTTATGTGCTTTAGCCCACTTGCGAGAGAGCACGTCCAGTCAAGCTGTTGGCTCAATTAAACTTGGCACGGAAAAAGTTGTATTAGTTTTATGGGGTCAAATCATTCCTCTCTGCTGAAAAATCCGATTCATCTAAGTAAGCCTAAATGAGATTGACCGACAATTTAAGTAGTCGGAAATGTACGATGAGTTCCTGGAGCGCATCGTTATATTTCCTGGCCAACTCAACGGTATATACTTTATATAAAATAAGCGATGATCCAAGTCTAGTGACAGTTTCTGTTTAATCAACAAAATGATATTCTATAAATCTGTTTTTAAAATCCAACATAATACGCCTGTAGAACATCTTCGAATTTTAAGAGCATCTAATAATAATAATTATGAAAGATGTAGATATGCCGTTTATAGTTAGATTTACCTATCGGGATCGGCTCCTGTAAATCCTGTAAACTTGATTTTGTCTCCAGTCTGCAAATTCCTCTCCAGCTTAACCATATTATCGCCTTTCTGAAACATCCAATTAGAGCACGATTTATGAAATGGAAGAGCAGACGAGATTATCCATTTTAGTATGTTCTCAGGTTTTTGTACATCATGTATATAGATGTGTGGACAAATCAAACTGAAGCTTTGACTTTTGCATGTAAACACCATGTAAAATGAAAATCTATGTTAACATTATTGTGCGCAGTTCCCATACGATATCAAATTAAGACCCAGATTTATTGTATGCAAGTTTCACACACGAAAGGAAACGAGCCTCACATTATTGCATGCAAAAAACACGGAAAATCCTATGTAGGCTGAGATTATTGTATGCTGGCGCCTCGCGAGTCAAAAAGGAGCTTAGATTATCATAAAGATCTTATTTGTTTTGGCAGTTTTCTTTTTCAAAAAAAAAAAAAAAGTGTCGGAAAACTAAAAAGATTAGCATTACATAAAATTAAGACATATCAAGTTACATATGAGTTTGTTATCATTGTCTCAGAATTAAAAAGTCCATAAAATACAAATTGGGAAATTACTATTACAGTACATAGCGCAAACGCAATGGTGTGAAACGAGTGCACAAGTGAGATATACAGGCACGACTGTAAACAAGAATTTGGGGCTGTCAGCTGAATATCAGAAACGGTTTTGGATAGAGGCACTTTTAAAGTGATATACCATGCAGGGCAGATAATGAAATATATATGATTGTGACGAAAGCTATGTCACTTTATTTGTTTGTAAAAAATGAACTTCCAACATGACATGTTTGTATGATTGTTGGAGTCATAGTTTATTTGCCATGGACTGGCAGGCACAGGCAACTTTGGGTTATATATATATATATATATAATACTTGTAAGAAATGAACTTCGCAACATGGTACGTTTGTACGATTGCAGGGGATATAAATAATGTGCCAGAGACTGGCAGGCACGGCAGCTTTGGGTTCTGAATATATATATATATATATATATATATATTTATATCGAGTCTTGCCGGGGAAGCTGAAAATCCATCAAGTGTCCCTGAAACCCTCTCCAATTAGCAGTTAATGCCAGACGCATGTTAACTTTATAGAAATTGAAAAGCATATTTACATGAACGGGAAAAAAAAAAACAAACAGACAAAAAAAAAAAAAAACAACAAAGCAAAAAAAAAAAAAAAAAAACACACAAAACACACACACACACACACACACACACACACACACTTATGGGGATCGTAAAAGTGCATACAGCTCCGAGTGTTAACAAAGCATTAAGTGGTCAAGAATATGCGTTGAGTTAGTCAGATTGGTGTTCTGTTATTGAATACTTTAACCATGTGCACAATACATTAAAGATATTTGAAAGAAAGTCTCTATCTCTCTCCCTCTCTCTCTCTCTATTTGTGAATTCACAAACCTAGCCTCCTGTGTATTCATTGGAATATTTGGCCTTGTACTAGATCCAATTCAGTAGTATTTTATGGTTTTTTTTAATCAACTAAATGAACAACGAGAAGAAAACAAACAAAAAAAAAAAACAAAAAAAAAAAAAAACAAAGCAAAACAACCATGTGCACGATACATTAAAGATAATTGAAAGAAAGTCTCTCTCTCTCTCTCTCTCTCTCTCTCTCTGTCTCTTTCTCTCTGTCTGTCTCTGTCTGTCTGTCTGTCTGTCTCTCTCTCTCTCTCTCTCTCTCTCTCTCTCTCTCTCTCTCTCTCTCTCTCTCTTACTTTCTTCACTGGAGGAAAACAACGATACATAAACATAAACGATATTTATATAAGAATGGACATTGGACAAGGGCCTTTAGTGATCTCTTGACGGGACGATTCCTGTGCAATATTTATTTGTAGTCATAATCACTGAGTTTATGGGATCATATCATGTACAGCAGATTTGTGTCGATTAATTCTTTTAGTCCCAGTTGCAACTTGAGTCGAATTTCTTGTATTGCACTGATCTGATTTCTAAAATGGCTGCTAGAATCATGATCCTTGTAAACACATTTTATTCATGTACCAGCTGCGTGTATTTATGTCGAATATTATAGTCCAGATCAACAGCTTTGTCTGGCGCGTTTTAGGAAAGTGGCGAAACGCGCCAAAAAACCTGTTTACTCAGTCGCAAGTTTGGCACTACACGAGATATTGGGTATTTACTGTACCGCAAGTGCGTGCGCATTGTACTCACCCAGGTTCCAACAGTACCACCGTTTTTTAAGTCTACCGTCATTTTAGTGGCGAAATACTGCAGCTAACTGTCAATATAATTATGTGTTGTCTTGAGACCTGTTCCTCTTTGTCATTTCTCTCCACATAACGCCATTTATATACGCACAGTTTTGTCACGAATGCTGAAGATAAGATATTCATTTATGTGATTTCCATGGGCATGATATTCCCCAAAGGTGTTTGTGCATCGTTTTAAAGTCACTCGTCCGCAGATGAATATTGACAGCCAAGGAGTCACCGGTTGCAATCAATTGAATTGAACCTTTGTTCTCACAATCACATACATGCAAGAATGATGTTATGAGGGTGATACGACGGCTACCAGAGGAGTAATACTCAGGTAGCCGGGCACCTAGTACACACATTTCCAACCCACTGAATCTCACTAATGTGGCAGAAGTTTTGGTTTTTAGTTTAGATGTATTTATTCATACTCGATTGCCCAATAGTACAAAACATTGTCTAATGTAGGCGTTTTCCAGACAAGGAGACGCACAATAATATATATATATATATATATATATATATATATATATATATATATATATATATATATATATATATATATATATATATATATATATATATATAGATGACTCACAGGACAATCCAAATCATGATGTTATGACTATGAAATGCTTGTGCATGTTATAAATTAGACTATAGATACTATAGAGTTTGAATTGTGGTACAACAATTGGACAATATGTGTACACAGATGCATGCCAATAAACTTACGCACATGTTTACTCACCCATATGCAATGACCATAGGTGATCAGTGAAAAGGGAGATACTGGCCCGACCATTACCCGTCCGCACTCACTGCGTTCCACGGCATGGACCGCCGATGGGCATGCGATGCATAGATTAGATGCACTAATGCATAACGCTGGGCGCGGCCGAAGCACTCTGGCGGCATACGCACTCTACCACCGTGGAGTCACGATTGCACCCAGCAGCTCGGGTGTTCCTTCCCTCCCAGGCAAATGTCAACCACTGTGGTCCAAGGGGTGCGCAAGGCATTTCACTAAAATCAAAATAAATAGATGATACAGGTTCATGTTTGTATATGAGACATTATGAATACCATGCTAGGAAGGCATAGTTTCTATGATTGAACGGGTTTGCTGACACCAGCGATGCGCAATTTATAATAAGCAATAATATGACAAATGAAGATACATGGTTGCCAGATGAGCCGCCACGTTTCAACGATAAAATTTTGCACTGCTCCAAAGATTTATGTGTTACAATCATTTGAAATAGCCTTGCTACCAAGTAAAAGTATGTTAGCTAACCTGTCACTTGCTTCATGTATGATTAAATTGCATGGACTCCAGGGGCTAACAATGGGACAATGATATTCAGAAGTCTCTGTCTTTCCTGGATATAGTTGAGGCAGTGGAGACAAAAGTGTTCAAAATCCTCATTTAGATATGAGCAGATACATGTGGGTCGCTGCTTTTTGAAGATCAGAATTTAGCTTAGAGAAATCTAGTCGAAGCTTCGAATGACAAATACTAGCAAATCTCTGGCCATGAGAATAAAAATTCGGTACGTGGTCAACAGCAAGCAAGGTGGCTTTGAGCTTGAGAGGAAGATATGGACGGAGATAGAATTTCTAATATCAGTCGGGAGGTTATTCCATAGTCGTATGGCATCAGGGAGGAAAGAAATTTTCAAGGCGTTGTGTTCGGCATTTGAGTGGGCGTAGACTGCTAGAGGACCCATGTCGGAGCCTTGGACCGTCAGGTGCAGGAGCATGAGGTACAAGATCGGAAAGGTACCTCGGAGTTAAGTTATGAAACATTTTGTAAAAGAGAAGAAATTTAAAGTACTTCCGTCTGTCAGCAAGCAATGGTCAACGAAGTTCACTCAAGAATTTTGCATGTGACGTGTGTCTTAGTGCCCCAGTACATATCTTAGCTGCTTCATTCTGGATCGACTCAATAAGGTCACACAGACCTTGCCGACAATTATCGAAAATAACACAACCATTTTCAATGATTGGCCTCGCCATTGAAAAATATAGTCTTTTCAGAGCTTTTCGGGATAACTTATATTTGAATCTTCGCAGTGGTCCAATCCGTTGACTGGGTTTATTTGTAATACGTTGACGTATGCACGCCACGAGAGATTGCTGGATAACGTAATGCCAAGATGTGCACGGGTGTCTTCCTCTGGTATGGCAGGACCACCAAGAAAGACAGGAAGATGTTGTGGTTGTGGTTTGTTGGTCTTGGCAGAGAAAATGACTGATATGAATTTTACTGCATTGAAAATCATGTGCCACAATTTACCTTTGTGGTGAATAGAAGAGCGATTTTGGTTCAAGTGGCGTACTGACTCTCCAGGGTTTTGGACCAGTTCGAGCATACTGTATCATCAGCGAAAATACGGACATCACAGGTCAGATTATCTACGATGTCATTTATGTACACAAGAAATAATAACAGACCTAATATGGACCCTTGTGGGACTCCGGCCTGAACAGGAAGCCATGGAGAAGTTTGTCCATGGATGATTACGCGCTGAAGGCGGTTAGAGAGATAACTGTCTATCCACCTATTGATCCCTTGAGATAAGCCAAGCTGTTGTAGCTTGGAAAGGAGACCAGCGTGCCATACCTTATCAAAGGCCTTACAGATGTCTACGAATACCATTCAGGCCTCCTTGGAAGTTTCGAGTCCATTGTAGATTTTATGGAGAATATTAGCTATATTATCATACAGGAAATTGAAAACCAGTCGTTCAAGCACTTTTAAAACATTGAAATGGGATTATAGTTACTTTTGATTTGTTTATTCGATTTTTTTTATCCACGGGACAAAAGTTGGAGCGCTTCCAAGAATCAGGGAATTTGGACACACGAAGGGACATGTTGAAAATTTTCATTCGTGGCTTGCTTATGGAATTGGTAGCATATCTAAGGCGATAATTAAATTTCCTATATTGTCCGGACCTGAAGCAGACGTAAGTCTCAATGAGGATAAAACTTTCCTAAAGCTTTCTTCGTTGATCGTGAATTCACACATGCGTGCATCCATGCGATAAGTTAGATCGGGCAAGGGAGGGGGGCATCATTGTCGTCGGGAGTAACACACTGGCTGGCAAAGTATGAATTAAATACTTTGCACTTTTCAATAATACTAGAAATAATCTTCCCTTCATCAACGATGGGGGGGGGGGGGGGTGTCTTGAATTTTGCTATCGAGTATAGATTTGGACAAATTTTTACCATTGTTTGGGATTTATATTTTCCTCAACCAGTTGTTTACGTAATTTTGAAAAGTAAGTGTTCATTAAACCTTTTAGGTAATTGGCAACTTTGCTGCGTGTCTTTTTATAAAACTGGTAAAACTTATCAATCTTAACGTGGGCATCTAGATTGAGTGGGCGCCACAGTTTAGATGGCCTCTTGAATCTTTTCCAGGCACGGTTGCACTGGCGCATAAGTTTTTTAATGTCTGTTGTTTCCCAAGGTTTCTCCTTAGGCTTAATGGTGACTTCTTTATTTGGGATAAATTGCTCTGTTGTAGTTAAGAATAGGTCAGACCAATAGCAGACTATGTCTTCAATGGATTCGAACACGTCCAAGGCAGTGTCCCACGGAGCGGAGCATAAAGTGGTATTAAGGCCTTGAAAATAAGCTTTTTGGAAGTTCCAAATGCCTGTCTTGAAAGAGTGTTCTTTTTGTAAGAGAGTGAGAAAGAACAGAATATGACTGAGTGAAGAGATTTGAGATTGGAGCCATAACGTGGTTGTCCAAATAAGTCAAGGTGAGTCAGTGATTAGAAGATCCAATAGATTTGTTGAATGCTCATTTGTTCTGGTTGGTTCATCTATCAGTTGGAAAAGATTGAACTGTGCTACAAGATTGTAGAGAGACATACCAAGTTCGCTTTCAGAGTGAGTGGACTTCCATTTAACACTTTTATCATTGAAGTCCCCGATAAGTGTCAGGAAATGAGGGTTACTCTCTATAGCGGTAGAAACGGAATTATGTAAAGTATTACGGATATCTGCGGGTTGGCCGGGTGGTCGGTAGTAGTTCTCGATCATAACTGGCCCCCGTCTGGTTGATATCTCCACCATATGCATTCACAGTTTTGGTCCTCTAGATCTGATCGCCTGACGCATGGTAGGCATGGATGTACCTAAGTTAAGAGTCCACCTCCTCTACCCGTCGAAAGATCTCTTCTAAACGGAGGTTGAAAATTGTCGATATGTGGGAGTTGGTTTGGGTAGCTTGCATCAAGCCAGGTTTCGGTAAGAGTAAATACAATAAATTTTTCAGACTGTGCGAGAAGTTGAATTTCATCAAGTTTGCCACCACTTTTGATGCTGCGAACATTGCAATGATGTACCTTAAGTTGATCGACGAAGAGAGTACTGCCATTGGGTCCTGGGTTGGAATGCACATCAATGGATAAGTCAAAGTGTTTACATAGTACATTGATAAGATGTCGTGAGCACAAAAACCCACCGAAAAGAATATTTACAAATATTATAACCAACACACTATAGGAAGCGGTGATCTGATCACTTATTGATAGGCAAGTGACATGAATAACTCGTGTAACACCTGAAATAGGAATAAATAAGAAGAGGCCAATGGCTGTTCTATATTGTTCAGGGCTACAATCCATTGTTATAAAATAGGTGATAATCCACCCTGCATAATGCCTTTGAGATACATTAAAAACATCACCAGGGTCACTGTGACCTTGCCAGAAATTGGTGTCATGGGCCTTACAAGCACCAGTAGCCTATCCTGTCCATGGCGCCATGGCATCTCAATGTATTTCAGTCTTTGATCGAGCATTATATTTTGTAACAGACATAACATGAACTAAAAGAAAAGCGAAAAAAAAAAAAAAAAAAAAAAAAAAAAAAAAAAAAAAAAACAAAACATGCAACTAAACAATAATAGATGTAACGAAAGATACACAACAATGACGAGTCGATGAAAAAACATGTAGAATTGATTTAACAGTAGATGGATAACCTGGAATTATAATAAAGACACGAACCAAAGGTACCGCAGCTGATGAGAAGGGCAATACAGGCCACTCCTTCCAGGTTTTACCATTGTGAGATACGATAAGTTACGTCGCAGAGCGCATCTGGTTTTGTCTGTTCAACATAACACCATACAAGGTGTATTACTGGGCATATAGTACCGACATGTAATCAACAGACCAAAACATACGAAGACGTGGTCAACATGTTGACGTTGATAAATCATGGCATAGATAAAAAAGAGAAGAGTCTACCAGCAGGATGATTATATGTAGCTACAGCCCAGTCGCTGATAATATGAGGGAGAATTTTTTTTTACATTACAATCAACATTAATGGCAAATATAGAGTAAATTGAAAAGAAATATGGAATGACCTATGGACCTTTAGGTTGAACAAATGTATCATATAAGTGCTCAATGGAGAAGGATGTGCACAGAAAGATTTTCAATTAAAAAAAAAACACATTTTATAAACACAGATATACTTATTCATTTATACAATGCAAATTGATCATTCCGTATTGTCACTTGGGTGTCACATCGTCTCTTGGTTGAAAATTGAAGCAAAAAAAAAAAAAAAATATAGAAAATTGTTGATAATTCAGAGTACTGTTGGCATATTGGGACGGGAGATGAACAAAAGAAACATTATACCACGTTAAAAAAACAAACAAACAAACAAACAAACCTGTCTGACCCTATGCGCGTCTTTAAGTCTCGGGCATTTTCCATGTCCTGTGCACACAGTCATGGGCGCCCTCGTAAGGCCTATCGCCTTACCGTTTCCGTCCCAAAGCCTGTTGTTCTCATTCATATTGTTTTCTTCTAGCTCTAATATTCCATTTCGTTTCTCCCAGTGCCCTACCAGGAAGGCCTGTACAGTTCTGACCTTTTATTGCACCTGGTAACCCCCTGTCAAACATAAATCAATGCCACACGTTCCTCTTCTCCTGAAGCCACACTTCCTCTAAGCCCTTACAACAGCATTTGGTATTTTAATGGCTGTTTTTGGCTGTATTTACTAAGCAAATGACATTTGCCGACAAATTCTCAAACACCCTCGGGAGCCAGGTTTCGAAGCAGGGTTTTTCATTTCTGTATATAACAACACAAGTGGCTATTAAAAATAGTAGGATCTAGTACAAAGGACAATATCTTTACATCAATGCGCACACGATCTTCTCAAAATGAAATTTGAAAAGACTAGCCGCGTGAAAATTAAACGGCAAGAAGGCTTTGGAGCGTATTTATCGACTTCAGCCGGTTAATAAATGGTAAAACATACATTTCTTTAATTCTTATAAAACTTTTTCATGCAAAATGAAATAAGTCTCAACAGATTACAATAATTGTTTACAAAATTAGTCAGAAGACAGTTTGTGTGTGTGTGTGTGTGTGTGTGTGTGTGTGTGTGTGTGTGTGTGTGTGTGTGTGTGTGAGTACAGAAGAGTTAATATACATTAGCTGTAAAGCTTGGCCATCTTCTTTTCACAATATTTTGTTAACCTTGAGTACATAAAATAGATTTTTCAACAATGACTTTACTTTTGACGAAGAAAATGTCAAATTTGGGAATGATACATTCAGTTTTCACACAATCATTTTATGGATATAATATTTAATGAAAAAGCAGACAATGGTTCTCTTAGATTGTTCCCTGAAATACCCAAGAAATAACATGATTTGAAGACGATAAAATTCATGATGGCTGCATTTATTATACCAGTGTTTATGATAAGCAAAAAACACACTAATGAATGTATCTTCACAAAATGTTTTTGAAATTGTATGTCTTTCACAAGAAAAAAATTGCCAAATTCAGACTCATCACGCTTGATTAAACAGTCTTGTACAATGTAAAAAAAAAAAAAAAAACAATGTAAAACTAACACCTGAAGAGCATTAAGCTTACCCTCCATAGTGCATTTAAATGGTAATTTAAATATAATGAGCCAATCTGCTCTTTCTGAACCAATTCCCATTTACCAATATATGTAGGAAGACATTGAACTTTTTTCCGATTGAACACTAGTACAAGTTTTTACATGTTATACTGATACCAACTTTGCGCTGCCAATTTTCAAAATGGCGGCCATTACGACTAGGTCCCGATTCAATGTTTTGAAGAGGTAGTATCCAAGGTATGTGTGTGATTAGTGTTAAGGGAAAGCTAAAACCTAACAATTTAAATGAAGCCCCGTACGGTTAGCCGTAGTGAGGAGCGGCGGGCCCCAGAATAGGGGTTTTGTAATATGAATGGGTGTAACCCAGAAAGGGGAGCGAAGCGCAAGTTTGAATTGAATTTGATGTTTTATTTTATTTTATTTTTTATTGTACCCCTTTTTTGTCCGCAATCGTGCAACCCGGTCTGAACGGTGGCGCCGCAGTGTGAGAGTCTGAAGCAAATTGTCGTCTGCTGCGCTGCCAATCATTTGTAAATAGTGACGCAATCTTCATAGGCGGAGACTCGCGCTGCTACGTGACGTCACGCTTTATTGTGTGAGGCATGGAAGCACGGACATGCGATAACTCACACAGTGCCAAGTTTGTAATTTATGGTGCATAGAAAATAAATCAATGCATTGAATTTAATTAAGTAATTTGTGCACCCCTGATTTTTGCCATGCAATGCATAGAGAGTTTAAATTTAAACAGTTTATTCCTATTTAATTCAACCAATCGCCATGAACTATGGACGGCGGCCCTGTTTGAGTGACTTTGGCTGCTAACCAATGGGGACCGAATATTATCTGATTCTGCTGAAGAAAGCCAGTTTACCCATTGGCTTCCGGTCATGGACAAAAAAATCGAGCTGAACAACATGTCGATCGTGGTGGGTCCCATTGCCGTAGAGGGAGCTTCGCTCCCTATAATACACTGAAGGTGCCCCCCCCCCCCCCAGGCTATGAATTAAGTAGCACCGCTACTCGGACCTGCCAGGTAAAAGATGGAGCTTAGGGGGAGAAAACTGCACCGATAGTCCGTGAAGTACCGGCAGGCTTTTATATAAGTTCAAAGTTTTCAAGCAATCTTTTCATCAATTTGAGGACTTGATGTATTTCTGTATTTGGTGGTCATTGAATTTCATCAATGGTGACATGATTTTTTTTTTGAAAATCAGGCATATCCCTCCTTACTTCAGCAAAAACAGCTTCTCACTATGATCCCTGCTGCAGTACGTGTTTCCTTTCGATAAGCTTCATGTTGTGTTTGAGTAGGATCGCATGCATCCTCGTTTACGGTTTTATAGTATTTGCTTAACATGGTTTTTCCCCTACTAGGTCGCAGAAATCAGAATTGCTGGGGGTCAGTCACGTTTCACATGCTGATTATTTCAAAATCAGGTCGCAAATTATCTGAATAACCATCATAAAGCCCCATATTTGCTGATGTAATCCGGACGGTCAGGTTCTACAATTGAAAGGAAAACAATTCAGGCTTCTCAGCAATAAATGATATAGCAATAGTGAGCTCGGCAAGTTTCGTGTGACATACGACATAGTCCGTCACAGCGTTGCCTGTAACAGTGCAGTATTATTTGTCACAAAAGTGTGTCTGACCTTCTTGTGCTTAGCATTGCATCAAATAAATTTGCATGTTGGCATGTTTGGTGATGGGGTGTGGGCGATAGTGCTATTTATGGCATTATCTGTAACACTGTCGTCTGCCTGTTTGGCAAAAAAGTGAGCTACATACGGGTCATGTGGGCTTGAAGGACTGTGCTATATAGGATGCAGTTTGAAACATTGCTGTCTGATACAACGGTGACAATTAGGCAAAAATGGCCATAGAGGATGGAAGGACAGTGCAATTAGTCTGTCACACGACCGCCTTCCACACAGGCGACAGTAAGCTAAATATGGTCATGGGGATTTGGACGACAATGCGACATGTCACATTATCACATACAACATTGTTGCAATAAATCCTCAATTTATATTGGACCAGATCTGATCAGGTGGGTAGAGACAGTGACTACTCAACTATTTAAATCCCGTGAGAAACAAAGAAGGAAAAATGGACTGGTAATAAGATCACAACTGACAAAAATACTGCAATTTGCTATCACAAAACATTGTGGCGATACACCAATCAATCAGTACCATACCAATCAGCATTGTGATACACCAATCCACCAGTACCACACCAATCAGCATTGTGATACACCAATCCACCAGTACCATACCAATCAGCATTGTGATACACCAATCCACCAGTACCACACCAATCAGCATTGTGATACACCAATCAACGAGTACCATACCAATCAGCATTGTGATACACCAATCCACCAGTACCACACAAATCAGCATTGTGATACACCAATCCACCAGTACCACACCAATCAGCATTGTGATACACCAATCCACCAGTACCACACCAATCAGCATTGTGATACACCAATCAACGAGTACCATACCAATCAGCATTGTGATACACCAATCAACCAGTACCATACCAATCGAAATTATGGTAAAATTAGAACCAAACAGTTCCCTACCACTCAACACTATGTCACATCGAACAGTCTGTACAATAACCATCGACAATTTGTTGACAGACCAATAACAAGTACCATAGGACCAGACATTTTGGTGATACATCGATCACTCAATAGCACAGCACTCAAAATTGTGGTGATACAACGATCAATCATTACCATATCACTCAGTATTGTAGTGATGCACCAATCGATGAGTTCGAAATCACTCACAATTATAGTGACACATCAATCAATCAGTACCATACGAATTAACACTGCGATACACTAATCAATCAGTACAATATCTATCAACATTGTTATACACCAATGAATAAGTACCAAACCACTCAACACCATTGGTGATACTACAGTCAGCCAGTTCCTGACTAGTTACCATTGTAATGATACATCAAACAGTTATTACCCTCAACAATTTGGTGATAGATCAATAATCAGTACCATACCACTCACCTTTGTTCAGGTACATGAATTAATCAGTACCATACCACTCACCATTGTTGAGGTACATAAATTAATCAGTACCATACCACTCACCATTGTTGAGGTACATAAATTAATCAGTACCATACCACTCACCATTGTTGAGGTACATAAATTAATCAGTACCATACCACTCACCATTGTGGAGGTACATGAATTAATCAGGACCATACCACTTACCATTGTTGAGGTACATGAATTAATCAGGACCATACCACTCACCATTGTTGAGGTACATGAATTAATCAGGACCATACCACTCACCATTGTGGAGGTACATGAATTAATCAGGACCATACCACTCACCATTGTTGAGGTATGTGAATTAATCAGTAGCATACCACTCATAATTGTTGAGGTACATGAATTAATCAGTACCATACTACTCGCCATTGTGGTGGAACATGAATCAACCAGAAGCACACCCCTCCACACTGTGATGACAAAACAACCATTAAGAACCGGCGACGACATTTAGAGTGAATTTTGCCTACTTTAAACCACATCTTGCCATGACGAAGCACGCTTTTAACTTTGTAAAAGCCACAGTTTGTTTTGAAATGTTAGGTGATGTAGGGTAACTATGTGAGTATCACTACGATCACCCGCAGCCGAATGTCACAGCAATTACTTGCTGGCATTCAGAAATGAATAAATATGTATGTAATGAAATAAAATACAATACGTAACTTTTCAAATGCGGCAGGCACGGAGATTAAGCTGTTTTTAACTTCTACAGAAACAAGTATCAACTAGAAACGAAGATTGTACCTTCGAAAGATGTAAATGCAGCTAGATGAAAATTTCAAAGTCCAAATGACCTTGACCTTTGACTTTTAGATGACACATGTACATACTTGAGTGTACAGTGTTACACTACTTACAATTTAACACAAACATGAATCAAATCAAATGAAAATTGACCAAATTATGGCTACATGAAAATGTCAAGGCACAATTGACCTTGACCTTTGATCTTTAGAGGTCACATGCACATTACAAAAAATGTACGGTGTTACAACATTTAAACTTTAAAACGAACACGAGCCAAATCACATGAAAAAAAAAGGTATGCCTAGATGAAAATTCCAAAGGGTCAAATATCTTTGACTTTTGACCTTTAGGGGTTACATGTAAATTACATAAATATGCACTGTTGCAAAACTTACATCTTTAGTCCAACGTGAATAAAATCAATGGAAATTGACCAAGTTATGGCTGGATGAAACTTTCAAAGGCCTAAATGACCTTGACCTTTGACCTTCAGAGGCTACGTGTTATAACAAAAATGTGACGTGTCACAATATTTACAAGTTTAGGCCTAACATAGTCAAAACCGGACGAACATTGACCATGGCTCGAAGAAAATTTCAGACGTCAAAACGACCTTGACGTTTGACTTTAAAGGTCATATGTAAATTTAAAAAATGTGTAGTGTTATAAACCTTTGAATTGAAGTTGGATTGGTTACCTGTATATTTTATAGTTTTTAAGATATTCAAGATATACATTTTCAAATGGCCCTTATTTTTATAATTTCAAAAACCGTTGAAAATTGGTACAAAAAGTCAAGACTTTATGTATGGAAGTTAAATCATGCCAAGTTAAGACATTTCTAATTATAACTGTTATTAAATGAAAAGTCGGACAAATGTGCTGGTAAAAAGAAAGAATGGAAGAAAGGAATGAAGGAAGGAAGGAAGGAAGGAAGGAAGGAAGGAAGGAAGGAAGGAAGGAAAGAAAAAGACGGAGGAAGGAGAAAGGGAAAGAAGGGAGACGGAAAGAAAGAAAGAAAGAAAGAAAGAAGGAAAGAAAGAAAGAAAGAAAGAAAGAAAGAAAGAGAGAGAGAGAGAAAGAAAGAAAGAAAGAAAGAAAGAAAGAAAGAAAGAAAGAAAGAAAGAAAGAAAGAAAGAAAGAAAGAAAGAAAGAAAGAAAGAAAGAAAGAAAAAACAGCACGTCTGTGTGGGTACACACTCATTACCAGGAAAGCATTCGCTCTATTCCGGAATTAGTGGCTCAAATTGGTTCAAAATGTAAAGTCGCCCTCTTGAACAGTTGGCATCTATAACAAAATCAGTGCACCGGTCGATTCAGTTTTAGGTAGGTTTTAACGTATTGTATTAAATAATTGGGAACATAGTTACCCCATATGGATCCCTCTTGTAAATCGAGACTAAGAAGATTACAGTAATGACCACGACACATTGTAGATAAATGATGGGTGCATACATCAAAATTGGAAGGACGCAAACCGACAACATAGACAGGAGCTCTATGTGTCTTGCCCAACCTACATATGGAATTATGATCACCTCTCAACAGTTAAGGTGGATCCAAACGTCTTCATTTTGAGCTTAGGTTGCAATGTTGCCAAAACTACTTAGCAAACCTATCTTTTAGAGTATATATTTGTTGTACACATTGAAAAAGGCAAAAAAATCGGAAAAATGCAATAAACATGTCCATGAGCTTAGCATAGATTTAGCACACATTCAAGGATAGTAATACTTATTTCATAAAATAAGTTATACCATTAAAACGACATCTTGCTGACATAATTATCGAAACAGAAAACCGTCTCCGACTGAATTGATGGGCAGTTTGGTTTTGAATGTCAGATTGGCTTTTCACCATGAATAAAGCTGTATTGTGCTCAAGCGCTACAAGTGTATTCATTCAACACTTTGTCAATGACATACTATTTGTAAAGATAACATGTACTCGGACAAATGAATTTCTATGTCTGATTGTCTATCGTACACGTGGAATGACTGTTGATGAACATGTCCAAACGTGATTTATCGTTCGGGCACTTTATTATATGGGCGTTTCATTTTGGCGCGATGTGTGGTCACGAACATTAAAAAAAAAAAAAAAAAAAAAAAAAAAAAACAGCGCCATATTGGTCCGTTGATTGTCGCCGCCCAATGTAACCTGCATTTGACGCAAGCCGGAGCTTCAGATTAATATTTCGAAAATGAGTCTATTCATTCTACCTATTTTTCGTGTTCAACATCAATTCAACTCGTTCATTCAGAAATTATGAATGCAGCCATGTTATATGTACCCTTTTGGAGTGTATATAGAATGTGCAGTTTTTGGCTTATGTGCGGTGTAGATATTGGTCGATTACACGATACAAAATCATTCATTGGTTTGTGTTTGATAAATGCAAGCAAAAATTATTCAAATGTCATTTTTTATTTTCAGATTCGCGGCGGTATGTGTAAAGAGAATTGACAGAACTGTACTGGACGCATATTGTTTGAAAAGCTTCGTTTTACCAATGTTCCAGAATGCTACAGTTGTCCCCAAAATAAAGAATTACAACGCTTAGGTCCAACGTTTGCAAAATCTACTGAGGGAGCCATAGCCTGGTACTGAGACGTAGTATTTAAGGGAGATAATAATAAATACCATAAAGTTTTGAAGAATTCAAATATCAAAATGTATTATGGGATAATGATATTATAGGTTAGTTAGGTGATAACCTGTCCCTTTGGTGGCATTTTGCTATAGGTGCTAACGTTTACAAATATAGTTGCCTTTGTAGGATGTTGGTCTGACGATTTGAGGTGGCACTAGTTTCGCATATGCTTATGAAGAGTGGTCATGTATTGTTTCACTCTGTCAGTGCTTAAATGGTCAGCTGAAACTATCAAATCACATCTTGGTAGAACAGCCCTATTTTTCTTCCTTAATTACGTTTTTTGTATATATATATTTTTTTTTTATCGTGGCGTTTTTTTGTATTTGTTTTTGTTTTTGTCTTTTTTTTTTGTTTTTTTTTTGATTTTTTTTTCTTTTAGTTTTTGTTTCGTTTTGTTTTTCTTGCAACTATGTAAGTAATATCGCTTGCAACTTTTCTCTCGGCTCCGTATAGAATAGACTGGGGGCGAATTATTTAAACACACACACACACACACACACACACACACACACACACACACACACATATATATATATATATATATATATATATATATATATATATATATATATATATATATATATATATATAATATATATATATGTGTGTGTGTGTGTGTATATATGTATATATTTATCATTTAGGTACCCAAAAGTATTCTGAAATCAAAACATCAGTTTATTAGTGGAACAAACATATTTTCATGGGAATATAAAGATTTCATCAGGAACGGGCGTGAAACTTCACTAGTCCTATTTACGCATGGCGGGTCACATTTCTGGGCATCCAAACATGTGTTTGGACTGGAATACGTCACGCTTATGCCCAGGTTGTGACGATATGATCTTAAACTGCTTATTTTCTGTTCTTGAGTGAGAGGTGATGATGACTGTCTTTTCGTGTCACATGCAATGAATTGGCCAAAAGTTGAGACCATTTTAGCAGGAAATGTCGCATTTCCATTTTGGAAGTAAGTTACCAGAGTTTTTTATTTTCTGGGAGCAAACTTCTCCTGTCAACATGAATTGTATACCCAGCGGAAGCTCATCATATATATAGCAAGCGGGTCTGCGATATGAAAAAAGCGTGAATGATGAATGGATGGGTGAATGCATGAAGGAATTAATGAAAACAATTAGGAAGAGAAAAGCAATGCAATGATAAAATGAAATGCAACGGATTTGGTCACATTTTAGTCAGAAATGTACTCAAGTGTTTTTGGTTTTTAATCACGACAGACTGAACACAGTGCTGACATCATAAAAACTTGAAAAATGCAATACAGCTTTTCCAGACACTTCCTTCCTAAACTTACACCATACTCCATATTGAGATGGACACAATTT
This sequence comes from Hermodice carunculata, assembly GCA_964020975.1. Classification (NCBI taxonomy): domain Eukaryota; kingdom Metazoa; phylum Annelida; class Polychaeta; order Eunicida; family Amphinomidae; genus Hermodice; species Hermodice carunculata. The sequence goes on from OZ026628.1 coordinate 7,561,184, forward strand.
GCACGGGGCACTTGTGAACTCAGCAAATCCTCATCCTTAACCTCTTGATCATAACTGCAGATTGTACGAGGGGTAGATCCAGGATTTGTAGGAAGGGGAGGGGCAGCTTACATAGGTTATGTGGGTGTTTGGGCCTCCTAGGCTTCCTCAAATTCCGCGGTTGTGGTCTGGTAGGGATATGGGTGGGATGGGGAGGGATCCAAATGAATATCGCAGGTACTATACACGTCCTGAGGCCACGTGCATGACATCAAAATTGCCCTCAATGGGATTGTAAATTCATGATTTTTTAGAACTTACCTGCTGCACCTGTCCATAAAAATGCAGGACACAAGTGCAATTCTCTCTTTCAATTTACATACATTTATTGTGGAGATGAGATACTGCGGGCCTCTCACTGCATCGGCGCCTGAACTACCACGGCGTACATTGTGTATGCAATCAGGACATAAAGCGTGAGCCGTACTAACATAAGATACCTGAATAATATTTTGATTTCTTAGCAACTTATTTAACAAAAATCTATCGCTCAAAACTTAGTTTGCCACATATGAATACCTCAAACTTTATAGAACAAGAAAGACACGAACGTATAGAAACAAGTTTTTCAATCGGCAATACGTCTTAAATTAGGTTAAAGAAAGGACAGAGGTATCGATTTTGGAGTGATGTCGGCTACAAACGGCCTCGTGGATTCAAAATCAAACTATAAAAGATTTGCTTCCAAGCAGATCTGTCTGTGTGGCTTTAAAAGTTGTAAATATTACGGGCTACAGCTTTTGAACTTGGCACTTTACATTCCATTTAGCTCATGACTGGATGAATATTTTCAAGTACAAATGATCTTGACCTTTGACCTTTAGAGGTCACATGTAAACATAAAATGTTAAGTGTTATAATAACTACAATTGAAGCCAAACATGAACCAAATCAGATAAAAATTGACCAAGTAATCGATAAATAAAACTTTCTAATGGCTGAATGGCCTTGACCTTTGGAGGTAAAATGTAAATAAACGAAATGTGCAGTGTTACATTAGCTACAATTTGAGCCCAACATGATCAAAATTGGATACAAATTGATCAAGTAATGGCTAAATGAAAATTTCACGGTTCCAAATGACCTTGAACTTTGACATTTGGAGATCATATGTAAATAACAGAAATGTGTAGTGTCACAATTAGTTATAATTAGAGCCCAACATGATCAATATTGGATAAAAATTGACAGAATTATCCCACGATGAAAATTTTAAAGGCCCAAATGACCTTGACCATTGAACTTTGACCTTTGGAGTTCACATGTAAATTAAAGAAATGTGCATTGTGACGAAAGTAAAGTAGCAGTGTGACAATACATACAATTTGGGTCCAGCATGGTTAAAATTGAATGAAAATGGACAGAGTTATGGCTGGACGAAAATTGCAAAGGTCCAAATGACCTCGATCTTTGATCTTTAAAAGTCACATGTAAATTACACAAATGTGCAGTGTTACAAACACATCAATTGAGGTTTCCTGTACCTTTAACAGTTATGGAGATATTCAAGATTTACATTTTCAAATGGCCTTAATTTGCATAATTTTCAAAACTGAAAAATTCAACGTCCAAATGACCTATACCTTGGACCTTTATAGGTCAAATATATTGCAAAAAGTGTACAGTGTTACAATACTCACAATTTAAGCCCAACATGAGCCAAATCAGAGAAAAATGTAACAAGTTATGGGGAGATGAAACTTTCATAGGGCCACATGACCGTTACCTTTGCCCTTTGGAGGTTACATGTTCTTACAAAAATGTGCAATGTTGCAATACCGACAATTTCAGCCCAACATGATTAGATTTGGGCGGAATTTGGCGTTTTAATAATCAACATGTCAAATATCAGCATATTTCAATATCAAAAGAACACCTCTAAGTTACTTTAGGCAAGTTACAGATACCAACAATAGGCGCATCCAAGCCATGAAATAGATATTTTAAAACACTATTCAGCTCTGGGCGGAGCAGTCAGCTGAACTATTACATTAGCCTACAGGTCAGGTGCCTCATTTAGTTCAGATGTCAACAGAAATTAGGTTTCTTTATTTGTGGTACCCCGACAACACGGTTAACTTTTGTCCACCTGTGCTCCACACTCTCACAAGGCAATAGGTGCAGCTCCGCCCTGTAGGTGCCATAGCACCCTTGCATCATATGGCTTTAACAAATAAATCTGATAGGTCTTAATTGTTATTCACATTGAATCTCAGTATTATTGCCAATTATATCATGGATTCTTCGACCTTAAAACTGCACACCTTTAATCTATGAATCGAAGTTGCATTGGTTCTCTAGCCCTATACTAGTTTTGAAGATTTTCAACATTATCATTTTCATATGGATTTAATTTGCATAACTTCAATACCGTCAATCTCGCTACAAAGCTCAAGACTTTGAGCATGGAAGTATAATCACGCCAAGTTTGGAGTTTCTATGCATAACTGTTTTCAAATGAAACGTCGGACGAATTAGCCGGTAAAGAAAGAAAGAAAGAAAGAAAGAAAGAAAGAAAGAAAGAAAGAAAGAAAGAAAGAAAGAAAGAAAGAAAGAAAGAAAGAAAGAAAGAAAGAAAGAAAGAAAGAAAGGAAGGAAGGAAGGAAGGAGAGAAGAGAAGAGAAGAGAAGAGAAGAGAAGAGAAGAGAAGAGAAGAGAAGAGAAGAGAAGAGAAGAGAAGAAAGGAAGGAAGGAAGGCAAAAGAAGAAAGACAGTGAGAAGGAAAGAAACAGGGAAAATATAGTAAAAAAGAAAGAAAGGAGAAATAAAGAATTCCCAGAAAAAATAAGGTCTATGTTGGTACACAGACATTAAAAAAACATCGATAAAAAAACATACAAAAACAAGAGAACAAAATTTGCTTCCAAGTAAATCCGTCTGTGTGTGATTCAAAAGTTGTAAATACTAAATGCTACAACTTTTGTCCTTTGGTACTTCACATTCCATCAAGCTTATGGCTGAATGAAAATTTCAAAGCCCAAATGACCTTGACCTTTGACCTTTACAGGTCACATATAAATTGCAAAATTTTACAGTGTTGGAATACCCACAATTTAAGCCCAACATGAACCAATCAGCTGTAAATGGACAAAGTTATGGCTAGATGAAACCTTTGAAGTGCCAAATGACCTTTGACTTTTGACCTCTAGGCGTTCCATATTTAAAAATATTCAGTTTTGCAATACCTACCATTTAAGTCCAACATGAATATAATTGGATGGTAATGGGCACAGTTATGGCTGGATGAAACTTTGAAAAGTCCAAAAACGTTGACCTTTGGCCTTTAGAAGTCACATGTAAGCTTCAAATATGTGCAGTGTTGCACTCACAACAATTTGACCCCAACATGATTAACATTGGATTCAAATTGACGAAGTTATGGCTAGAAAAAAGCCACTATCAACGTGGCTTTTGACCTTGAAAAGACCTATGACCTTGAGGTGACCTCTACCTGAAGTTAACCTTGATCTTCAAAACGACACTTTGACCTAAAATTGACCTTTGACCTTGACGTGACCTTTGACTGATATGACCTTGACATTTAAGATGGCCTTTGCCTTGATATGATCGAACTACTGTACTCACATAACCATATCTACTGTAATATAAAAAATATTGAAGCTTTGAAATTTTGATTAGCCCTCATTTGCATAATTTTGAAAAGCATGCCCTACCATAATAAAAATGCAAGACTTTATCTATGGAAGCAATATTGTGGTAAATTAAGAGTTTCTACGTATAAAACTTTTCAAATGAAATGTCGGACAAATTTGTCTGTAAAAAGTAAGAATGAAAGAATTCCTAGAAAAAGCATATGTCTCTGTTGGCACACAGACATGAAAAAGACAAAAAGAAAAAGCAAACATAATAATAATAATAATAATAATAATAATAATAATAATAATAATAATAATAATAATAATAATAATAATAATAATAACAAAGACCCCGGCTAAAAACAAAAACAAACAAAAACAATATATGAGAAAGAAAGGGAACAAGCGGCATAATGTACAACTGAACAAGTTTTGTAAAACAATATATTCAAGGTGTGTTCCCTACGAGTTTCAATTGTATCCGGATGATATTTTTGGACACTCAAAGAATGTGAGTTACTATGTAATCTCCATTAATTTATGTTGTAATCGATATGTATCGATTAGCCAGGACTGGTAATAAAAAAAAAAATTAAGTCAGGTATCCAGAATATCAGCACGGAGTGAAAAACTTTGCGTGACCCATCTTCCATGAACATTTCCCGCTCTACAGCACAATGTCCGTGACGGTAGAGGCGAAATGGAAAACAAAGCAACACACATATAAATATATATATATATATATATACGTACGTGTGTGTGCCTGTGTGTGTGGTGTATATTGCAGGGGCGCCTGGTGAAATCTTATGCGATTTCAAAGGAATTGCTTTAGCGTTTCTCGAAAAGGAGATCACTTAGATTTTGCCAAAAATAGGAAAAAAATAATTTGTTGGAATCCAAATGTGAAAACAAGCTACATTGAAATTTTTACTAATGAGAATACAGTCATTACGCAACAAATATCCGAACTGGAAACTTGGTCCAAAATCAAGAAGTCGATTTATCACCATCTGGTACAAAATACTGTTTCACACGAGCACATGGTAATTTCAACAACATTTCAGCATAATCTGCAAAAAGATTTTGGCAGAAGACGTCAAAAGGTAGGTACAAGTGCCAAAAATGTAAAAAAAATAAATTAAATGTAGTGCCACCTGTTCCGCAAATTAAGGTATCGAGGCATACCTAAAACCTTCAAATCAGTGAAATTGGGATTTTTTACTTTGGGATAGTGAAATGTCAATCTTTATCTATGCCAAATAGCTTTACTGTAACATGTTGTCTTCTATGCAAAACTTTAAGATGAAAAAGTTTCCCTCTGTCAGTACAAGTTTTACGGAGTCAATCAGTTAATTGGCTGTTAGGTGTGGTCAATAATGGTGATGTTTGGATAACCATTCACAGTCAAAGCCTCACTGGATGTGTTTTTACAGATGAGTGTATTATTTTACAGATAACTGATTAGAACCACCATATTGTGTTTAAGTGTATAAGTCAAAGTTATGCAGAGTTTAAGAGATTAGCATTTAGTCATCCTTCTTAATGGGTTGAGCAGATCTCATTTGTGAGTAATTGAAGTCAGCATACCTCCTTGGTTAGTTTAGTTATAACTTATTTGTTTCCACTGGTTTACATAATTGTACATAAAATATAACTAATCTAGGGGTTCTCCAGACACGGAGGCGCAAAAAATAATATAGACAAGACGCATAGGACAATACAATGTACAAACATGTGACTATACACTCGGGTAGACATGCTGTAATACAATTAAACAACAAAAGCAATATTTAACATTCCAATCCAATTAAGAAATATGCACATGTTTTATCTTTGGTAGTGAATATCTTAGAAACATTTTTTTTCACAAGACTTGGTAATTTTGAGACAGCCTTAATCAAAACTGATGAATGAACCTTTGTGAAATTAACGACTACGTAAAGACAAGAGTATCACTTTGCTAACTATTTTTTCTTTGGCAGTATTCCAATTTTAAATGCTACTTTTTGAGCACCAAAGGGGGAAATAATCAATGTTAATTGCAGATGCTTTAAAGTTCATAAAAATAAAAAAAACATTTCTTTTAACGGACAAAAATGGTTACAAACATGACCGTTGATTTCAAGCTTTTTATGTGAAGAGTTTTCTTGTGATGCTTTCTCAAAGTATTAATCAGACGCCTTGAATAAAATGCCCCTCAAATTTTACAAATTAATCTTAGAAGTAGTTATTGTAACATGCAAAGCAACTGCACATATTGAGAAAACTAAAAATGTATACATCGATCGGCTTGTATCCAAAATCAGAGACACAGTGGCAATTTTTGTACCTCTCTGTTATATGTACCCTAAGGAAGAGCAGACACCGTAAGATTTAGGGGTCCGAAAAGGTGTCCTATGCAATTTTAAAGCAATTGGCCGAACTGTTACAGAGATTTTTGTTTTAATGTTACAAAAACATCAACAAATAAACAAACAAACAAACAAACATATAAACAATCAAATACTAAATAAATAAATTAGTGGATCAATGCATGAATCGATAAAAAACTGGAAAGATAGATAGATAAATAAATAAATGAATGAAGGAATGAATAGATAGAAAGATAAATAGATAAATAAATAAATAAATAAATAAATAAATAAATAAATAAATAAATAAATAAATAAATAAATACATAAATAAATAAATACATAAATGAATAAATAGGCAGATAGATAGATAGTTAAATAAATAAATAAATAAATAAATAAATAAATAAATAAATAAATAAATAAATAAATAAATAAATAAATAAATAAACAAACAAATAAGCAAATAAGTGAATAAATAAATAAAGGAATAAATAAATAAATAAATAAATAAAGGAATGAATAGATAGATAGATAAATAGATAACTAGATAAATAAATAAACAAATTAATAAATAAATAAATACATAAATAAATGAATAGGTAGATAAATAAATAAATGAATGAATAAATGAATAAATAAATAAATAAATAAATAAATAAATAAATAAATAAATAAATAAATAAATAAATAAATAAATAAATAAATAAATAAATAAATAAGTAAGTTAGCGGTGTCCATTTTACCAAACTGGTAAGAAAGCTTCCAAAGGTAGATTCCCACCAGGTTTAAAAAGAATTTGTCCATCAATGAGTAGTCCATGTAGGATTGATTTTGCCTTCCCTGAGAGAAAGCTTTTTAGACATTTCTACATGAGCTTGGGCTTATATTTATTCTCTGAGATGAGTCCTGTATAACAGTCTCGTATTCTCAGGGACTTAGCTACCATGTTACGGAAATGTTTGAAGAACTCCCAGAATATTTGTAAGCCTTTGCTATGAAACTTATTTTAAAAATGACGTTTCATTTTTATGTCTTCTTTGATTTCATCATTCAACCATGGTAAAAACGTGTTTCTGACTCTTCTGTCGACAAAAGGACTGTGTTTGTCACATATTTCGGTAAAAGTATCCTTCCATAAGTTATATGACACATCTACATCAGTTTTATCCTCTATAGATGACCAGGGACATTGTTGTAGGTCTGATAAGTAGTCCTCTAATACAAAGTTTTTGAATATTACGCATCGGTAACTTTAACATTATTGATTTGTATGACACCTGGCTAGATGATCTTTACCCAGATCAGCCTCTTTTCATTGATGACTTCCAGCCTCCAAATCGTACAAACGGCATATAGGGAAGAGGCGGCAGGGTTCTGATGTTTATTCACTATTCTCTGCCACGCGTAAGACGCCAGGATCTTAGAAGGCTTGCAGGCAAATGCGTCTGGGTGGTAATTTTGACACAGCGCAGGGATATATCATTTGTGAACCAATATTGTCCGCCTGGCCAGTCTGCAGGCATCTGTGACGCATTTCTGATGTCTTTGTCATCTTCCATGTCTTCGGCCATTGAATTCAATCATCACATCTAATAGTAACTAGCGATTTCAACGACATATGTGCTCTGATTGGAACTCACAAGATGAGGACAGCGATCTAGGTTTATCTCTGGTAAAGCTTTTAAAATTCAGTACAATCTCTTTCAACTTATACATGAACTATTTTTGTGACCTCAATGCTGCCCTTTGCCACAGCCCCTTAGGCCATTGGTCTTAATGTCTTTGCCTCTATTGATGATGCTGTATCATACACTTTTCATATTGTTCTATCTGCTGCAAAGGACTTTATTCCCTTTAAGGAAGTCACCATTTGCTCTAAGGACACACCTTAGGTAACTGCAGACATTAAAAACCATATTCGATGCCGTAATCGTGCATCGAAATGCTTCAAGAGAGCATCTAACAAAGCCCACCCCATAAGATCTATGCTTAAGTTCACCAAGCGAAAAAACTACGACAGCTGTCCCATTACGAAAGCGAGGCATGCGGGCTGAGTTTTTGCTACCAGATGGCGCCCTGTGCACTTTCTCAAAAGTGGTCACGATAACGCATGATGGCGGACACTAACGTTTTGTCAACATGAACACAAATGCAGGAAATAGACCAACTGCAGAAGGTGTATGGAAATTTACCATCGCATATCATTGGCAGAGGAATTACAGAAAGCATTGATAGTTATGACCTTGAGTGACAGGGCGAATTATGGTGGTAAACCACCACTGATTGTTGTGTAGTGGGCTGTAATGTTGATACCAGGAAGAAAGGTCAAACTGACAAAGACCCCCCCCCCCCCCAAAAAAAAAAAAAAAAAAAAATGAAAAAATAAAAGTGCCGCCTTATTCCTGCCATCAACCAATATACCTTTGTCTTTTAAATGCTGTTTCAGCCACAGCAGATTCTGTTTTCTCTTCTTTTTTTTTTCTTTTGTTTTGTTTTTGTTTTTGAATTAATGTCTGTGTTTCACTATTTGTTTCTTGCTGTATTGCATAGGGTTGTAGCCTGTGCGGTAAGATTGAGTGGCCCGCAAATTACCCAGAAACCTATGCACACCTGGCTCTGATATTGGAATCTCCGCTGGGGTTTCCCCACTTGGTGAACTTATGCACAGATTGCATTGCGACCCTTATGCTCAGATTGACAGGCTATACCAATTCTGAAAACAATATCACAAAAAGGTGTAATCTCAATAAGGAAATCTGTCACCTCTTACCCTTCAAATCTGCAGCATCGACTTGATGAAAAAGAAATTAATCCTAAACAATGGCCCCAATTTGTTCTGGGATGCAAAGTTCACCAAGATATGCCTCTGATCATTGATGACAACAACATTGTATCATGCATCACAGACAAATGTGGATTTTTTAACTCATACTTTGGCAGCCGGTATAGAACGCATCCTGGTGTTGATGTCCCACCTCTGTCCAATTTAACGTTCTGAACTGAGGCAAAATTCCTGAGGCTATCTTCTGCATCCGCTCCAGAAAATATAGGGAATATCATACTTAAGAACAAAAGACATTCGACCTGTAAACCACTTACAAAAATCTTTAAACTGTCTCTAAGTCTTTCCTACTTTCCCGATGTATGGGAGGGATTCAACATATGTCCTGTCTTCAAAAAGACCAACAGACAAATTTGAAATAATTAAAATCCTATTTCGTTGATCTGTATAGTTTCAAAGGTGTTTGAACAACTGATCTTCAATTAATTATATGATTACTTGACACAAAATAACCTACTCACTTCCCAAAATCGTAACTTTAAGGCCAATGGATCTACTGTCAATCAGCTTGTGTAAATTCTTCACGATATCTACAACGGCCCAGAACAGTCCAAAGACCCACAGAAGCCAGAATAGTGTCTCTAGATGTGACCAAGGCGTTTTATTGGTGTGGCATCCTGCCCTCCTTTTTCAACTTCTACAACTCGGCATCTTAGATATTCTGGTAGCATGACTTGATAGTCATCTATAAGATCGTTTCTAATGATTGATCATTTATGGCTAATCTCCTTCATGGCTACCTATTGAAGCTGGTGTGCTCCAGGGACCCATTTTAGGCCGACTTCTCTTTCTGACCTAGTGGACAAAATACATGCTATGTCAGACTTTTTGCTGATGACACCAGTTTACCTGAAATTGTTAATAACCCCATTGAAGCTTCCAATCATCTGAACATCAATCTCTCCATTATACATAATTGGGGAAAGTTATGGCGTGTTATCTTTGATGCTTTAAAGTCTCTGTCATATTTTCAACCAAACGTGTCAACTCACACCATCCCAGTGTTTACCTCTTAAACTCTGAAATACTTGCGGCAGACTCTTACGCTCATCTTGCTATTACTGGCAAACACATTTTTCTTTGTCTGTTCATATTATACGCCTTATCACCAAAGCTTGGCAAAGAATTGCTCTTTTGCGTATATTCAAGTACAAATTTCCCGAAATACTCAGATTAAACTATAGTTAACCATGGTTAGACCAGTAGTTGAATATGTTTGGGTGCATTTTGACAACTATGGTCACGGCCTTTCTGACCGTAATGAATCCATACAGTTTGAAGCTGTCCAATTATGCATGGTTCATTAAATCACACATCACATGCCGATCTCTTACATGAACCTCGTGGGTCATCACTCGCCAGCAGAAGGAAGTACTTTAGGTTACTTCTTATTTCCAAAATGTACCACAACTTAACACCTTCCTATCTATCTCAAGTAATTCCTCCAATTCTCAATGCTGGAAACCTTTGCCGCTTCATTTGTTCCGTTAATTGCAAATCTAATCACTCAGACCAATCCTTCCTTCCTGACACTGTTAAGCTGTGGAACAATCTTCCGTCTGACATTGAAGATTCAATTTCCCGCTAAATATTCAAATTAAAACTGAAAGCAACTCTACCAGCAGCGGATAACATTCCTGTTTACCATGTTTACAATAACCATGGACACAGGTTTTCCCACCTTTCCCACACACAGCTGCGTCTAGGATTCACAAGACTGATCTTTAATCTCTGTTAAGTCAACACCAACCTACATGTTATTGTACCTACCCCACCGAAGATCTGCAACACTTTCTGTTATTTTGTCCAAAGTACTCAGCTAAAAGAATTAAACAACGCAACTCCATAATGCCTATTGTTGCTCCCGGCGTCCATCCAAATCTGACTATGCACATAGCGGGGGACAGACAAGCCAATATTCTTCACTTTGGTAGCGCCGAATTGTCCATTCCCTTCAACATACAAACTTGTGATGCCTTGCGCAAAAACATCCTAGATACAAGGTGCTTCATATTATAGTCAATTTGCCTTTATGCATGAGCAGTCACTTGCAGTTAGTTGGTCACTGATGTTCATAAACTTATTCTTAAGCTTTCTGTATAAATAATTCTACCACACACCATATCATTGTGAACAGTGGTGTTTATGTATCCATCCACCTTTAGTGAACCATCTTGCTTTGCTTTGCTAAATGAACAATACGCAGTTAGTGGTATTGTGTTCCACAGCTTCATTAAAGACGGAATAACGAGTTAGCCTATATTAATTAGCAAGAATTTGCAGTAATACGCTCATTTACAGGACGTGGACAGGCTGTGTCCCTATCGACCCTCGTCAACAATTCACTCAAATACGCAGGACGAAGACATTTGACTATTTTTGGAAGTAACCAAACGAAAAACAATTTCTGCCTATCTGCAATATTCGCCCAACCCAAATAGTTCAATACCTTGATCTGACCAGATGTTTTCATGGCTCCTGGAACGTATTAAGCTGCATTATACTGAATTGACTTCAACATTTTAAAAAAACTCTGAGTGAGCAGTTGCCGAAGACAGGAGAAGCATGTTCCAATACTGGTTTTATAAATGCCGTACAGACAGTTCCCAAGGAATTTATAGCTAATA
>OZ026628.1:7575141-7577641 GCA_964020975.1 Hermodice carunculata
CAAAAACAAAAAAAAACAAAAAAAAAAACCCAACAATAATAACCAAAAAAACAAAAACAAAAAAAACAAAAAAAAAAAAAAACAAAAACCCAGCAATTCATTGGGAGTCCGTCCGGGCAACCCGTTTTGCATACTTTAAATTTGGTAAGACGTCGTAAACCTCTTCTCCTTAAGTATGATATACCAAGATTTTGGTCAGTCTTCAGCAACAGATCAGTCATTTCAGCAGACAAGTCATTAGTTACGCATTGGGAAGAAAATAATTAAGTGGATTTGTTTTATTTGTGGGATTTGATAAAACTGCTCCATTGTCAATGACGGGGGGGGGGGGGGGGGGGGGTCGGCACACATTTACTCGAGCCACGCACTTTTTTAAGAGTCTGTCACCATCCATTTTTTGTTTTCAGTTGATTTGTTTGTCAGTGTATCAGCTACTCTAGCAAAATCATTTTTCAGGTTTTTCTGACAATAGCCACAACATCATTTCTGAACTGGACGTAGTAAACCCAGTGATCAGCTACGCATGGTATTTTTGCCCTTCTGTAGTCCCGGTCTCTCATACGCATGTGATGTCCTGGAGTGTTAATCATGATTGGCTTGTTGCCAGGCTTTATAGGGACTCTTTTGTGAGGAATACTGTCAGATGAAGTGTCATGTAAGAATTAAGCAAATGTTTTACAAATATTATTCACGTCATCATTATAGAATGGTATGTACATACATTATTTTAAAGGAGGCAGTTGATAATACAATATGTTATCAATACATAGACAAAACACGCAATAATACGAAGTTTACATATCTCTGTAACCTCCACTGAGTTTGCTTAATATTTATTGGTTGGAACAAAGCAATTCATCGTATGCTCCATCATATTAAAGTCCTCCGGTATGTATATATAAGTGGGCTAAATCAAATCAATTGAGTTGCGAAAATCAGTATTGACTGTTTTAGTACTGGAAACTAGTAGGGAATTTATCACATGATTGATTTGAAATAGCCATCCAATATTTATTTAAGTGCCCCAATACAGCTGCGTGTTGTAACAAAAGGCAGTCGATAATTCCACACGAATGCACAACATTGGCAAATAACGAACTACAAAAGAGGCCAGTCGGAACGTGGAGCACAAGATGGCAATGTATATGTATCTCGGCAATTACCGTAAAACACCGGGCTTTTAAAGTCGGCAAATCATTCACGTTTGTGAGCGCCATTTGGAACATTGTGCAATGCTTTGTTGAGGAGCCAAACAACAACATATTTGATTTGGACCTTAAAGTGAATCGTGGCCACACCATATATCGTATCTTTATGAATGCTCTCAAATATTTGCAAAATATAAACTTTTGGTTTCTGATATATAAGCACGCAAGATTGTCCCAATACTATCCTCATTTACAAACCATTGGATGCGTAATCCACCATTTTCAAAATGGAAGCCAAGTCCGTGAGTTAGTCTAGATTGAATTTTTTGAAGACGTAGCATCTAAAGTGTATGTGTGATTAGTGTTAAGGGAAGGTGAATTTCTCGAATGAATGTAAATTGAAATATACAAAGGAGCTTTTTCAGTGCAAGCATTATTAAAGATGTTAATACAATGCCTTAAAACTACCAGTTATTGGTGGCGGTGGGCCCCAGAATAGGAATGTAGTATATGAAACTGAAGTCGCATCCAGGCTATGAATTAAGTAGCATGCTTCGGCACAGGAGCAAGAGCTTCCAACCCCCCAACCTCCCAACCCCCTCCTCCAAAGTTGCAGCTTAGTGGAGAAGGTTGCCCCGATAAAGGGTATAGGTCCGAAAATCCGGCGGGTTGGAAATAACAGGGTGACATGTTCTAAATATAATACATAAAGGTAGCAATCTCGTGGATACAATAATACTATTGCGCAAATACGAGACAACTCCCTAGAGTTATTAGCAGATAATACCTCGTATATACAAGATCTGATCTTATAGTTATAAGACACATATTTTGTATTTACAAGATGTTGTCTGGTAAATATAAAAATATACCTTGTAATTACAAGATAGTATAATGCAAATACAAGATAAACATCTTGTCTGTAAAACATAGCTACATTTCATTTAAGATATATTACGATAACATTACGCAATATTATCTTGTATTTGCATGAGAGTTATCTTGTTATTGTAATATATTCTCTTGTATTGACAATACATTTTCTTGTATTGACAGCATATGAGCTTGTACGTACAGAATACAAAATTTCTATTGACACATCCACACGGTCTGAAGTCCAAGTGTACGATTGTAATTACAGCAAATGAGCTTGTACGTACAGAATACAAAATTTCTATTGACACATCCACACAGTCTGAAGTCCAAGTGTACGATTGTCAAACTACCAAGTGGTACATAATAAAAGGGTAGTCGTACTTACAATAAATACCAAAACGTATAAGGAGGGAAAAGGTCAATTAATTATACAATACAAGTAAGTATTTACCTTCTAATCGGTGGATGTAATATGG
>OZ026628.1:7582641-7630141 GCA_964020975.1 Hermodice carunculata
AGGAGATGTATGGTTATTGCAGGGTGTAGGCATTTTTCATTGGGTTTAAGCAAAGGCTGCAAGATGTTGCAAGACAACAGTGGACTTCATCTTTTTCGGAAAACTGTAAATTAAGTTGGTTCAGTTAAATAAAAAAGCCGTTAATTTACCACCATATCTTAATATCAGTCACGTCAGTATATACAAAGTAGCTCTTAGCAGATTACGGGGTGCAAGTCATGATCTTAACATTGAGAAAGGCAGACAGGAAGCGACAGGTAGAAGCGAAATATATTGCGAACACTGTAATGAGCAAGTACATGTACAGAGGTGTGACGCTGAGTATCATATGTTAATGGAATGTAGCTTGTATTGTGATCTTGAGACACAACATTCCCAGAATTACAAATATGTATAATTTTTATAAGCAGCAACTAAGTACAGATACAAGTGTAATAAAGAACACACCAGCGTACTGTTACAATGCACTTGTGAAAGGGAATTAGTATCTGAAAGAGAAAATATAATATTTTAGAGGTTTCATCTAGCGTCCGCATACTAATTGGTGTAAACTGTGTAAATACTATGGGCATGTGGCTTACTGAGTACCTAATCAACCAACCAACCAATCAACCAACCCACCAATCAACCAACCAACAAACTAACTGACTGACTGACTAACTAACTAACTAAATCTAATGAATAAATAAACAAATAAATAAATAAATAAATGAATGAATGAATGAATGAATGAATGAATGGATGGATGGATGGATGGATGGATGAATGAATGTATAAATAAATAAATAAATAAATAAATAAATAAATAAATAAATAAATAAATAAATAAATAAATAAATAAATAAATAAATAAATAAATAAATAAATAAATACTTTCCCAAAACTGACTGTGTACCGGATGTGTTTTGCTTGACTGACCTTTTTTTTGGGGGGGGGGGCAAATAATCTTTTTTCGCACGCAATACTGTTGTATGCACATATTAAACATAAAATACAAAATCAATGACATACAAGTTGTCCAAACATGCAGTGCAAGTGATATATAAATTGTATGTGTATATCCAAGAAATAAAGTCCCAGTCTGAAGATAAAGCAGTCCATGAGTATGTTACCGCGTTGCCACACGACCTGGCCAGTATACAATATTTGTAAAGCGTGCTAGATTGCTTTCGTTGTAACCATAGTCTGTCATCTGCCATCTCGAACCAGATAAAGTCCATGAACCAACCTGACATTTACTTCAGTTTTACTGTCCTCTTATTCAATAGCAAATAACTGTTAAAGGCATTGACTATAAGTTAATCCCGAAAATCATTCTAATCTGCGTTGTCCTTCCACGGAATCACATGGAAGTGTTACAGACATTCGAGCAGTTTCAATAACGGTCTATTATGCCACAAGTACTTACTATTCAATAACGACTGTTGAAAACTTTATGGAAAAATTCGTTAAACCGTATATGAAACTCAACTTCTACGTGAAAGTCATGACACAAAAAAACTAAAAATAAAATTATTCATTTCTTTCTAGAGGAATCTTCGGAGCTAGCACCCATCCAAAGGTGTACAGCAGGTTTTAAAAGCGGATGTCTAATACCAGGGAAACTCTTGTGGAATTGTGCCATAAATATATGGACATTTATATTAAATGCATAATCATCACAACTGTGCAATATTTTGGAAATGATGAGACTGTGATGGGCAGACTTTTGTCCCTCAAAACGAAACAAATACAAAAACAAACCAAAAAAAAAAAAAAAAAAAAAAAAAAATATTTTGTGGCTTTTTTTTTTCTAAAATGTACCAAATATTTGTGTATTATTGTCGTTAAAAATGATGTTACTCTTTCCAGGAATGATGAACCCTGCCTGCGTGTTAATATTGGTGATAGTTACTGCCATTGCCCAAGGCCGACTTGACATCAAGGACCCAGATGAACCCGTCGTTTCACTAAAACAGTATTTCGTCCGTAATATCGAACCCAACAGTATGTTTGACAACACAAAGGCAAGGAACAGTAACAGACACGAGAGGGAGATACAGGGCAAAATATCTGTGCCGCCAAGAGCAAGCTTTGGTGATGAAGGTCGAGAAATGATCAGCCTGTCGCGATTCCAAAAAGGAAAATTAATTGAGACAGACGATGCAAAGAAATACTTTCTGGCAACGAACTTTGGTCACTGTCTCCTAGAGTGTCTCAATATAAAATGTCTCTCATTCTCCTTCAGATGGGACGGCCGGGGATTCTGTCGGATTGCAAGCCATCAAGTACCTGCAGAATCACTATCGTCGTGGTCTTCTTACGACACTTACCGACTGGGATATGACAAGGATTAAAGATACCGTCATTCTGGTCAATATAAACTTCACAGAACCCACGTGTTCTTCATAATGTCAAAGAAGTCATTTACGTTTTTACACTTAATCGCATTATATGTATTTTTGATGTTGACGCAAAAAATTCAATACGATGTAGTTGATGTATACGTTTATTTGTTGAGTGATGTATCCCTGGTTGCAATTGCAAGAAACACATCCAAACTGTTGCCAATAGAAGTGACTGTCAAAAATATATGGCGTGAAAAAAAAAGAACATAAGATGTGGATCAAAACGTTTGATAACCCTGGTATAACTGCTTGACCGTAAGATAAAAAAAAAACGGACTTGTTGGCGAGGATGACTTTCTGGGCGCACAATTATGGTTAAACCAAAACATCGAACAGTTAGACTGTTGTAACCATGTAGTTCATTTGTTTCTTCTTTCGATGTGTTTTATGTTTTTATGTTTCAATATATTTATAAGTATATTGCGTATACTAAAAGTATTTTTCCGTTTTGGGACTCTCTACTGCCTACATTGCTTACTCAAGCTTACTGTTATGTATATTTCTTATACCAGGGTCTTCAATATTCCCATTGCCAAATGCAAATGTGTCATTATATTGCCATCTCTTGTCTAATCACTCATTACATATTTCAATTATATTATGCGATGTTCTATACTATTCTGCATATACTGGCATATTACTATGTTGTAAACAATACCGAGGAATTTGCTGCCTGTTCAACGTTCAATCTGTATATTACATTGGTTATGGCCAGATTCTCTCCATATTGTGTCAGTGGCTCGGAAGTACAGCGCAAATTCGATTGTATGTATTTATTACAACTGCTGTTGCATGCTTTCATAAGTGTTTCTGATTTCATATTTAAAAAATTGTTTCATATGCAACATCGGTTTTACAATTTTTCTCATAAGCAGCTTGTTCTATATAGATCGTATCACTTGCTTTCAAGTTTTTAATATATTTTACTGTCTATATTTTGTTGAGATAGCGGGTTTGACTATATTTGCATTCGAATGTGAATTGTAATACTCGTGGTAGACTTTATGAGGTACCGAAATATTATCTCTGCCCTGCAAGCAGGCCACATACCTTTTATGGGTGTTTTTACGACAAACGGATAACATGTTGTTGTCTTGTTATGAATCACTATGTCTGTGCTGACCTTTTTTGAGTAACACATAAATTCTTTACGCATCATATATTTCGTGTAAACTTTTTCATACTTATTTGCCATTACAATAGCACTTATTTGTCGCTTCTCTTACGTATATGTGCCTCTCTTGTGCACAGCCGCCCTCGCCTGCAGTTGCCGATTACATATCCCAAGCTCTTTGTTTTACTTATTATACCCTTTACTTTATGTGTGGCTGGCCGGAGCATGTAATAATCGTTGTTTTCAAGGAACATCGCCATAGACTACTGGTACTGTACATACAAAATTGTATCCTGGTAAGAAAAGGTCCAAATCTCGATATCTATCTACTCATTATTTCTCCACTCTTGAAATTATTGGCCTGGGATATCCATCTAAAGTCTGGACCAATTCCTGTGTCTTGTGACATAACCTTCTGGCACATCAACGTCTGTGGCCTGCCCCAGTATATATATATATATATATATATATATATATATATATATATATATATATATATATATATATATATATATATATATATATATATATGTATAAAGGTGTTTAAGAGCTCACATTTGAAATAATTATCATATCAGAAACCAAATAATCTTTATACCTATTTTGCATTGGCAGGGTTCCATACCATAGTATGAAAAGACCGGCTTAATGGACCAGGTGGAGCTGTTGATTACTATGTATTACAATACCTCTTTCCATCAAGAAAAAATGACTTGGAAACCCCTGATTCAGATCTATTTTGGACTAACATCAAAATCTATAATGGCAAATTCGTAATGGGAGTCATTTACAGGCCACTTGATTCAACAGTATCATTTTTGGGAAATTAGAAGCCAGCCTCGATCAAGCTTTAACTACCGGCATTCATGATATAATAATAACAGGCGGGCTTAGAGCTGATTTTTCAATAGCATCAGACAAAAAAACCTGATCACTTTTGTTCGACCATTTTTGGTCCCACATTTTGAAGGACCCTTTCGAATAACTTATAATACTTCCAACTGTTTAGATCAGATTATATCAAATATCCCAAATTATATCAAAGAAATACAAGTTGTACCTCCAATAGGAAATTTCGGTCATTGTATAGTGTTCACTAAATTACTTTTTAGACTTAAAAAGGAACCTGCAGAAAAAAAAAATAATTTGGGAGTACGGAAAGGTACACTTTGATCTATTTGGCAACTATCGTAGTCATAGTCCATGAGGAAACTTTTTCTCACCCAACGATGTTAAAGAGCGCCGTTTGTCCTGGACTTCACCTTTTTTTAATTTTGCCAAACAGTGTATTCCCAATAAGCAACATACTGTCTACCCAAATGACATAACTTGGCACTTCGGCTCTTCCTTTCGAACGTCACACAGTCCCAATTTTCAAAAGTTAAAACTGGCATTAATGGCCCCAATCGTGATGAATTGTGGGCTATCTCTAACCAACTTCTCAACCATTATTAAGAACACTCACGTTTGGCCGAAGAAAAATGTAATATCAAAGTGAAAACCTTGTTGGGGAACGGAGCAGCTCCGACGTGTCGTTTCGTCAGGTCTGGGCATGCGTCTTATTCTCACAAGAAGGGTTAATATGGAGCTATGCCCTTTTTCCTAGTTGTATTCTTTTGGATGCAGTTTGCTTGAACCGAAGCGTAGCCAAGCAATCGGTTTAGATAAGTCACGTGACAAATTATTATACATACGGGCTGTGCGTCCTGTGCCAAAAGTCACAAAAAATATAACTACAAAGTATCGATAATAACGTCGGTGGATCAGGCAGAACACAGCACCTGGTCGCTAGGTCCCTCTAGCGGCCATTTACTTAACCAGTCTAGAGGGGCCAGGGCCGCACTACCTTGAACAAATGAACGAAATTATCTGCCGTATAGCCATTTTTTTTTCTAGAAACTGTTCCACAATTTTTAAAGTTTTGTTTCCAAGATTTTTATATCGCCATCGAACTAGTGTCGTATCCTGTGGCAGAGACGTAGTGCGTACGGAGAGTGAGTGTTGGATTGTTGACAACATCAAAATCGGAGCAGGCTTTGGCAACATGGCGTTTTGGGTTCCCTTTGGGATAAATGTCACTGGAAGTTGCGATCTGGAAGGCCATGAGAAGCGACCTGGTGACTGCACAGTGTGCAGATATTAGTAATGTGAGACGTAACTTGCGCAACAAATACTACATACTTTGGGAATTTATTTAGGTTACCCTCACACCTGTCAAGTTTTTCTATTCCGCGGAAACACACCCACACAAGCCCCAGAAGCGTGTTTGCCAGGTCCATGTTCCATCGAGGTGTTAACGATGCAAGCTGGTGAATCTTTATCATTCATTACATTCTGCGGACAACGTCTCCTGAAAACCAGTTATGCATTATTGACATGATTTCCATAAAGGCCAGTAAGTGTGAGACTTTGGTGCAAATAAAACTGCGAAAATTACTCGTGGAGCCTAAAAAACGCAATGCCTGCGCCAATGCACGCATGCGCAGTAAGGGATGACGAAGAAGAATCAATTTCGCTGGGTAGATATTGAGTATTCTTCTAATTGGTTACTTAACCGTTCTGTTATATCTTATATTCACTAGTGTTCATGGTAAGAGCTCCCTGACGCTCGCTATCATGTGTATATTGTACTATACAAATGTAGCAATTATGTTTGGTTTGACCGGTATCCTTCTTTTGTAATGAAGCTCTCTGTTTATAAGGAAAACTCCGCGTATTAATTAATACATTATTTGCAACGTTCACATTTATTCAGTGTCAAGTGAGTTGTCTTTGTTGAGGTTAGACAAGCAGCCGCTACTCAGAGGGACATGTACTCGGGTTTAGGCTACGAAACATGTTTTGAGTGGTTACCCGCTGAAGGGCCTTTAATGTAATTGGGCTAATGGCTACAGACTACAGTTGTGATTGGCTGGTTGCGCATCCCAACGGAGATAGTCCGTAATTGTGAAAATACTGTGTTTTCAGCATGTTGTAACTTCTGTTTAAATAAAGTTAGCTAAGTCAGGTTTGCTGCATCGCAGAGTTGCTTCATTGGTGGTCATATAGGTGCACTGTCTTCCAGGCCAGGTGGAAACTTTATGGTGGGGAAGGACAATGATGTGACCCTGGCAAGAGCACAGTTCATACAACTGTGTAAAATTGACATCCAGGTGTTGTTTCGTATTGCAATTATCACAAATTAACGAGTTGGGAATTGTATGACAAAAATCCGTCCATATTTTTCTGACATTTTTATCTGATAAATGCCGAAAAATAGAAGGATTTATAACTATGCTCTGTGGCCTAATACAACCTATGTCAAAATTGAACAAAGGAACGTGCGCAATATGGACAATAGTACTTCCATATGTATATTGGTTAGACAGTGACCTGTTGGCCTATGGAGAGTAAAGAGCTCAGGCTGCAGAATCGGGTAATGACAACTAGGAATTGGTTCCACACACACACACACACACACACACACACACACACAACACACACACACACATATTATTATTATTATTATTATTATTATTATTATTATTATTATTATTATTATTATTATCATTTGTTGGTTTGGAAAAAAAAATCCGCGTAAGCTTAGTTTTCCTGCGGGCAGTTACACTTGCTGCGCAGGCCATGATCAACACCATAAGGCTGATCTGATCAATTTCCCCATACAAAGCAACTTTTAGCTTGACTATTTTTCTGTCACATGTTAAGTTGTGTTTTGCTTTTTACTGTCAGGTACAAGGTTGGCTTCGTTTTTTCTTGTGATGAAGTTGCGTGTGTGGAAAGACCAAGTGATCTTGGTAAGTGCAGGGTTTCCTTACAGTTATACTCGATTGACTGAATGGTTTATGTTTGGCAGGTCCAAGTTGGGCATTGGCTTAGGTTTCCTCTAAAAGTAGTCGTGTTTATTTCGAGTTATGTCAACGTCGGTCACATTTACAAGCAGGCCGAACAATAAGGAAACGTCATATTCGCTGAATATTTTCGTAATGTTCATCACACACACACACACACACACACACACACACACACACACACACACACAAAGCCTTTACACCAGAGAACAGCCTCCCATGGTACATGAATGGCACTAAGAGTATTGCTTATATGGCTTTTGTAAGCATCAATATTTCCCACAGATGCAGATTTGTCGGTGTAATATGAGCCCGCACCGTCAAAAGAAAGTGTTACAGCTGATTGATCAGACATGTTTAAGCCATCGTGTAATACATGATACTCTGCCACGCGAGTATACGAGTTGTCTGCTAATACGATATGGTCAAACATCGATCTGTCACCGTTGGCTTTACTTTGATAGATAAAGTCTATATTGTGAAGTTCATGAAATAAGTGACATTTTATTTCTTTACTTTGCTATTAGCTTTTAGTGCATTCGTGTTAAAGATCTGAGCCTCGAAAAATCCGTGTTAAAGTGTCCGCCGAGTATAGCATTGCCTATGTTAGTTTCTTCACATTTAGCAGGTATTTCTTCCAATATGCTTTGAAATTCTCTAGATTGTTCCGCTGTTGATAAATTATCACAAGGCATGTGTACATTATTTAACTGACACTGCGCACAAAAGATTCGATGTGAATTGAATGGGGGCACAGATAAAGCCCATGATACCTCCACAGCATGGCACGGCCCCCATACGGTCTGCCTTGGAGCAGGTCATGATTTGGCATACCCGACACAGGTGCACATTACAGTAAGGGGATCTTTCTTCCTTTCAAGCCCTTTACTCTGGTTTTTAAACAGCCAGTCTCCTTGCAGTAAAGCAATGTCATATGTTATTGGCTAGCGTTCTTACACAGTCTAGTCTAGCCGCTCCACGTCCAAGCGTGTTGTATGGTAAGACTGGAAGATTTCACAGCTATCAAAATAATAAAATAAAAATACTTCATCAACATTATGGAAAACAATAAAGGTTCCTCAAATTTGATGTTTTGTTCCTTTCTGACTCGTACACCTGATGGCCACAATGCCTCGTCAAACAGGTCTGGCAAAGAGAGGCAATTACAGTAAGTTTACATGACTTAAAATTAGTATTGGAGTTCAATATACATGTAGGAACTCGGGTTTCAAAGTTGCGTCAAGGACAAATACTCCAAAATCGGGCATAGAAGTTGTCTTGTCCACACTGCTGATGAACAGGTCCCTAGTTGCCTCTGGGTCACCTCAAAAACAACCATGATCTACATCGGCTGTGCCAGCTATTAGAGAGTTATAGATTTACCTTACGCGAACGTCCTGCTTACAAGTAGCATGTAAATGTGTCACTTAATTATTTTGTTCTGACTGTCGTCACATTGAGTTTAAGAACCAGCGGTTTGCGAGCGACCCTTCCTCTCTTCAGCAATATATTCAGCAGATAACGGCATCGATTCATTTATGTCACGTTCTCCTCGGATCTTAAAATCATTTTACTCGTAAAGCTTCACTGATTGTGAGCGATCAGAACTTGCGTCATACCTTGGCCTTGTGGTATGTAGTTTAGAGATAAAGGTACCTTTAGAAGTGCCACGGTCACCCGCCTGATCTCAAGGATGACCTATTGATCTGAAGGCATCTAAAAGAAAGTGCACTGTTATGAATATTATTGTCTATCACTGGTGGACCCACCAGCACATATGCACGGGGTTATTCTCGGCATTATTAATCACCTTCCAGTGCATTTTTTTTGGAGGGGGGGAGGGGGGATTTGTTGGGTAATTGGCAATGGATTGTTATCATGCACGACTCTCTTATTTGACTGTGTTTGCGAGCTCCCAGGGGCTTCATTATACTGAGGAATCACAGTTGCCAATGTAGGGGGTAAGCTGCTAAGTTTTTCTTTGGTTTCAAGGTGTTTACAAACAACTGGGCCAAGCGTCTCCTGCGTGTTCGTCACATCTATTAATTCCCTTAATGAGGGTAAAGATATTTAATTCTTCAGTGCGATCGGGGAATATTTCGCAGACTTCGGGCGTCTATGGCTATGAGGGGCATTTTTTAGCCAATTCCAATTGGTGAAAGCTGTTAAGATGTGCTGAACGTTTGCGTCTATCATTTGGCCTGGCCGTTTATATCTTTCTGCCCTGTTTATCGCTAATTACTGCCAAATCACTTGAGTCACATAAAGCATCTTATGCATCACCTATATTTTCACCTGTGACGTGTCCCAGGACAGCACTGTTGATGCTATTAACAGTATCACTCTGTAAGCTAAATAACGCGTATGCAAGCAATGGCTGCACCAACACATCTTGTTTATTGTCAGTGACTGCATAACTTACTGCATTTTCCATGGGTACCAAACTCTTAGACAAAAAAGCTTCCTGATCCTGGGACAACTTAAAAAGAGAAAAAAAAAATGCTTTGATTTGTTGCGGTCTGAACTATTCCCCATCTTCATGTCTTCCCTTTACCTTTTCCACATGCCATCAGTAAAGTACACACCAGTCCAGGTCACAGATCAGGTAGAAAAGGAGTCTAGAGAGGCATAGGATATAGCTGAGGGGCTGCATTGTCAAATTCCTCTCACCCTTGAACCATTACATCTGTACCTTTATACTATAAGAGCAACCTCCGCAACGTATAGGCTTTAACTAAGCTCTTGTCTCATAGCAATTAAAGACAGATGATTTTTCAGGGATTCATCCAGGCTTAAGTTGTTAGTATCGATATATTGTTTTACAAACATATGAAAAGTCATGTGGTACTATAAAAGTTTATCCACCAAGCCAATTTTTGTGATGTAGAATGTGGGCTTGTCTCATATTCTAGGCTCTAAAGCATTAAGGTCTCATGAGGGCAATCTTTGAATTGGTGTCCAAACTCTTGGGAGGCATGAAAGTTTCACTTCAGTTAGGCTCTCTTTGGTGAGCTTGATATGTTTACATGTGTACCTGTTTGGGTATTGCATACCACTGACGCCATAAAATATGTGGTTTCTTTTTACATGGCTTCGTTAATTCTTGATAACCATTTATGATCATTTGGTTTGGCAAATCTCTTTGTTCTTATCAATCCATGACACTTTTAACATTTGAAATTCGTTGCAAGGACTAAGCAGCACTGGGCTAGTGCTCCTCGTCCACAGCTACCTGTCACCGTTGCGCTGTTGGACTAAACTGATTTTAAAGAGGCTTTCTCCCAAGTTAGAGAATGCCGACTTAATATTTTTGCAACATGGGTTCTGCTGTTACTTACAGTTTTGAAGAATACCACAACTGCAATCAATTGTAAAGAATGTTTGACCACCATCCATGATAAGCCTGTTCATTCACCTTATCTTATTGACCTAACATGGTCATGTGATTTAATTTCACCAGCATGGTATGGTGATTTCCCCATTGTGACTCCTCAAAGTTTGTCCTTGGTTACATTTCAATCAGGAAACCAAGCTGAACGCAGCTGCAACTGGCTTCAAGCATCCTCTTAATTTGCACCACTGAAGATGAAGCTACTTACACTAACCAGTCGATCTGATGCGCAACTACGGAAAAAAAACATCCCCTTAGGTGTTGGCGAGTGTTTACATCTGAGACCAACATTTGGGAAAAAACAACTAACTTCATAAAGTGGCGGACCTTCCAGACGATTGCTAACAGTTGGAAAAGTACACCCATAGGTTGGCGTCCGTCCAAAGTATAGGTATCTTGTCATCTGTGACTGACGTTCATTAGCGTTTAGCAGCCTACATACTGCAGCGCCCTCTTTCTGATAGTACATGCTAACAACAGTCGGCACCACAATTGCATTCCTTAATCCTAGGCATATATCCCAACATGTTTTCTATATGTGCTGCTGATATACTATTGCATGGGTTGGTCTAGGAAGGTTTAGTTTTATTAAGTGTTGTCTTGGCATTTTGTTGATTAACGGTTGCAGGACTTCTTGACGAGATACATATTTTGTGCAGCATCATGAGTCAAAGGCTGACATGTCAAGGTTGTGTGTTACACGATTTTACCAGAGACATGTAAGGGAACAAAAGTCACTCATTTCCAAAATGAAGTATATTGCAAGTGACACCAAGACACACACCACACTAACGCAGAATATTTTGACATTTTGCCAGGTGCTTCCGCCCTGGATGGCTTACACACTTGTGTCCATCATGAAGGCAATAGCAACCTGCCGGTTTTAATCTGAAATTAAACTTACACCTTGCTTGAACAGCGACTTGACCACTGATTTGATTTAAACACACTTATTAACACTGAGTTGCCCTATAGTACAATGAGACTTTGCAGTAACAATAAATATGTGAAGCAAATGCATTCCTGGACTCTAAGCGAACATCATTTCATACATACATGGTACAGGCAATGCCAGAAAAAAGTCCACTGACTAACAAATGTCTAATTCAGTTACTTCAATCTTGTGAGATGCATTTAATTGGAGTTTCGTGCAATGTTTATGCATTGAACACAGTGACATGCTGCGGTGACTAACATTTTGGCTTCAACCTAAACATTAGTACCTTCTGTACACGCATAGATACGCACGTATATATATATGTGTGTGTGTGTGTGTCTGTGTGTGTGTGTGTGTGTGTGTGTGTGTATGTGTGTGTGTACTGCAGAAAAAGTCAGACAAGAGCCAACTATGCAGTCGTGGGGTGTAATTCAATTACCTTAGTTTTGCGAAAAGCATTCAATGTGATTTCCCTAAAATATTGATGTCTTGAATGTTTAATGAAATACTGTCAATTACCGGTGATATGTTAAGTAGTTTTTTCAAAAAACATAACTGTTAAAAATGACGAAGACGTTGATAAAACATGTAAAATTGATCAGTCATTCCCAGTGTTGCGATGAAAATCTTATATCGACTTTAACAGTCAGGCGAAATAGTTTTACTTTACTTAGTACAGCCATTAACTTTCTGGTCGGTAGGTTCCGCGAAATTGAACCTTTTGCTCATCAGCTTATACTACCAAATTTTAAATTTAGTTCAATATGTTTACAGGAATGTTATGCCACAGATGGGACTGATGTATCCCGTGTACACCTTGGTGGGTATCATTGCACTGTGCAAGAACAAAGTTATTCTACTAAAGAGGTTTAATGATGTACCTAAATGAAAAGCACGGCTGTTTGCAAGTCTATGCCTGGTTCCACACTGTGAGGTGTCTTTTTATTGTAGTTTCAAATGATGAAATGAACAAACAGCTGGTAATATGTGTCGACCTCCCAGGGACACTATTGGATAATATAGTACATTTCTAGACTAATTATCTGAAACGTTAACTACGTTTGAAATATGTAATCATGGGATTGGAATCTGTGGTGATTTCAACAATAACCTCCCTCATAGTCCAGGAGATGAGACACCTTTATTTATGTTTTCGAGTGCATTTTGTTTGAACATGTTTTCTAAGGCAGAAATACCTGGAGAAATCATATCTGGCAGTCTTACAAGCTGAAAGTGGTCCATTTTCTTTCCATACAGCTGTTTTGGAGGGAATATCGCCTTCCAAAATTGGCACAAAATTAAGGGGTAGGGGGGGATTTAAACGGCCATATCTTCGTCCATATTGCTTACATCAGAATGTGTTACCCCTCAAAATGTTTGTATTCAGCCCCTGTATCCAATAAAACAAACCAACTTTGAATATGTTAATTAGTGACGTCAACAGAGGTCATAAGGTCACCAAAACGGGTCAGAGGCTATACCTCCTGGAGGCTCCAGGAAAAACACCACAAAGTAGAAGAAACAAGACCAAAATGATTTATTTGACTTTTATTCAGTAGAAAAGATAATGCTTCACACATCTGACTATAGTAAATCTTTGTAAAGACAATCTGCATTGTTTCAAACAAACTGATTCAAATTACATTGCTTTTTCATCAAATTTTGACATTTTCCACTCTGGTGCATTGCTTGCATTGTAAAGTGGTCCGCAGCTGTTAGGCTAACTTTCGGAACTACAGGATTAACCAAAGCTCGGATACATTGCTTATGGTCTTTTCTGACCACTTGGATGATAGAGAGGACTCAACAGATGAAGTTCGGTACTTGAGAATGGGACTATAAGTTCACAATGACAACATCTCTAGCATAACTCGTTGCCATTTCCAAACATAGTCAGACTTGCTGCAAAATAATGGAAATATATAGCACCCTTAGATATATCAAGAAAGCTTAATCAAGGGTTTTCAAGTGCTTTATAAATCATCTTCGATTTCATAGTCTGAATCATCAGAGTCAAAGGAATTTTCATACTCATCATGGTCATTATCTGATGGTTGGTCAGCTGTAACGTGCTCAGCTATGCCTTTTGGCATTTGGTCCCCAACAAACCAGACCATCTGGTATTTGCCATCAGTTAGTTTCCAACCACACTCAGTAGGATCAGTTGAATCAGATATTTGGTCCTGGAGGTGTGCATTTCTCCAAATCATAGTCACATAGTTTGTCCTGTTCAGCTTTTGTGAAAGAACTCGCCTGGATGGGGGAAGAGTGATAGCATCTGCTCCTTTAATTTTGGCTAGTGGTTCAGACTCCTTTCTAGGTGCATACTTCTCTCTGAAGATTGTGTACCTGGCTTCCCCAAGGTTAGAGACCTTTGCTTTGTTGTTGCCTTCTGAGATCTCTTTGCTTTCTCCCAGCTTAGCAAAGAGATGTTGGTAATACTCTGACGACTCTACTTTGCCAACCCTGTGTCAACGAATTTTTGTGCCCCCTTTCATATTTGATTTTTGTCGCATTTCATGTGACATCTTAACTACAGTTATAACATTGATGATGTTAACAGTGCAAAATAGCAAAATTGGTCATGCTACACTAGACTAAAGGTAAAAGGTGCTGGTCACAGTGTTTTGTCAGCTCAAATTGAGAATAGATTCTGCGCAAAATGTTAAAATGTTGTCCTGAACCATGTGAATGGCATTATAATTGATGCGGAATTATGACCAGATGACTCGATCCTAAGTTTACTTTCTAATAGAAAATGGGAAATTTAACTTGGTGCAAGTATGTTCGTGATCTGAGTATAAAATTAATTTTTATGAATTGCTGAGCTACCCAAACTACATGTACACATACTTCTGTAAAATAACTATAAATGGCTTTTAATTTCCAGTTATGTAGAGAGGGGTGGGGGAGGCTTTTGTTTCCCAAATGTTTTGGCCACTTAACCCCTGAACAGTATCTAAGTGCCTCAACGTGGGTATAAATGAGGAAGAGGCTCTTTGATTCCAGACTGTTGGGCCCCCTTTTGGTATCTAAATGCATTAAGTGGAACTTGACTATTTGGGCCCCCTATTTGTAAGTAGTTGCCTTGCAGTGGATATAAATGGGGAGGGGGCCTTTTGGTTTCAGTATATTTGGCCCCCTGTTTGTACCCAAGGGTCCCCCCTCCACATTTATATCCACTCCATGACACAAACAAATAGGGGGCCAAATATTTTGGAACCAAAGGGCCCCCTATCCATTTATATTCACTGCAAGGTATTTACCAAATAGGGGGCTAAAATATCCTGGAACCAAAGGGACCCCCTCCCCCATATATATCCACTGCAAGGCATTTACTTAAAATAGGGGGCCCAAATATTCTGGAACCAAAGGGCCCCCTCCCCATTTACATCCACTTTAAGACACAAACAAATAGGGGGCCCAAATATTCTGGAACCAAAGGCCCCTCCCTCCCCATTTATATCCACTGCAAGGCATTTACTTACAAAAAGGGGGCCCAAATATTTTGGAACCAAAGGGCCTCCTCCCCATTTATATCAACTTCAAGACATATACAAATGGGGGGCCCAAATATTCTGGAATCAAAGGGCCCCCTTCCCATATATATCCACTGCAATGCATTTACTTAAAAACAGGGGGCCCAAATAATCTGGAACTAAAGGGCCCCCTGCCCATTCACATCCACTTTAAGACACAAACAAATACGGGGCCCAAATATTCTGGAACCAAAGGGCCCCTCCCATTTATATTCACTTTAAGACGCTTACAAACAGAGGAAATCACCTGAAAACCCACATCCCTGAGTCCATTCCAGAATATTTAGGCCCTCCCAGTATGAAAGAGCTTTCTTTTTTAAAAAATCTGGTGTTTTATTGTATTTTTTTCATTCATATCAAGAGCCAGATATGCCACGTATGTATCTCCAGCAATGCAGATAACCAGGAATCAGGTGGAAATGGAGACACCCGAATCTATACATGTGGGGTAGATTTGTGCTAAAATATGTGTTCCACAAATAAAAAACAACAACTTGGAGGGATTGTAAGATAATTCCTACAAGGTATTGGGGGGGGGGGGCAAGTGTTTGCAGGGAGGCCCAAACGTTCGGCAAATGAATGGGTCCCTGGGGGACCATCCGTTCGGGGGGGGGGGGGGGAAGCAAGTATTCTCTGACACCGGCACTCGTTGATGGCTTATCTGACATTGTCACAACTGACATGGAGTAATGCAGAGTTATCAACTATCATGTAGCTTTCACTGCATCTATACAAAACACAAGTGCATAAAGTATCATTGCATTTCGATACAAAGCACAAGTTCATAAAATATCACTGCATCTGTACAAAATACAAGTGCATAAAACAAAGACTAAGGATGATACAAACAGCACATTCACGAAATATAATAAAGGCTGATAACTTTCCTGCTCACCAAAAGCAAGCAGTAAACTGACTGGCTTTTCTACTGGCCTAACTTAGGCCAAGATTAAATGTCGTTCCAACAACAGAGTGGAGAAAATGCACTCTCCTTTTGCTTACCATCCTCTTTGGCCTATTGCCTACCTAAAGCTAACAACTGGGACTTTACTAGTTAACTGCTAAAGTGTCAAAAACAAAAACAAAAAATAATAAACAGATTAAGCCCTAATTACAAACTACATTTAACCAGACCTTATTTTAGGAACAGAAATGTGGCTAGACAATTCTAACAAGGACAGTGAAATTTTCCCACCAAATTACAACATACACTGCAAAGACCAGAATACAAATGGAGGCGGCAGTTAAAGATAAAAAACTGATAAAACGTAAGCAGAAACCATATAACCACATGCAGTCATCCCATAAACATTTCAATATTGAAATCTACAAGAAACATAAAGGACACACCCATTCAAAGATACAAAAATCTTATTCTAAATATCTCATTACATCATCGAAACTAGTTTTGTTCAGAAAAAACAAACAAACACTTCTGGTACATCAAATCCGGACAGAGAGACAATACAAGACCTAATTGCACTCGAGCACTGGTCAAACACGTGGGGCATGAAGTTCAACATCAACAAAATTTTGTTATATCATGCAAATCAATAGGACCAAATAACCTAAACACCACTGTTACCATTTATACCAACAACAACTTCGACAAGTAACGCACTACCCATATCTCTGACTTATACTTAATGAAAAACTGAATATGTACATCACAAGCCGAAAAACACAGAAACTTGTTCTTTCCAACAATGGTCATTGACTGGAACAATCTCACCAATCACCAAATTTCTGCAGAGACAATAGACACTTTCAAAAGCAGACTGTCTGCAACATGATACTTGGACTAATTGTCCTACACCCCTGGGAACTGTTACTCCACGAAAAGATCTGCCCAGTATTTATACACAACAGAACAGAACAGAGAAGGGGTTTCCCCTCTTTCAGAACAATGCAATGTGCTTGAGGCAGGAATTCCCCACTTTCAGTTTCACAATGCAATGTACATGATGTGCTTGAAGCAGGGATTCCCCACTTTCAGTTGTTCCCATGCAGTGTACTTGAAGTGGAGATTACCCACTTTCACTATGAGAAGTTCAGTTTAAAATAAATTTCACTTACTGTTGCTTGTTAGGCCTAATACATAAATTAAAATAAAATTGATACATAAATTACCCCAACATACGTAAATATAATCAAATGAATTGAGCAATATTTTGAAATATGTTCCGCATACATTTATCTTTGATAGGTAATGCAGAAGGGCAGAAGATGTCAATATTTGGTGTAGGAATGAAAAACTTGAATCAGTTTGTTTTTAACAATGCAGATTGTGTTTTACAAAGATTTACTATAGTCAGATGTCTGAAGTATCATCTTTTTTACTGAATAAAAGTCAAATAAATCATTTTGGTCTTGTTTCTTCTACTTTGTGGTGTTTTTTCTGGAGCCTCCAGGAGGTATAGCCTCTGACCCGTTTTGGTGACCTAATGACCTCTGTTGACGTCACTAATTAACATATTCAAATTTGGTTTGCTTTATTGGATACAGGGGCTAAATACAAACATTTTGAGGGGTAACACATTCTGATGTAAGCAATATAGACGAAGATATGGCCGTTTAAATTCCCCCTACCCCTTAATTTTGTGCCAATTTTGGAAGGCGATATTCCCTCCAAAACAGCTGTATGGAAAGAAAATGGACCACTTTCAGCTTGTAAGACTGCCAGATATGATTTCTCCAGGTATTTCTGCTTTAGAAAACATGTTCAAACAAAATGCACTCGAAAACATAAATAAAGGTGTCTCATCTCCCAGACATAAATGATTGAAAAAATTATCACAAGCCTTTTATACAATAGTGTCTCATAACTTATGTCCTTAAAATACATTTACCATTAGATTTTATAGCATAAAAGAACACTTATCGATAGTATATTTGGTAAAGTAGATGCACTGATACAGAATACCGGCTCTGGCAAAATGTTAAAAAGGTTCCTGATCATCAACCATACTTAATTAGCTTTGATTCTTTAGTTAACACCGAAAGACCTATTAAAATGGTCAATATAGAAAAATCAAAGTGATTTTTGTCTCACAATTTTCAATAACGGGTAAGTGAATTGTGATATCCTTAATGAATGGATCAACACACAAATGTCTGTCCGAACGAAAACGTCACTTCACTTGCTGATTTAACCACAAAAAATAATAAATAAACTAAGAAAATAATAAGTAAAAATAAAAGTAAACCTTGTAAATTAGTTAGGTTTGATACACGCGAACACACAAAGCAAAAATTCAAGAATACTTAGGCCTATAAATTTCAGGAACAGCTTGTATAAAATACATCAATCTGCTCCTAGTGGTTCCCATTATTCAATAATTTAAATCAAATCACGTTAACTACGATAACTACGATGATGTACCTGACAAGAACATCCGTATTGCTGAAAAAGATTAAGGACACTGTTTTAAAAACGATGAATAAGAAACCATAGGCTATTATCAATGAAAAATCATCTAAAACAAGAAAGAATGAAAAAGAAACCACCCGAACTATTTATGGACCAAAGCCATTCAGTTTACAAAAATTAACAATTGCAAGCAAAATGAATACTTCTTTAATAATATAGGACCTGACCTGGCACAAAAACAGTGGTCATCTCCAAGCGAATAATCACAAGTGGTATCTTGAAGGGATATATAATAAGATGTTTAAATCAAAGGAAAGAGGTGGTATGGGGATCGATAAAGTAGTACAAGAACTGCGCCTCAAATCTACTTGTGGTCGAGAGAGAATATCAACAAACATTTCAAGATTATCACGAATATCATAAGTGAGCCGCTTACAATAATTAACATTCAGACACTTAATATAGGCATATTTTTAGACAAGTAAAATGTAGCTCACGTCATTCCAATTACTAAGAAAGATGATGATACGCAATTCAGTAATTATCGACCTATTTCTATACTTCAGACTTTTTCCAAAGAAGTCGAAACAATAATGCTTAATCAGCTTTACTTATATTCCCAATTTCAAAAAAAATGTTCTATCATAGTCAGTATGGGTTGCAATCAGGTTGACCAGCACAGTTGGCAGTTGTAGAAGTGGTAGATATTTTAAGTATAAACGAAATGCAAGTAGGGAAAATACCGATCTATATTAATGTAACGTATCAAAGGGTTTTGATACTCTAGATCACCATATTATATTAGGTAAACTTGATTATCATGGAGCAAACACTCCGCAGCTAGCCTATATATATATATATATATATATATATATATATATATATATATATATATATATATATATATATATATATATATATATATATATATATATATATATATATACACATACATACACACGATATCATAAAAGCTGGCAAACTATTGGAATTAATCATGTGTGCAGATGATTCCACTCTTTCCTCAACATTAAACTCATTTGACCTATATGTAATTCTGATTGTGATGTTCATGCCAATACCAAAGTTACGAAAATTACAGACAGTCCAAAAGTTGATAAGCTTTACCTGAATGTAAGGAAGGCAAAATGCATGATATTTCATCATCCTAGGACAAAATCAGAATACCTGAAATCAAACAGAATTACATTCCAGTCTAATATGCCAACCGCCTCAACTTTCTAGGAATAAATATTGAAGAACATCAAAACTGGAGTGCCCACCTCGATAAAGTCCATAGTAAAATATCCAGATCATTGGTAATTCTGAACAAATATAAAACACACTTCAAATCACTGTCAAAGTTAATATACAACTCTCTAGTAATACTGCTCCTTAATTATGACATGTTCATCTCTCACAAATGACGACGTCTTCGAAATACTACATTGTTTAGATATTTCTAAAGGCACTGGATCCGATGGTATCAGTACAAATCTTTAGAAAGAAGGGGCAGCCTTAATATATAAGTCTCTTGTAAACTTGTCAATCTTTCCCTCATGTGTGATACATTTCCTTCTGGGTGGATGCAAGCTTATGTGACACCATTTCACAAAAAATCGTACTGATAACATATGAAATAGTTACAGACCTGTTTCCTTAATAAGCTACATTTGCAAAGTATTTAAAAAAATAATAATTAAAAAAAGGTTGTTCTCAAGCAAGTTTTCAATTTTTCAGGGATATTCTTCATTTCCACCAACTAGTCTGGCTTTACGCCTGGCGACTCCACTGTCAGTCAAGTAATTATTGTTGAACACCAATTATGTCTAGCTTTGGACCAACAGAAAGAGGTGAGCCTTGTATTTTTAAATATAAGTAAGGCCGCTGACAAGGTTAGGGACAAGCATTTGCTAAACAAACTCGAGGAAGATGGAATTGGGAGAAGTTCTCCCGTTACCTAAATGACCGTCAACAGCAGGTTGTAATCAAGATCAGTGTTCAAGTTGGGGGACAGTCGAAGCTGGTGTTCCCAGTGATCCGTTTTAGGGCCATTTCTGTGTCGTATATATATATATATATATATATATATTATATATATATATATATATATATATATATATATATATATATATATATATATATATTAATGACATTCTGGACCTTGTCCAAAATAATATCAAATTATTTGCCAATGATACATCTATTTAGCCATCTTAGAGTATGGGAGTCCTGTTTGGAATGGCTGCACTGGTACAGACGCAGAAAGGCTCGAGGAAACTCAGCTTACTGCAGGCTGAATAGTTTCCGGCACAATGCCCGCCACTCCAAACGTTAATCTGTATGAAGAATTTGGATGGCAGGCTACGACCACTTGAATCGAAAATACTTAGTTAATCGTGATGCATGAGATCGTCAAAAACGTAGTTACAAGTTACCTCCAATGTGCAATTCCAAATATTGTCAATCCTGAAACGTCTACTGACAATACTCGTCAAAGGCATGACCTACCTCATTTTGAAGCTCTCTCTCTCTCTCTGTGATCTGGTTAATAATTCATTCTTCCCATGAGCAGTTCATCCTTGAAATAACCGACCTCTTCATGTTCGCATTTCGCCATCACTGTTAATACTAAAATCTGAATTACTTAAATTCTCTTCTCGGCAGAATCAGCTGTCAGAATTGTATAACTGGAAACAGGTATGTTTCTTTTTACAAACCCGTTTGCACTTGGGCAGCAGTCAGTTCAACTCCAATCGTGTTTAAAAAAAATAATGGTGTGATAGTGAGTCCGAAGTGCAAGTGCAGTGCCGCCTCCGGAGATTTATTGCGCTATTTATCTCTTGCCCACTACTTATTTTTTGTTATTTTAATATTAGAAAAACTTCCGCTTTACAGCGGCGTCACCGATGGAACGGGGTAAATTAAGTAATTTGTCATCCTTCTTGATACAAATAATATGCATAGGTCAAAAATTAAGTATCTATAATTAATAATTCGTAATTTGCGTCCTCCGCACTTAAACTACAGAGAAACCACTATATATTGGTTTAAACATATTTTATTCAAACAACAATTGGGAAACAGGGTGAACCCTACATTCATCCCTCTGTTACATATAAAAGCATAGAAATCAAAAGACATTACGCACCAAATAATCACAAAGACCAAGTAGTAGTTAACATCACATTACAATACATATAGATGCCATATACCGAAACAAAATATTAAGGATGTAGCCAAGACAGTACAGCACGTAGAGACAGTAGATGGGGTACTGACTTAGTAAGTGATATGAAGCTATTTAATTGTTATATGCAAGGTTGAAGCAGAATTATATAAGGAAGAAACCGTCAGAAGTCATATCTTGTGTAATTGTAGATCATTAAGTTTCTGGCCCGAGCCTTCCTGTGGCTTTTATCTGCTGATGTACAGCTAAAAATATAATTTCGTTTTCTTTGCCATTGTACTGTTTGGAGCCATATAGAAGTGTTCGCACCGTAAAAGATGCAATAGGTTGGGCATTACTTTGTAAAATAAAATATCCCTAGATAGATAGATAGATAGATAGATAGATAGATAGATAGATAGATAGATAGATAGATAGATAGATAGATAGATAGATAGATAGATAGATAGATAGATAGATAGATAGATAGATAGATAGATAGATAGATAGATAGATAGATAGATAGATAGATAGATAGACAACCAATACCATGCAATAACATTTTGCGAGAAAACTCATTTTTTTCCGTCAACTGTGCTACTCTGGGACAACTTAGATCCCCAGATAAAAAAGTACAGAATCCTTACTATGTTTTAAAAGAAAACTGGCATCCCAAGCTGCCGTTCCCAGTTACTACTACAGCGGCAGTCGATCAGGGCAAGTACTGCATGCAAGACTACGCATACAGGGCAGTGCCCTCAACCATCATCTTTATAAACATAATTTAGTTAGTGATCAGACATGTTCTTGTGGTCTAGGCTCAGAAACAGCAAAACATTTTCCATTGGATTGTGAAAATTATAAAATTTTTCGAAAATTATAAAAAATTTCGAGAGCGTTTATTTAGAGAGATCCCAGTGGCTTATATGTTAAGTGTAAAAACTCTACTATGTGGTAATCCCCATATCTCTGACACACAAAATGAGGAAATATTCCGTTTGGAACACGAATTTATATTAACTTCAAAAAGGTTTTGACGTGCATGGTAAACATTTTAAATTTTCAACTTTAACTTGTGGTGGTATCATTCTAAATGCAATATGTGCTTAAGTCTTATTAATAATCTTCTTACTTTAAAGCCAAGCCCAAGAGTCAGTGTTTTAATTGAGTTTGGTTGGTATGTGTAAACATACTTAACAGTACTTGGGCAGTCATGTCAGTTTTCATATTGTTATGTTGTATTGTAACTTTGCTTCAAGGAGAGTTGTTGATAGAGGCCGCCGGCTTGTTCTCCAATCACGTTTTTCACGTTACGGAAAATAAAATAGGTTTAAACTAAACTAAACTGAACTAGATAGATAGATAGATAGATAGATAGATAGATAGATAGATAGATAGATGGATGGACGGACGGACGGACGGAAAGACAGACAGCCAGTTAGATATATAGATAGACAGATAAATAGATCGATAGATAGATAGTTAGATAGATAGATAGATGGATGGATGGATGGATGGATGGATAGATAGATAGATAGATCGATCGATCGATCGATCGATCGATCGATAGATAGATAGATAGATAGATAGATAGATAGATAGATAGATAGATAGATAGATAGATAGATAGATAGATAGATAGATAGATAGATAGATAGATAGATAGATAGATAGATAGATAGATAGATAGATAGATAGATAGATAGATAGATAGACGGGCGGGTGAATGTATACACATATTGACAGATGCATGAATAAATGCTTGCAGTCATGCATATGCCATCCGTCCACACATACAAGCAGAAATTATTGACTGAATGTATAAATCAATCACTGATAGAAATGTTTAATTTGGTTCATGTGAGCTAACATGATATAGCCGTAAGGGATCATATTGGGAAACCTTTGCACTGAAAGAACGAAAACCCCAGACGCACCTCAATTGCTGCTGTCATGCACACAAATCAAGGGCATGTAAACACCTTGGCTATGAGACCGCCTGGGCAAAAATAATAATAATAATAATAATAATAATAATAATAATAATAATAATAATAATAATAATGATGATGGTGATGATGATGATAATGATGATGATAATGATAATGATAACAATAACAATAACAATAACAACAACAATAATAATAATAATAATAATAATAATAATAATAATAATAATAATAATAATAATAATGATAATGATAATGATGATGATGATGATGATGATGATGATGATGATAATGATAATGATAATAATAATAATAATAATAATAATAATAATAATAATAATAATAATAATAATAATAATAATAATAATAATAATCATAATCATAATAATAAAAGTAAAAAACAACACTTGCTCTCGAGTCGTTTGGTTCACTGTCACGTTGCACTTGTTATGTCTGTGGGCCAACACAGACATATTGCTTTTCTATGAACTTTTTCTTTCTTTCTTTTTTTCTTTCTTTCTTCCTTCCTTCCTTCCTTCCTTTCTTTATTTCTTTCTTTCTTTCTTTCTTTCTTTCTCTCTCTTTCTTTCTTTCTTTAGAGGCAAATTTGTCCGGCATTTCATATGAAAATTATCACAAGTAGAAACTCAAAACTTGACATGACTATACTTCCATACATGAAGCCTTGAGTTTTGGTAAAGAGGTTCAACGGTTTTGAAAATTATTCAAACTAGGGTCATTTGAAAATGTTAATCTTATATATTTTCAAAACTGTAACAGATACAGGCAACCAATCCTGCTTCAATTAATATGTTTGTAACACTGCACATTTTTGTAATTTACATGTGACCTCTAAAGGTCAAAGAAATAGGTAATTTGGACCTTTGGAATTTTTATCTAGCCATAAATGGGTTATCTTTTTATCAAATTCTGATCATGTTGAACTCAAATCGTAGTTATTTTAACACTGTACATTTTTGTAATTTACATGTGACCTCGAAAGGTCAAAGGTCAAGGTTATTTGGACGTTTGAAATTTCCCTCTTGCCATAGTTCTATCAATTTTTGTCCAATTTTGATAATGTTGAGCTCAAATTGTAGCTATTGTAACACTGCACATTTTTGTAGTTTAATTGTGACCTCTAATGGTCAAAGATATAGGTCATTCAGACCTTTCAAATTTTCATCTAGCCATAATTTGGTGAACTTATATCCAATTCTGATCATGTGGGACTCAAATTGTAGCTTTTGTAACACTGCACATTTTTGTAATTTACATGTGACCTCTAGTTGGCAAAGGTCAAGGTTATTTGGGCCTCTTGAATTTTCATCTAGCCATAACTTGGTCAATTTGTATCCGATTTTGATCATATTGGGCTCAAGTTGTACCTTTTGTAACACTGCTTATTTTTGTAACATGTGACCTCTAAAGGTCAAAGGTCAATATCCATTGGACTCGTAACATTTTCATTTGGCCATACCTCGGTCAATTTGTTTCTCATTTTGATCCTGTTGGGCCCAAATTGTTCCAATTGTAACAATGCACATTTTTGTGATTTACAAGTGACCTCTAAAGATCAAAAGCATAGGTCATTTGGACTATTGGAATTTTTATCTAGCCATAACTCGGTCACTTTTTATCCAATTTTGATCTAGTTGGGTTCAAATTGTAGCAATTGTAACACTGCACATTTTTGTAACCTTTAAAGGTCAAAGGTCAATGTCCTTTGGACCTTTGAAAGCTTCATGCAGTCATAACTCAGCCAATTTCCATTCAATTCTAATCATGTTAAACTCAAATTGTAGGTATTGCAACATTGCACATTTTTGTAAAAACATGTTACTTCTAAAGGGCAAAGATCGAGGTCATCTGGCCCTTTGTAAGTTTAATCTTGCCATACCTTGGTCAATTTTCATTTGATTTGGTTCCTGTTGGGATTCAAATGTGAGTATTGTAACACTGTACATTTTTGTAATTTACATGTGACTTTCAAAGATCTAAGGTCAAGGTGATTTGGACTTTGAAAGTTCCATCCAGCCATAAGCTTAATGGAATGTGAAATACCAAAGGACAAAAGTTGAAACATTTAATCTTTACAACTTTTGAAGGCACACAGACGGATTTGTATGTATGTATGTATGTATGTATGTATGTATGTATGTATGTATGTATGTATGTATGTATGTATGTGTGTGTGTGTGTATGTATGTATGTATGTATGTATGTATGTATGTATGTATGTATGTATGTATGTATGTATGTATTTATGTATGTATGTATGTATGTATGTATGTATGTATGTATGTTTGGCGTGTGTGCATTGAGCTCCAAACTATTGCTTTCCTTGTCTTTATACACGTGACTTTACTTGAGGCACCACTTCATATTACAAAAATCCCCATCACTAAATCAACGTGATATTTCATACTTAGAAGAAACAAAATGTCAGCAATTAGACCTATCATCATGGCTTGTACTTGCACTTCTTGACACTATGGTGCTAATTTTTTAATGCTATACAACTCTGTTTACTCTACCAAACTAACCTTAAAGACAGTAATTTAATGTTGAAATTAGAACATAAAATGCCGCTAGGTAAAGCGTGTGACTTTACCTCCACTGGTAAGAAAATGAGCGTACATTGTCGTGAATACACATGAGAACAGTCCATTACTTAACATATATTAACTGAGGCTTAATATGACCCACATCCTATGCATATGTATGCTTCCACGATACTCTAGAGGATATCATTGGATAAAGATTGCAAACAAAAACTCATAGAACTCTAGGTGGTGACATTGGAAATTTGGTCAATTTCATCCATCTTTAAGGCTGGCCAAGCCCCAATTTATTGAGGACTATTACCATGTACCATATTGAAGTCATAACTTAAATTCTGAATTACAATGCAGAAACAAGTTAACTGAAGTGCCCATTCAACCTTTGAATATAAGTCAGGGTCACCTATATTCAAACTTGATATAGCCCTGCAAGGACTATAAACTTGTGCATAGTACAGATCCTATCATAAAAACCTTTTCAGTTATCGTGTGAAAAAAAAAAATTACTTCCCTCAACTTTGAAAAAGGGCCAACGTCAACCAGCTTTACACTTCGTTTAGCCCTTATGTAATAGTAAAAACCTGGGTACTATCAAAGTTCTATCTGGAAAACAGTTTGGGTTATGGTGCGGAACCACAGTCTTTCTACCAACCGAACGACCGACCTGGTGACCTTGGAAATTAGGTCAACGTCATCCATCGTCTAGGTTGACCAAGCCTTAATTGACGACTATTACCATGTGCAATAATGAACTCATAGCTTATATTCTCGGTGAAAATACAGAATCCAAGTTCACTGGCCGACATTAGCAAAGATGTATGCCTCGCCTTCTTGGAAGGGGGGGGGGGTGGCATAATCATGCAAAAGATTATCATATGGACGACTAACCCAGTAACGTGGCGTAAAATAGCCAGGGTAAATTTCAACAGAAGAAAAAATGCGAGAACAGGTCCTTAAAAAATATATGACCGGCATTTAGAATACGATTTCCAGCTTTCTTTAAACATACGTTTTAGTTTAAACTGCTACATTAAGCTATACAATAAAATATGAAGGAATTTATGTGTGAAAATTTCAATCATTATTTACCACATCCACTGCACTGGCAGGATCACCAGTCGCGTGACCTTCGGCGCCATTTTTGTATGTTGTTCGACGTTGAGCGTCGCTAACATCGTGGCAACTAACGTGAGACTAGCGTGTAATATCGTAATGACATCGTTTGCCCCCTGTCCAGTTTGGCCCACATGTAAAGAAATGCAAGGCTGGGGTTATCGACATTTGTGTTCGGTCTGGGTGACGTGTGATAAACTTACACGTAAGCTGGTGTATCGTAGCATATATTTTCATCCACACGAACCATACATACAAAGATCTTTGAAAATAAGTTCCTTTCGCAACATGGAAAGTTGACATCTGAGAAACTGTATTAACGGGGAAGAAACAGGCAAAGGTCAGGTACAAGTTTGTGCGTGTTTATGTCTGGGCCAGAAATACTGACATTGGAGATTTCAACAACATAATTTTTTTCTGTAGTCATTCTGCCAATATGTTTTGTCAGGTCACTCTTCCCTTCACGAATAGAGGGAAAAGTAAACTGTTGATTTATGGATGGTAAGATGTGTAGGAGAAGCCATGCAGTGGATCAAAATAAAATGTATATATACATAACCAACCTTTTATTAACTTGTTATTGATGCCATCTTAATATATTGAAAACCTTGGTTGGCGTCGCCTAAAAAAATCCTTGACTTATGATTCAGGCACATGCTACTGATGTGCTGATCATCGTCAACAAGTGCACCTGTCGCATATAATCCCATGTGTTCGTGAATACCTGGCGACGTTATTCGAGAGACCATTGACATTGACAAACAAATTAAACATTGGCGAGTTTAGAATAATGCCTCTCAAAGATATACCTTGAAGAATTAAACACAATTCTTTTACTCCCCTTGATTGAGACTTTCAATCACATATTTAGTGTGATTAATGACGGTTTTTGATGACGACTTCTTGTAATGTATTTGATAAAATGGAGGTCTATAACAGTCCGATTATCACTATTAGTGAAGAAAATGACGAGCCATATATCTCGAAGCAGTTTTGCCATGATGAATGTTGTGTATAGGTTAGGGAATTATTATCAGTGATTCCGACAACAAAAGATCCATTTGATATCAATGTAATGCGATGTTTTGTTTTTGTTTTTTTTTTTTTTCTTTATTGCATTATTTTTTTTTTTTTTTACTTTTTTTTGTTCATTTTTTGTCGTTGTTTGTTTTGTTTTGTTTTATTTTGTTTTTTGTTATTCACCATTTCTTCCTTCTATTGGAAATGCAGAAATGACAGGAAGTGCTTCATTACACACCTGCCAGGGGTAGAAAGTTGTGGGTCTGACTAAAGAAACGTGACAAACACAAAATCTGCGATCAGTTAAATATACTCCACAGATGGTCACATGCAAACAGTTTTTGTGTAGGTTACAACTCGTGTCAGATTAATTCATATTTTCAGAAACAACTTTGCATATCCGTAATTCTCAAACTTCATTTACGCTGCACATATTTCAGTACAGTATATATAAAAGGCACATTTATCCTGGACACCTGAAACTCATCGCAGTGATACTCTGGTCAAAGTTGCTTGGAACAAACTGAATTGCAACTTTTAACCCTTCCCCCCTTAAACTGGCCAAAACCGGTTGGTGTTCAAATTTCGTCTGCTTCAGTGAGTTCAAATAATTTCAACAGTAATCAAAAATAATTTTGACTGAGATTTGTAGATAAGCCTATCAAGATCACATGCACCAGGTCAACAACTTTCAACACCTAATGCCAAACTCATACAAAGGAAAGTTGTGACTCATGTGTCAATTCAGGGGGGGGGGGGGTGATATTTTGATGAAGGTCCAATAGCCTGGAACTTTTAGTGATAAACTTTGTGTTCAAAGTGGTCTGGAAAAAGGAAATTACAGCTTTAAACAGCCAGCTGTATTATGAAATATATGCTTCTCATAATACGTATTACGATTGGGCAAGGTTGCTGTAGGACTTGCTTTCACTGCACATAGCCGCTTGTTTCTTATGTTTAGCGAATGACTTTCCTTTGTGTGGTTTTGTTTCTTGTTTCTTGTTTTTTGTTTTTTGTTTTTTGTCTTGGTTTTGCTTTTGTTTTTGCTTTTGTTTGCTTGGTTGTTTTTTCTTTTTGTTTTGTTTTATTTTGTTTCTTCTTTTGCTGTACAGATGCAAAGGCCACCAACAACGTTAAAATAGGACAGATGCATTGACGTTGATAATGACGCGGCCTGCTCACTGTTATTTTGAGAAAACATGTACATCTCA
Organism: Hermodice carunculata; assembly: GCA_964020975.1. Lineage (NCBI taxonomy): Eukaryota > Metazoa > Annelida > Polychaeta > Eunicida > Amphinomidae > Hermodice > Hermodice carunculata. The sequence goes on from OZ026628.1 coordinate 7,612,254, forward strand.
AACCGAACAGTTATCATGGCATTGTCTCACCACAGGCTCAGTCCAAAGTCTTATGTGAGGGTGATGTAAGGTATTAAAAATTGAATAGACATCAGTAAGACATATGCACGGTTGAACATGAAATACACATGCGTTTTCCTGCAAAGCATTTCTACCAGAACGTACTACAGGACTGAAGGAAGACGTTACCTCCGATGATGTATAATTCTGACATGCTAACATCATATGCAACTTAGGTCGAACGACTTAAAAAAAATAACTGCTCTGAATAATGATAATGGAGTAAGATTTAGGTTCCTTGTACAAAGACACCCCCACCCCCTTAAAAACAAACAAACGAACAAACAGAAAACAAAACAAAGAAAAAAAAAACAAAACAAAAACAAAAACAAAAAACAAAAAAAAAAAAAACATATGCACAAAACACCCCCCCCCCCAAAAAAAAAAAAACTTTCACACAGGTAGTTAGATACCTGTAGCATAGAGTATAATACCACGTAAAGCTGCTGATTCAGTTCAAAATGGGACACTAACATAATACAGTTATAAGGCACTGGTCTCCGTTACCGTTAAGTGTCAATACACCACCAATAGGTATCGCTAACTACAAACATGATATTAGTGATGGTGATAACAACATCGATATCGATAACACCAACAAAAACAATGTGGAAAACGCGTAAACAAAATGTAAATAGCCTTTGAACTTTGCGATGAAGTCACGAGTCATATATAGATTTGAAGGCATCAGGGATGATTTGTTTATTCAACATATATTTAAAATATCAACAATACTTATTAAAAAGGGCACACAGTCAAATAACTTGCATTTTGACAGTATAGGCAGTATAGGGGTCACGTGCGATACGATCATAAACGTTGTCGGGTGCAATACTAGACAAAAAACTTGCAACAAAAAACTTCATAACAGAAATAAAGTTGTGAGACAAAGTGCGTGTTTTTGCGAATATGTCTTTGCTTCACACAAAGGTGAGGAACACTATGACCTTTTCACCTTTCGTAAAACATTACCTTTATGGCAAAGTTGGTTGAAACCCTAATATAGCATCCTTTTTAGATGTGGAGTTGGAGTGGGCGAAAATTTAATAAAAACATGAAATGAAAAAAGTGGGAGTGATTTCCGTGATGACATACTATCCCTTACAGTCCATCCGTCATGTCCTGGTACTTTGTCTTGGTGGATGAATGAGCCAAACAGTTTTTTTTTTCTGAAGCACTTTTATTGACATCGCCCATGTGAAGGAACTTCATGTGTTTTTTTTGATTGGAATTTTCACTTATCAAAAAATGCCAATTTGGATTCCACTTTCTGTCAAATGCTACATTTCTTTTTCAAATATTGCACGTCCCGCCACGTGTTCGAGCCACAGGATCTGTGTACAATCTGGAAACAAAATGCAAATTGAAAGGTCAAGTAAATGTCATAGTCACAAACACTTAGTGCTTAGTTTCGTGTATGGCATATGAGCACGTAATTTGTAAGAGGGAAACTTGTGGAGTAATTTCAAGACGGAGACGTTTGTTGTTTTGAATAATAATAATTGTATGTGGCTTGTTTTTCCCGCCGGTGAACGTGATTTTGTTTACTCTCGAAAACATCTGATACAGTGAAGCAACCTGTAGAGCAATCTGAATTCAAAGCTGATATTGCTGCCCTTATATGTGTGTAGGATTAAGTTTGAGAACATGACTGATAATGAAGACGTGCTTGGTTAGCATCCACCAACAATTCTGAGACGTAAATCATCCTATACTTAAATATGATTAACTTTACACTTTGTTAATAAAAACAATTTTAGTTACACTCGTAGACATATTACAACAATGGCTCAAGAGTATTTCTTGAAGCAGATTGGACGAAATGTTTGAAGAAACCTGTTGACTGCTTTTTTCACACTTTTTTCAAAAAATGAGAAGAGAAACATACCCAGGGTGCCCTTTTGAAATTGACATGATGGCATTAGGAGGTGCATTTGTCACAGGACTTCCTACAGTTTGGTATCATCCAGCCAGCATTTTTGGTGCATTCACCTTTTTTTGCCCAATAGTCGCAGTTCCACCCAGGACGGCCGGTGTTCATGCATTCTGAGTGAAAGCAAATATTTGACGATTATATCTTTCCTGGTCAAAATACTTGTAGAGCTGTGTCAACTAATATGAACATGAACGTGTATGAACACAATGGTATATCATAATACAAATGCGAATTTGATGCAATACTTGCGACTACAAACAACACCCAAATATAAACAATCATTTGCTGACGTATTTATGACTATCATATCCATATCTGAATTTGATGCAATACTCGTAACTACATACAACACCAAAATATATACAATCATTCGCTGTCGTATCTATGACTATCATATTCATATGGTCTTTTGCAGGGGGCCGTAATTTTATGTTACAGTACAATTTTGTGACCTGAAGAAGAGAATCTGGATTTACACGATAACTGGTTTTCATAGATTAAAAAGACGCCATTGAAATCGAGATTTAGGATAATTTACGATAATTTGCTCCAGTATTGATCATATATCTGTTGATACTGTACTTGAAACATAAGAATGTAAGGTTACAGGGTAGTTCGAGTTTTTATTATTAAAGATAAATGTACCAGATCCCAGACATTTAAAACCCATCAGATAAACAAAGCATTTGTACAGTCGGGGACAAGAATGTATCCAAACACATATTGGGTTTACCTTGTGGTTGAGTGGTCAGGCCGCGGGGAGCAAACTAAATCATGTACACTGGAAAACTATTACTAATTAGTCAACACTGGCAGGAGAACGGAATTGCAGCTTAAAAGAGCAGCTGAATGCATATTCATTTATCATTTTAGCTGCCGACTCACCAACTGTAAATATTGTGGCCGACAGAGGTTTGTCGTTACAGAGTATACAAGTAAAACTGTATTTTAAATACCAAAGTTGCAATACCGCCCAAGTGATGGCAAATTGATACTCATTGGTACAGCACAAAGAAGAAAGGGGGTCACGATGCTATCAAATGCTTGACAGCAAAAGATAGTCTATTCAAAACATAGTGATACATGTGTGAATGTACATACAACCATGCAGTGTGTTGTTTGAAGACCCCTAACAAAATACTCCTCAATGGCATATATATGTTAAGGCCGACTTTGATACCACAGGATACATATTAGTTTAGACTGTATCACTTTAAAAAAGCTACTGTGTCACAACGTGTGTGTTATCACATAATGTTGATGGCGTTGTTTCTAAAGAAATATAGGAAAGTTGTTTGTCAACATGTATGACATCATGTAATAATGTACCCCACAAAAAAAGAAAAAAATGGATATTTTATTACGAAAAAATGATAATGACATATCTACTAGGTGCACCAGCACCCCCAACTGTTATCATAAATATAACATATCTTTGCATGATGTTAAGCATGCCACCAACGCGCTAGAATCAGGTAATTCAGACAGAAACATTGGTCAATACACAAATCACCAAAAGAATGGTACAAATAAGCTGTTTTCGTATTTATCCATTCTTTGCAGCAGCCTCAATCGTCATAGATTTCCCCCAGAAGCCTTTGTGTATCTACCATTATTCAAATTAAAAAAAAATGAAATGAAATGAAATCACAGCCGTGTTATATTGTAAAGTACCGAGACACATTTTGCAAACTACCATCATTCAAAAGTTCGATACCCTTTTGTCGCGAATGAGGTTATACAGTCCCATAGTAATGTAAGAGGTTATGCCTTGGCTCTTGTGTTAGGTGCCAAAAAGGCTTTTGACAGTGCAGAGTATGTCAAATTACTTGAGTTATTGATTAAAACTGGTTGTGCTTTTGACAGTACGTTTCCTAGCATTGTTCCACTGCTCTCAGAATGTTAGAACACGTTGAGCAGACTTCGTAACTCATTTTCTGTTAATAATGGAGTAAGACAAGATGGAATCCAATCACCTATTTTATTTGTTTCATATTATTATGGATTACTCATCAGCTGATGCCATTGTGGCCTTGGATGTCATGTAAGAAATAAATTTATGGGTGTACTAGGCTACGCTGATGACGTAACACATTTTGTCCAATCCAAAGTAGCTTTGGGGCAAATGATGACCACATGTATGGGATTTAGAAGAGTATAAGGTGGTTTTTAACCCAGACACACCAAGGCTCATCAAAACTATGAACAGTACATACCATATTCTGAAGATCCCCAAAACTACAATACATCCCACATACTGAAGCTCATCTAAACTATGAGTAGTATATCAGGTATACTATATACTAAAGCTCATCAAAATTATGAAGAGTACATCTCACATACCGAAGCTCATCAAAATCATGAATAGTAGGAAAAGAAGCCCTGGGCATGCATTGTTTTCTAAATATACGTCATCATCGTATTTCAGTGGTATACAAGGCCGTTATATTCTGTGACTCCTGGTCAATTTCAATTCCATGTTCACGATACTTTTATTTTTAAGCAATGACGGACACCTCTTGAACCTTCCCTGACCCATGGTGCCCCCGTTTCAAAGGGGTATATTTCCGTAAAATATTATCATTATCATTATTATTATTATTATTATTATTAGTAGTAGTAGTAGTAGTAGTAGTTGTAGTAGTTGTAGTAGTAGTAGTAGTAGTAGTAGCGGCAGTAGTAGAAGTGGTAGTAGTAGTAGTAGTATTAGCAGTAGTAGTAGTAGTAGTAGTAGTAGTAGTAGTAGTAGTAGTAGTAGTAGTAGTAGTAGTAGTAGTAGTAGTAGTAGTAGTAGTAGTAGTAGTAGTAGTAGTAGTAGTAGTAGTAGTAGTAGTAGATCCCACATCCTCAAGCTCATCAAAATCATGAATAGTACTTCTCACATACTGAAGGCTATCAAAAATATAAATGATACATCCCATATACGGAAGCTTATGACAACTCTGACAAGTACGCCAAATATACTGAAGTTCATAGTCTGTCCCTATGTTCTGTTAGTATCAGTACCTACACGCACTACTGCTGTTTTCTCACAACCAAAAGGCGCCTTACTTACCATCCCCTCGGAAACACAGACAAGATTTCTTGCACTTCACAAGCATTGACTGCGGATCACTATTACATTTGCCCTCTTTGGCTTTCCTGTCACACTCTGCGTCTCCATCCACATTTTTGCACTCCTCTGAAGAACAGGTTACATACAGATCAGAATTACATCGATAGAAAGACAGATAGATGGATTGATGGATGGATGGATAGATAGATAGACAGACAGACAGACAGATAGCTATATGGATGAATGGATGAATAGATGGATAGATAGATATATAGAGAGACAGATAGATAGATAGATAGATAGATAGATAGATAGATAGATAGATAGATAGATAGATAGATAGATAGATAGATAGATAGATAGATAGACAGACAAACAGACAGACAGACAGATAGATAGATAGATAGATAGATAGATAGATAGATAGATAGATAGATAGATAGATAGATAGATAGATAGATAGATAGATAGATAGATAGATAGATAGATAGATAGATAGATAGATAGATAGATAGATAGATAGATAGATAGATAGATAGATAGATAGATAGATAGATAGATAGATAGATAGATAGATAGATAGATAGATAGATAGACAATGACTACTTGGAAGGGTGACATTTGGTGAGTGAATAGATGGAGCAGGACGGGTGTCATCAGAGCAGACCAACGGATGTCATTAGCTTTCTGTTTTGTCTAAATATGTTTGACCATGTTTAAGATGATGTCAATGTTTCACTGAATATTTCAAACCAACATATAAAATCCCTTTGACTATGCGCATAATGCTTTATGACAGATATTGGACCGTACAGCAAAGTCATCTTTAATATATGTCACCACTATATACCATATCGGATATTTTGATGTTTTAATGACCTGACAGTTGTCTCTTGGCGTTCATCAATAAAGCACTGAATTCCAGGACTTCGGTATGGTACTTGCCAGGCTTTTATTTTAAGGTTTCAGGATATTTGACATCCGTTTAGTAATCTTAGGGCTGACAGACACTTTCCAGTGTACAACACCATAAATGCACTTAAAGAGTGTAACTATGTATCAATTTTAGAAAGAGATAAATAATGGCACTTTCGAGATGTTTCTCACAAGCATTGTTCTAAAGGAATTAAAAAAATGTGCAAAATGTGGTCATTTTTTTAAAAAAACTTTTTTCTTGCGCTTCAACGTTTTTCCCCATCTCGGCATTATCATCAGTGGCAAACTGTAAAACACAACGCAGCATAAAAAGTGCGTATAAAATTTCTAATTCTTGCCTTTTGTTTTCTGCGATAAAGTTGATAAAATGTGGAATCATGTCACATCAAAGGAAACCTCGATCATTCTAATTGTGTTGACAAAATGGTACCACATTTAAAATATTTTGCTTATCAAAGATTATGCAAGTCGACTGGAACTATGTACAGCAGGCCTAGTTTTTACTTACCACCCACTTTCGGACACATCCCACAAGACTTTGTACATTGAATCAACATCCATTGTGGATTAGTTTTGCATTCCCCTGCCTTTGCCCACCCTTCACATCTTCTGACAGGCTTGTGTTCATCATAAAAGTCAAAGCATCCTGGAGGCAAGCCCAAAAATATACTGGTAAGACAATGAATGTACTGGGAAACACTGTGTATTTTTTAGTGTATGGTATAGTTTAAACGGTTCATGCAAATGGATAATATACTTGCAATATGTTTGCACCCTCTTTGAAAGGAACATTTCTTTTTTAGATTTATCTATGTTACAATGTAATGAGTTTAGTACCGTATGGTCGTCAGTTTATATATATATATATATGTATATATATATATATATATATATATATATATATATATATATATAAATATATATATATATATATATATATATATATATATATATATATATATATATATATATATATATATATATATTGAGGTAAGAGCATCATTTAAGTCACAGCACAAACACCCAGGGGTGATTCTAGTACTACTGTATCACATGAGTTGGTTGAGTGAAAATTATTTTGGATTCGAGCATAATCAGTTCCCCTGTCGGATTGAAGGAATGACTATATCAACACTCTAAAACAAACACATTTAAAGTCTTCACATGGAATGAACGTGTGTGAATTTAATTTACTCTAAGTGTATTTGTGTAGCACACAGTACTCTTTGGTTAATGATTACAAGATGCAACCCTGCCACACCCTTCGTCGTGTTCTGACCTCTAAAAATAAATGAAGAGGGAAACAAACAAACAGATAAACACATGCATTGATTGATTGATTGATATTAACACAAGCACCCTCTCTACGCTCCATATATCCAATCTAATCAGTGTCCCTGTCTGGACATTTGCTTCAGTTAACCACGGTTATTACATTTGACGCCACAAAAATAATATCCAAGGCTTCAGCAGCTGAATTCATTTATGAACGCACGGTGTGAGTTGAAACCAACAATCATCTTTTGCAGCCTTGAGTCCCTATGCACGTTTTCTTGTTATGACGGCCGCCTGTCTATATGTAATGTATGGTACACACTCTTATTCATTGTTTAAAAGTGTAACAGTGTGAAGTGACTGCAAATAAACCATAAAATAGCAGCTCCTTGTTATAGTGGCAAGACAACATAAAACAATCTGAACAAGTATGTGCACTAATGTACTGGGGAAATGCAGAACTCAAATTCTTACTTACCCGGGAAATGGATTTCATATATATATATATATATATATATATATATATATATATATATATATATATATATATATATATATATATATATATATATTACATATATACATATATCATATATATAACATGTATGTATGCATATATATATATATATATATATATATATATATATATATATATATATATATATATATATATTCATATATACGTGTGTGTGTGTGTGTGTGTGTGTGTGTATTCATGAACCTTCTTGAAAGAGGGCACCAAAATTGTCAGGTCCCATTAAATACCCAAATAAACCCCGAGTTATTCTAAACATACCACAGGAGAATCAGCTTAATCTCACATATATTTTGTTTTTAGTAAAAACAAAGCAATTTCAAAGGAAAAGTGTTTTACATACGGCAAGAAACGGCTATCCTTTCGCCAAAACTATATTTATAAACATATATAAATTTTCAACTTTTAAACATGGGACTTTCACACGTTTTCTTTTAGTGCTGAGCAAACCAACCTTTGTGGCAAGCACCACAGGCCTTTCGACACTTCCAAAACATCGATAGTGTATATTTTTGACAGTCACCCTTTGCTGCAAGTGCGCTGCAGGCAGAATCGTTCCCCAGCGCGTTTTGGCAGCCTGAAAGAAAAACGTTAGCCAAGGGCCGGATCCTTCAAGTTCTGTCTGTCTGGTTGTCTGTCTGTCTGTCTGTCTGCCTCTCGCTCTCTTTTTCTCTCTGTCTGTCTGTCTGTCTGTCCGTCCATGTACGTATCTATCTATTGTCCCTCTCTGTTTGTCTGCCTGTCTTTATTGTTTGATTATATTTTGCTGTAGTTTGATTTATTACTGTTGGGGGTGAGGGGGGGGGGGGGGGTAATTAAGCCAAGATAGTAAAAACTCCCTTTGAAGTGCCCTTTTTTCAGTTTAAAATATCCAAGCATGAACACATCTCAGGTGTTTGCATTAACATTAACTAAACGTATATAATGCAGCGTGGCAAAATAGTTTAAGAAATGTTTGCTTAGATTATGCTATTCCAATCTGCCGATAACCTTTTTTTTTCATTTTTTAAATCTTAACAAAATAATCTTTCTTGTGAAATACTCATAATAAATTATATTGGCAAGATATCAAAAACATTGCTTGAAACTTGCAGCTTAGGAAAAGTTTAAGAGAAATCAACATATCAAAGATTAATATAAACCGTCAACTGGTGGGAAACTTATGTTACCATTTCAATTCCCATTGAATTACAATGCAGTCGATCTGGACCGCTGTAATATCAAATCATCAGCCTGGTCAATGCCACAAAATGGTATAAATGAGATATTTGTAATCAGAGACCTTTCCATCTCACAAAGATTCACTGCAATCATAGATTGAAATATATTTTGATACTGAAAGAAGAGGTTCATACCAAAAATGCTTATCAAATCTTTACCTGTTGTTGGTGGACACGCTTTGCATGCTTTTGGGCAGCGTGAGTACATCCAGTGTGGGTTTAATGAACACTCCCCTCGTAAAGCAAATGCGTCACACAGAGCATCATCGGCGGCGATATTGTTGCAATCTAGGTGCAGAAAGGCAGCCAATTGTGTTTAAGGCAATATACACAGTTACTTATAAGTAGATCAAAATTACACAGGGTCGCTCGGCTTCTTTGATACAAATCCATGCAAAAGTACACATATGCTGCAAAGAGGTGTTTTGAACATGCGGTCCTGTGAAAAGTGCTTCAGACGCACTGACTTTTTGCAGCAATTGAAATGTGTTGTCTAAAAAATTCAGTTTCCTTAAACCTCTGGATGATATTGTATCATGTGAACGGGTGATTTATCGAGTACTCTTGGGAAATATTTACACTTTGAAGAGACTATGTTAAAATTAGATATCATATCAATATACCGGTTTTAGCAGAAGCAGTACTTCGTTCCCAATTATGGCTCAACGCTGGATAGTATTATTTTGAAAGGGTATTTGTCATTTAAAAATGAATGTTGATCGCTCTGAACATAACGTCTCTTTGCTCTGGTCGGCAGTGGGATAGTGGTGCCGTTACGGTGCCGTTACGGTGCTACGGTGACGACGGTAACTGATGTACACACACGATGGTTGCTCCAGGTTTGACTGAGAGATTATGGCAGAGGTTGGGATTGCCATAATGGAAGAAACACGTAAAAACAGCATTTATTTTAATTACTTTCTGGGATTATGCATTATATTTACTTCACTACATTCGTTTTCCAATGCTGAAACTCAGCTTCCACGACAAGCTGGCCTTGGGTGTTCCCCCGATGCATTCAAATGTCAATAATAGCATACAAAATATAATGACAAAAGCTAACAATTAATTTCAGCAGCGTGAACCAGGAATAATATTGCTTTGGTTTAGCTATAATTTATTCGTAAACATGCAATAACAATTTTCAACTGACGGCATACGGAAACTGGGTAAAGGATCATGCCCTACATAAATCCAAATTGCCAATGACCGATATCATCCCACGGCATAGGGGATAGCTTTGTTAGCTTTTTCAATGCCAACGGCGAATAAAGTCGAAGTCGCTGAGGCAAACTCCTCTCAATAATAATTAGGATGCAGGATTCAGATTCCTTGTGACATGACTTTTAAATCAAGTACCAGCATGCCTTTAGTACAAGAGAATATAATGGGCGGGTCATATAGAATTCCACATGGCCGTGTTATGGGGAATGGGTTTAGACTGCTCGAGTTCTCAAACCGTTCACTGCGAGCCTGTGGCGAGAGTGTGTTCTAAATCCATTCCCCATGACACGGTAATGTGGAATTTGTTTCTCCCATAGAGCCCTAAACCCCATGTTTTTTGTCAAAAACCTTCTTGGTTTAGCGTGCTTGCAGCAGCCGTATCGACTCCATTTTGTTTACTTTCAACATTGCGTTCCTAAGGTACGTCATTCAAGAAAGAACTTTCAGTTATTCTTTTCTATCTTACGTAATCTGACTGGCCTACAAAGAGAACAACAACCAATAGGATTCTCGCTTTTATTTCATGTCGGGTCGTAAAATCGTTCCACGCTTATGTTGGGAAAGACTGTGTTTCCCCATGGGTAAATCTAGGAGAAAATACCTTTCCTCGGCACGCTCTCGGCACAATGCGTCCAAAGTTTGCTGAGGAAAGCTGTTGACACAGTCTCAAATGTGGCGGTAAAAGAGTTAGGGATGAGATTTAATGCGTAGGGATAAGACATTTGTGTATTTCTGGCTAGACCTTAGAAGCGGGGTAAATGTTTCGAATGCTGCTGGACACAGGGGAATGGACCTCCTCTAAAGTTCACCCCTTCTCATATGTTAGCATGATTTTGAATCCAAAATTTCTATCAAAGCTATTTGATAACAGTAACCTAAATATACATTTACGTTTTGGTCATTCCTGTAACATTGAGAGGATAGGAACAATTTGTGCTTCATAGTCTCATGAACAACAACACAACAATTACTCTTGAGACGAGGTTGCAATGTTATGATACACTCATCCGGCTCCCTTGGAGTTACTTTCACATTCCAATCTTGCCAGACATGCCAATGCGCCCCACGGCGGACATAACGATAACTAAACATCAAAACACAAACACTCGAAAATAAGCAAATAAGTTAATGAATAATTGAATTGATATTTGTTCAATATCAACGTTCAAGCCCCCAAGAAAGCGCACCTTTGCCAACATCTTGCCCGATATCTGTAAAAGTACTGATGTGAAGCCATACACAGCACACTGTCTTCGCGCAACTTCCAGGTATAATCAGCATTTGAATAACCGCGCGTCATGTTCATGTCCGGTCATAGAAGCGAAGCATCATTTCATTCATACAACAGATCCCGTTCTATGATGGTTACTAGATGGAAAATAGTTTGTTTTCTGTAGAATTATTTTTTTCCTGCGGCGTCATTTATTCTGGGCCGCCCGGTGGGCGTGTCGATGACATCACTGGTTGCTGGGTACGAGGGATTTGTCTGTCCTTTTTTTTTTTGCGTGAAAACCAACATTTCATCAAAAAGTTTTGTGCCATACAACTGGAATACATTGTACGTTAATATCAATATAAGTATAAATGTAAATACAAGAATTGAACATGCTTCCGAAAATAGATACGAGCGTGGGAAGACAACTGGCGAAAGGATTTTGTTTCGTGACGTCACGTTATGAAAAATACCTCGCGCCAGTTGGTTTCAACATATTTTATTTGCAAAAACGATTAGCCAACCGGCACAATGCCTATATGAAGGCCTCTTGTACATGAATTGACAATACACCAAGAGTGGATAACACCTGGATAACAAATAGAGAACTCACAGAACATCAAAAAATATGATTGAAAAGAGAGAGAGAATAAGAAAAGGGGTGGTAGTTATTCCCGTGAATGGATGAATATATAGTTGAAGGGAACGATACGTACAGAATATACATGACTTATCTCTGTAAAAATGTTACCATGTATCGAACCATTTAGCTAATTATGATGATACAGCTGCAACCCAATGACAGGACAGCTCAATATTGAATTTCCCAGCGGTTCTGATATATTTGTAAACTGCTTGGAATATATCCCGATTTCCAGAATTATTTCTTGTTGACAATCCTAAAATTCAGGTTGTAAAATATAAGTCTGCAAGGGCCATTATTTTAGTTCGGAGTTCATCTGTCGTCGCATTTGTTGCCAGTTGTCATCACAGGCCCGTTACTACTGTCGAAAGGACGAAAGTGACATCCATAATGAAATTCACATATTAGGTAAACAGCCACAGGTTGATGGAGCGCTGCAATTTTCAGAGAAGCCAACTGCCCCTCATCATCAGGAAGAGTCCCTGAAATAAGCTGAAAATTTGATCAATTTACGGCGTGCCTTCCTCATCCAAATTGAGAATTTGCTGCTATATTCTTTGTTAACTATTTTGTGTCCCTGATGGTCTTGCTTCTTCACATTGGTATTGGAAGAGAAATGTTGATGCTTTGGCAAGTCTGGAATCTCTTTGCTGTCATTGTGCGGTTTGGAATTAATGAATATGGATCATGTTTATCTTTACTATTTTATTGTTTGTCCCTGAAAGGACACTTTGAGTTTTGCCATCCCTGTATTTTGTGTGTTATTAAGTAATTTGCAGTGCTGTGGCCTTCAACTTTAAGTTGGTCAGGTCAAATAAAAAAAAAAATGGAAATTCTAAGCAGTGCTTTGACTTCGGAGAAAAAGTCGGGTCCCAGGACCCGCAAATAAACTATGTTTAATACCCGGAACCCGTGACGTGGGTACCCGGGTACCTGCGGCAAAAACCCCTACTGAAATTATACACAGACACATATTTTAACTTGCTTTTATTTAGGTACAGTTTAATAATTCCACTATTCGTCAAGTTGCTTATTTTTGAGAGAGAGAGAGAGAGAGAGAGAGATAGGGGGAGAGAGAGAGAGAGAGAGAGAGAGAGAGAGAGAGAGAGAGAGAGAAGAGAGAGAGAGAGAGAGAGAGAGAGATCTATAATTTGTTTATTTATTTATCTCGAAAATAGTCGGGTATCAACAATTGGATTCGGGACCCGACTTTTTGGCAATTTGTCGGGGGGGGGGGGGGGCAGGTACCTGGGTCTTGAGTCAATGCGCTAGTTCTAAGAACATTTCTGTATATTAACATAGTTTTAGTAATAACTAAGACCTAAATGTTGGTCCGACCAGTCTGACCAATCGGACCCCAAGGCTACGGCCCTGAGTTGCAGACAAAAATAGAGGAAAGGAAAGTGCATCAACTCGCAGAAGCCAATCCGGGGTACTGGCAGAAGGTCTTCCGGCTTCAAGCTGCAAAGGATGCTATACAGAAAACACACCATTATAACAGCAAGGAAACTTTGTGTGTTTAAACTGACCTGCATTACATCTTGTGCAAGACTTCCAGCAGTTCCGATACATCCATATTGGATTGTTGACACATTCACTTCCGTTCGCCTTGGCCCAGTCACCATATGCATAGTCCTGACAGGTGGTGTCATTATATGCATTTTCGCATACCTTGTCTAAATAGGGCAAACGTATACATGCTTTATTAGACATATGGGTGTAGAGCAGTAAGTATTGTGATTTTTTTCTCTAAATACAGTTTACAATGATGCAAATAGTATACAGTGGAATCTCCCTGCTAAGACCATCTAAGGGACTGAAAAATGTGGTCTTAATAGGGGAGTGCTCTTTACGTGGATATAATCAAATGAAGGATAAACAAAAATGGGTTTGAAAGTTGGTGGTCTAAGTATAGAAATGTTATCTTTATGGAGGTGGTCTTAATTGGAGATTCTGTTGTATATAACAACTGTATTGAGCATATGCCCGTGTCATAACTATGGGAAACATGTACAACCGGAACATTTGATGACAGAATAAAGTTCTAATATTGATTTTGACTCTTCCCTCGTGGAAATAACACTGAGTTAACAGTTTCTATTTATACAAAACTCAGGTGAAAGATTCAAAGGAGACGACAGTTTACACCCAGGTACTTTCTAGTGATGTAAGGGGAAACGGACGAAAACAGTGGTGTGCCCTCAAGCTTCACGTTAAGCGTTATTTAGTGTGCAGTACCGATACGCATGAAAAGGGAATACTTCAGTTGTGCAGACTTGATTTCCTCCTCCTCCTCCTCCTCCTCCTCCTCCTCCTTCTCATCATCATCATTTATCATCATCGTCGTCGTCGTCATCGTTATCATCATCATCATCATCATCATCATCATCATCGTCGTCGTCGTCTTTGTTATTATTATCATCATCATTATTACCGTGCATAGAAGGTTGTAACGGTGCTTAGGAACTCTTTGCACGTGATATATTTTAATCATATGCGAGTATCGATTAGGCGACACATGTGATCATGCTAGGGTAGCATTGATGAGACATATTTCGCTTGCAAAAGAAAAAAAAATGGTTATGATAGTAAAATGTCATGCATCATTTACAGTCCCATATTCAAATGTTAAATACTGTGTAGACATCTGGCTTGACTAAATGATTAAACCACTTTTAAAGTTAAGAGCAGCCCCTGTATATCTTTGTAAATAATAAATAGCAGGGTACTTGAATTCGTGTCGTTTGCTGATGTACGTTAAACAATTACTGAGGCATTTTTGAACATGACAGTGAATGTTAGTAATATTATATAACTGACAAGTTAAGTTTAACCACGCCTTTTACCTTTGTAAGAAACACTCATAATCAGTAATAACTACTAATTACTACAGATAAAAATGCTACCTTGTGCTCATACACCATGTAGTTATACATGTAGGATTTATATTACTAAAAAGTGCAACAGTTATTACCTGAACAGTTATAGTTCACCGTGATATATTTATATATGCCTGGGCAAGTATCACCGAAATTGACGTTGCTGGCCAGGACGCTGCATGTGCGTCTGTTGTCACAGACAGCTTTAATTTTGTTTGTGGTCTCAGTGACCTTGCTTCCACTCTGTGTGCATGTTGTTGAATTATCTTTTTCGTGCTTGCAGATATCTCTGCTCGTACGCCCGTAGGTCGCCTCGGTGACGTGAATTGCCTTCCCCGCTGGGCAGTGAAGCCAGGCGTAATATCCCTCACAGCTGCGCACTGAAATGTAAACTTGAACTATGCATGTCTAAAGCTGAAAAGTAGCGGATCTCAACATTTCTTATCAGTGGCTTTTTTCAATTGGATCTACATCGGGTCTCGTAAAACATCGGTGTCCTTTGTCATAATCCAGTTTTTTATGTCCTGAAGGGCGGATTAGATTGACTTAATTAAGATGAGAAGTACTTGCCCTGAGACAGTTATATCATTGGACTGAGTCCGCATCTATCCCCGGCCACCCGTATATATTATTTGACTGAGTCCGCATCTATCCTCGGCCAACCTTAAATATTATTGGACTGAGTCAATATCTATCCTTGGCCACCCTCAAATATTATCACATATTTCCTGAAAAGGATGAAGCAAAAATTACGGGTTTTTTTTTTTTTTTGTTTTTTGTTTTTGTTTTGTTTGTTTGTTTGTTTGTTTGTTTGTTTGTTTTTCTTTAATTGAAACCGTTCGCCATTGATCAATTAAAGCGGAATTTGCAACTGTCCTCGATTTAAAGGGGTTTCAATAAATCATCATGATCATCATTGCTATTATAATTTTGTCTCTTTACTTGCTAGTCACCAGAGGCTATGGAATTCGTTTGCGCCCGGCGTTTGTCTGTCCGTCCATAGTTGGACTTGTTAGATTTATGATTGTTCAAACAATTATATGAAATGTTTGGGTATTACACAGGGATGATCTGAAGATGCTCCCCAGATAGGACATGGTGACTCTTTATGTTTTATTTGTTATGAATGTTTGATCATCTGATTGTCATTTAAGACACCGCAGACGCTGATTTTGTGTTGATTTTTTGAGTTAAAATTTATTCTTGTCTACGCCAGAAGGGTTTACGAGAAGTTTGTGGTATTTTCAAGCTATTATTTGACTGCATATGATAAGTATTTGCAAACATAGTGGCAATATGGAAATTTTGACAAAGTTACGATATATCAAAGTTTGCAATAATATGCAAAATGCTACTACTGTAGAGTATGCACCTGAAATATAGCGCATGTTTTAAATATTTTGAAACATTTATACTAAATGCTTTGCCTTTTGTCAAACAGACGGTCCCGGGGTGGACTTTCATCAATGGCACTGAGGAAATTTTGACACAACCACAAGCAGGAATGTAGTGTTTTTTACAATTTACATTTTTGTTCGCACAGCAAATCTTGCATATTGGTTTATAACTACCTAATAGTTGCCCAAAGAAGCGTTGTACCATAGTATACGTGTATATGTGATAAATGTGTGATTTGTATGGCAACTCAGTATATTTATTATGTAGGTACACGCATGCTATGCCCTTTAAAACCGCGAAATTCCACTCATATACACTAATAGAAGCCAAAATCGCTGCCATGATGCAAAACGTATCGTGATTGAAAATGTCTTTCGTGATTCGAACCTTTATTAATTAACGTGCATTACCCGGATTTTCATTCAACAATGGAAACCAACACAGGACAAGGCCATAAAATATGCTCATACGCCGTCAGTCACAATTTCGTAGCGTAGGTCCTAACTTTCATTGTTTGTGTAGACATTCAGCTGATTGCATAAAGCGTTATAATGCATTTTACATGCCCTTACACCATCAAGTTATTGGATCAAGATCATGATTTAGGATCTCAGCTGCTTCAGCTGGATCATTTACTGTGATGTTTAAAGTTGTTTCATCAGACAAAAGATGTTTTTATTATTTCACAATTTCATTAATATCGTTTACACAGACTAAAAAGAGCAACAACACTAAAACTAAAACCTTGTGGGATACCTACAGTGATGTTCCCCCAAGACGAGGCCAGGCCTTGACTGACAACTGTTTGTTAGCACACATAGGCCCGCTAGTGCCAGATAGTCCCGTAACTCTCTAGGACTAGAGATGGGAGAGCCACAAACATTTACATCAAAGAATAACTTGTCTCGTCACTAAAGAGGTGATGAATGAGTGTAATTGATACTGATAAATTTATGTATATCAAGGTTAGAAACCGGTTTACAGAAAATACCAACTTGCACCTCCATCGCAAGAGAGTACTGTGCAATTAAGCATTAGTGGGTGCATAATCATGTGGCGCGCATTGAGATAATTTTCTACCTAGAGAAACAAGTGACCTCCCATTGCAGCGTTCTTTAAATCCTGTGTCAGGCCCGCATGATACACCCTATCAAACGTCTTGGTGATATAGCAAAATGTTACCCGAACTTTGTTCTGAAGGTCAAGAGCTTTTGCAAACTCATGATAAAAATAAATCACTTCATTTACTGTTCCATCGTGCGAAAAAAAAAAATCTGACTTTTTTTTTTTCAAAGGGTGTTTAATGATCTCATAGTAAGTTAAAATTATGTTTGAAAACAGCACGCCCAAAGACCTTGCCTCCACAACTCCACAAAGAAACTGGTCTGTAATTGTCACATAATGCGGGGACACAATTTTTGATAGAGATTACATGTGCATTTTTTTTCAATGCTGACGGAATTTACATTGGTGTAAAGGAGCAGTGATGCTGAGTGCTGCCTCCTTTAACAGTC
>OZ026628.1:7635141-7650141 GCA_964020975.1 Hermodice carunculata
GGCAAATTGTGACCTGCGTGCATCAGTGGCGGGATGCACTGACAGTAAGACAAAAAAAAAAAAAAAAGAAAGAAAAAACGTACAGGAGCAATGTTTGTTTGAACGTCACGCATGACGTCGAATAATGAGGACGAACGTGAGCAAACAGAGCACCCAGGTCGGCGTTGGAAGTAGTCCTGGGGATTTTTTTTTCTTTTTTTTTTTGGGGGGGGGGGGCAACGAATACCCACTTAAACATAGGATAAACAAAATATTACATGACTGCTGAGTGCGTTCCTTTTTTCTGCCACTCGGGATCGTTGTGAAAATCAGTCGTGACCTGCAGTCACGTGTGATTTTGCCCCTACCAACGAAACCCCGTGATAGAAAAATAGTAACTCACTCTCAGCCATGGAAGATTCTATATGTAAACCGCATCACGATAGCTCTATGGCCAGCTACATTGACATTGGATGAATCAGCTCCTTTTAGCGGATATCAGAGTGACTATTACACAGAACGAAGAGTCCGCTCCAGAATTGTCTCGAGTTGGCACTAACACCCTTTTCAAAAAAAAAAAAAAAAAAAAAAAAAAAAAAAAAAATATATATATATATATATATATATATATATATATATACTGAACCAAACAAATAACGCAACCCTTAAACTTTTTAACTTAAATATTTATTGTTACTTTTATATCACAGAAAGAAATTAGATCCATATTCTGCAGTCTTTTTGGCATAACATGTGAAAAACAAAAACTTGAAACTGTAAACGAGGGCGCGACCAGCTGGCAATAAACAGGGCAACATTGATTTGTAAATTTCACAAATTGACATGTCCACTAATACTGTGTGTGACCACCATCAGCATCTGTAACTGCTATGCAACGTCGGCGCATGGATGACACTAGCCGCTGCACCATCTGCCGGGGCACACGATCCCACTCTTCTTGAAGAGCCTGGCGAAGCTGCTGGCGTTTGGCGGGCGCTGGACCCCGTCTCCGAACACGCTGGTCAAGGTAGTCCCAAAGATGCTCAATGGGATTGATATCAGGTGAGAAGGCTGGCCATGGCAAAACGTTAATTCCTTCTCCTTGCAGAAAAATCCAACGTCAGTCTAGCGGCATGGGGCCGAGCATTGTCCTATTGAAACAAGTGGAGTTGGTGTTGTCTAATGAAAGGGACAGCAACAGGCTGAAGGATCTCATCCCTGTAACGGGCAGCGTTAAGATTGCCTTCAATGAAGATTAGCTGGGTTTTGGCTGTGAATGAAATTCCACCCCACACCATCACTGATGCACCTCCAAATCGATCTGTTTCCAGCACACAGGCATCTGAGTAGCGTTTTCCCCTTCGTCGCCAAACACGTGTCCTACCATCTGCATGATACAGGGTGAAGCAGGATTCATCAGAGAATAGCACGTCCCTCCACTGTTGATGGGTCCAGCGAGTATGGGCAGCAGCCCATTGTCGTCGGGCTTGCCTTCTTGCCTGTGTCAAAATTTGACCCCTGTAAGGACGTCTGGCATGTAGATGGTGTTCTTTTAGTCTATTACTGACTGTCTGGGCAGATATATTATGTTATTGGTTCTGCCAGGTGTCTGTTGTGCAGTTCTAGTGGCTGGTCGAGTTCTGTTCCGCAGATGTGACACCCTGATGTGTCTGTCTTGTGCAGGTGTGGTTTCTCTTGGTCTCCCAGGACGCTGTCTATCTGCTGTGGCCCCAGTCTCCTGGAATCTTGTAGCAAGTCTGGATATAGTGGATTTGTGGACTTGCAGTCTTCTTGCCACCTCTGCTGCAGATAAACCAGCCTGTAGCATGCCAATTCCTCTCTCCCGATCTACTGTTGATAATCGACCCATAGTTCTTGGAATACTGTGCCAAATGAATCCCATGCTGCCTTTTTATTGTCCGTGAGGGGCTACACCCAACCAGTAAAGGTGCAAATGTTTTAGTCATGTGGGTAACACTGAATCCTGCAGTTGTCCTTGATACAGCACAACCACCAAACTTTGAAAGCTTCATATCCTCGCACACAGTTACGCTTGGGCTGATTTCAATGTGGCCTTTTCCTGTCCCAGAATCAGAGACTTGGCAACCTTAATTTCAGGTGTCAGAGGCTTGCGTAAAATAGCCTGCTGTAGTCACTCTTGATTCATGACAATGACCCCATGGCAAGGTCAGGGTACTCGACCTTGAGGTCACACTACTTGGTGCATTATTTTAGACTAATTTAACAACGGTTCATATATTTCTGAACTTTAAATACAGTTCCAATGTGAAAATATACCCAAATGAAAAAGTTGCGTTATTTGTTTGGTTCAGTATATATACATACAATAGGATAACAATGAAAGATTAAAACTACAGACAATATTAGTGTGGCGTGTTTGCTATATGGGGGATCAATGTACATTTGAGAATAAGTAACTCCTTTCTCTGACTTGCGTTCTTTTTGCATTTGTTTAACGAAATTAATCTAAATCATACCTGTAACCGTGCTGGCAAGAGAATCTTCCACAAAGAAGCAGTTGATCCCAAGCAGGGCCAGTAGAAGCCACATAGGACTGCACATAATGTCTCTGGAGATAAATTCGTTCCTGTAGTGTTCCCCGCGACAAAAGTACGCGTTTGTCTGTCAGTGTTAGCCAAAATTACCTGTAGCCAGTTATACCATAGGTGTTGCAGGTGTCAACCAAAAAGTGTGCAATATATGCAGTAGCATATGGGACTTGAAACGAACATTACATTACTGGCTACATTTTTTTTTTTTTTTGAAATAAGATAAACCTTGAACTGACGATGGGTTTGAGTTATTGTTGTGTTGTGTTGCTAACATATTCAGTTCTGCAATTTTTTTTCTCTTTCAAAGCTGCCTGATTAAAAAGAAAGTATCGTGGGCGCGATGTCGCATGTAAGTAATGTTAGTACGCAACCATTGTATGCCAATATGGTAGTTTGAAATATAGTCCAATAATTCAATATGTAAAGATGATAAGATGTCATATTGACAAATAAAGATCATTATGTTCATGCAAAATAGCATTGGAGGGCAGCTTTCAGAAATGCCAGGGAGAAAGGGCACCGATAATCCCAGCAAATAAGAGCAATCTATGATGAACACCCGTCAGCAATCATACAAGCAAAGTGGAAATCTTGACGTCCAAGGTAGACATATCAATAACTTAAGTATCGTTTTTACAGCATTGAATAATGCTAAATACAGCAAGAATGAAAACATCTTTCTTCTGAACTTAGAGACTGTGCCAATTATTGAAGTTAGTAGTAACAGGTTCATATTATTGAAACCTGGAATGGCTTTCAATAACCTACGCCACTCTAAATATTATATATTATGGCATATGCACATGTATATTGTGCAGCTGTCTAGTTTAGTCCATTATGGCTGTCAAATGGAACTTTAACTTTGATGATAAAGAAGAAGAAGAAGAAGAAGAAGAAGAAGAAGAAGAAGAAGAAGAAGAAGAAGAAGAAGAGAAGAAGAAGAAGAAGAAGAAGAAGAAGAAGAAGAAGAAGAAGAAGACAGAAAAAAATGTAGTCCTATTGTGGTGAAAGTGTTAGCTATGTTACTGTTATACCCAGCCTCAAAGTTTATATTTCTGGAGATAGGCGGTCAAACCTGAATTGTAAGGAAACAGAAATAGCATGGACATGATTTGGCTATATTTTAGGATAGCTAAGACTGGTTGTTAATTTTTCCGGTCGTGGATTAACCTTGCTCTTCAGAACCTGTGTTCGCGTTCGTATTTGGGAGGCTCAGCAAGGGAATGCTTAATCCAATGATGTCATTGCTATAACACCTGCTGCATGGGAGTCCTTAGAAAGCATAAGGTATGAAGTAGCATACTTGTGTTGCCTTGGGAGAATAGAGTAATTATCCTGAGTAATAAAAGCTGTGGTGCTGCAACTTGAAGATTTTTTTGGTTATCCCAGAGGAATGTACGTAAATATATATATATATATATATATATATATATATATATATATATATATATATATATATATATATATATATATATATATATATATGTATGTATGTATGTATGTATGTATGTATGTATGTATGTATGTATATATATATATATATATATATATATATATATATATATATATATATATATATATATATGTATGTATCGTCTGTTTATTAAGAGAGAATGTTCTAAGCGCTAACCTTGAGAGCAAGGTTGTAAATGTTAGTGCTCAACAGGTATCCACGATACACAATCTTCTCCATGATGGAATTATTCGCGGCCTCTGCTGAAAAATACAGTAATCTGCAATACCCCGGTAAAATGGGCCACTGCATAACAAATACCTTGGAACGTAAATCGTTTTTAACGCAGTGACAGTTTCAAACACAATATAAAGAATGTGCTTGTATCCCTTTGTCCTCTCGTGACTTTGTGGGACCATAGTTTGCTATTCTAATAACACATGCGAGTTTAGCTTGGCATATCTGTGCTTAGACTGGTTCGTAGTTACTTGAAATGATTTATCTAAATTTGGATAGGCATTTTATATGTTTTTTTGGTTCGCTGTGCCTTTATTCACAGATGTGCATTTATTTGTTTTCCATATATAAAAACCTTTGCCAGCGGAACAAATTCGTTGACTGCATTTATTCTTCACAATTTTACAACGACTGCCCCATAAAAACAAAAAAAAAAAAACAAAAAAAACAAACAAACCAGAAATAGAGAAGAAATTTCTCCCCCCCCCCGCCTCCTCCCGACTTTGCTGATGCTTGCATGTCTAGAGTATTAATGAACAATAGTGGTCTTACAAAGCAATTGAGTTTTTTTTTTCGATATTTGTATTCTTTCAGTGACATTTCCGTTAATATCTGCTTGCCCGGTTTTGTCTTCAATCGCACCTTGCTATGGATTCCAGGATTTGCTATTCAGTTTGTTAACGTTTAAAGATATAATTTGTCTACGGAGACAACTGAGGCACCCTCGCTTGCTCACCTGACTGCCTTGCCAACATTTGATAAAGATACACTTCCTTACATGTTCTATTCCACTTTGAATACTATTTTACTATTGCATGTATGTACAAATCGATAGGCTGTATGAAGTGGCCCATCAGATGATGCGTATAAATTTTAATTTTCGTGATAACTGTGCGGCACATTTTGAGTCCAAAATTGATTGACTCTGGTGACCTTGAAATTAGGTCAATGTCTTTGTCTTTCAAGCCTGAAGTAAATTCTAACAACTGTGCTTTAAAATAAAAGTAATATGATCCAATCATATCCAGTTCTTAAGATACCACGTACAAGACATATATGAAGGAAAAGAATGTCTCTGGTGGCCTTCAAATTCAGTTAAGGTCACTGTCTTTCAAACTTGACAAAGACTTTTACAAGGGTGACTATCTGTCCATGTCTCACGACCCTAGCAATTCTGCTCACCTAGTGTTGCATGCAAGAGATATATAGATCGACAGATATACAGACAGATAGACAGGCTGGTAGACAGATAGCCAGCCAGCAAGCCAGCCAGTCAGCCAGCCAGACACATAGACAGATAGACAGACAGACAGACAGATAGATAGATATATAAATAGATAGATAGATAGACAGACAGACAGACAGACAGATAGATAGATAGATAGATAGATAAATAGATAGACAGACAGACAGACAGACAGACAGACAGATAGATAGATAGATAGGTAGATAGATAGATAGATAGATAGATAGATAGATAGATAGATAGATAGATAGATAGATAGATAGATAGATAGATAGATAGATAGATAGATAGATAGATAGATAGATAGATAGACAGATAGATAGATTTAGCCCCCATGAAAAGTAAATATAAAAGGTGAAATCAATCAATAAAATAAGACAGACATCTTTTGTAATAGCTGTTGTAAGTTTGATTAAGCTGGAGTAGAGATGCCCTTGCATCAACATCATACATTCCAACTTCCCTCAATTCTGTTGGGCCAACGTGGCTTGTGGAATCTCATTGCAGGATATAACGAACTGGTCTTTTTTTTTTGGGGGGGGGGGGGGGGGGCAAATTTGAAGTTTCCTTTATTTTTTGCTGAAATTGATGGGTACAAAATCTTTTCGTGTCAGTATGCAAAAAGTTGCCTGGTTGCTACTGAAATTTCAAACGGGAATTTGTTTTCTCGACAATATTACCTACAATATTGTCACCAAGGAGTGTGTGTGTGTGTGTGTGTGTGTGTGTGTGTGTGTGTATGTGTGTGTGTGTGTGTGTGTGTGTGTGTGTGAAAATTTCAATTTTTCTTAACATCCACTACTCTGGCAGGATTACCAGTCACATGACCTGCGGCGCCATCACCGTTAGTCACCACTGGTGGCAGCACTGTTACAAGGAAAATCGTGTGACAGCAGTTCATGCCTTTACAATGATTAAGCCCTCACATTAATTAGGTACAAAAAGGGTTTCGGGATCATAAAGCTACAAGTTATACATTTTTCCCCATAACAAAAAAAAAAAAAAAAAAAATAATGATAATAAAAAAAAAAAAAAAAAAAAAAAAAAAAAAAAAACCCACACACAAACACTTTTCTTGGAGGTGATGTCTCATGTGCAAAAAAGTGAATTTTATTCCACAAAAGAGATGAATATTGACTTAATGCAGGTTATAGCCCAAGATGCCTAGCTGATTATAATACAGGTAAAAGGTTGAAGTGATTCTTTTCTTGACCCTGTTATACGATACAACTATTTCTTGAAAGACCACATAGAAGATTACCAGATCATATTCTTCACATGTAAAACAACCTGTCATGAGAGGCCACCTGTCTAATAAGACCACATTAAGTGGTAATGAAGTACATCCTTGTGGCAGAAACTATTGTATAGACAGCAGTACAGTACATGTTGTTCATATCTAGACAGGTCTCCCTCATCAACAAGTTACAGTGGTCCTATAAGACAGGTAGTCTTTAACGACGGGTCAGTTCACATGGTTATAAATATTGTTTGGGATCCCACCAAGTGGTCCTTGAAGAGACAGAAGTCTCTTACTGGCGACGTCACCTATACAGTGGTTCATGCCTGGAGAGACCTTTCTTATTACTAAATTAAAAATGGTCTTATTTGTAGATGGTCTCACATCACAGGTACATTAACACATTACAGGATTTGGGTTTGGGATCAGGCAGAGTAGGAGGTTTGTTACCCAAATACTAATGTACATTTACCCTTGCTAGAGCGACCACCCGTATTACCCAGGTAACACTGGGCTTTTAAGACAGGTGGTATGTCCTTACAGCTAAATGATCATGGGTAGAACAGCAAAGTGGTCTCTCAAGGAAGGGAGGTCACTTATGGCAGATGTAATACAGTCTTGGCCTCAAGAGATCACTCTCATTGCAAAGTTCAACGGTTTCATAAAACAGGTGGTCTCCCATAACAGGTAAATTAACATGGTAAAACAAGTGATTGGGTTAGTTAAAATGGTATCTCAAGAGTGGGTCTTAAGAGACCACCCTCTCTTGAGAGACCACTTTGCTGCACAGTAGTACCTGTCTTGTGAGACCCCTTGAGTGAGAGACTGCATATCGCTCTCTTAGAATACTGTGCTATCTTTTTCATGTTATTTTGTCTCTAATGAAAGTCCCCTGCTTTAGGAGACCACTTTTTTGACATACACTAGGGGTGGCCTCTCAAAAAAGGGGCCACTGTATCTCAAACTATAATCTCTCATAATAGGTAAAGTAACAAGAGTCGGTGCAGGACAAGAGAGACAGGTCTTGTATGGTAGACAGTGTGTGTATATTACATTGTAGTTGTACCTGTCCTTTGTGCCCAATGAGTGACTTTTTAGCATGGGTGGTTCTTTCATGAATACCAGTTGACATTTAGAGAATTAACTCAGCTTTATACATACATATTTATCTTGTGGTAGCTACACAGCCCAACTGCCATAACAGACTATGCATTGCAACAACAGATACCCATAGCCTCCCTTCAGAGCAATACTGATTGTTTTAACAACTTATTTTACACTCTCAGACATAAAACATGACATTATACTGTTGCATATCAAACAAACTGAACGTGTAATCATATTAACAACATACAATGTACCGGGTGGATGTTCTATCTTGGTAATTAACGATGATCATGCTCATTATTCAACAGTAAGTATACTAATAAAGCATAAGCCATGTTCTCATTGTGGACCAAGAGACACCTGGTGGGCAACCTTGGCGGCTGACTAATGCTTGTAGGTTGTTCAGTCTTCAGCTTCGCTACCATCGTGACAACTAACGTGAAACTTGCGTGTATTACCGTAATTGCGGGATTTGCCCGCTCTCTAGTTTTGCTCACATGCAAAGAAATACAAAGCGAGAGTTATCGACATTTGTGTTCGGTGTTGATGACAATTTAAATACTTACCCAATAACCGGTGCATCGTACCATATATTTTCATCTATATAATTAAAACACACAAAGATCTTTGAAAATAAGTTTAGTTCACAACTTGAAAAGTTGACATCGGTAAAACTGTACTAACCGGGAAAAACAGGCAAAGGTCAGGTGCAAGTTTGTGTGTGCTTATGTGTGGGTCAGCAAATTGACATTAGAGACTCAACAGCACAATTTCAGTTTGTAATCATTGTGTCGTTATGTTTTGTCAAGTCATTCTTCCTTTCTTAGATGACGCAAAGATCATCTAGGGATCTATGCATGGTTATGTGTGCCGCAGAAACCACAAATGGATCAAAATAAACGATTCGTATACATAACCAACCTTTTATTAACTTGTTATTGCTGCGTAGACTTTCTCAAATCGTTTTCTTGTGTAGTTTTTAGTATAACATATTAATGTATTGACTTATGAACAATGTCATTGTTGAGACTGATAATAAAGATATTTTTTTACTTAATTGATTCGTCCGAGGGCGATCAAAGGGTCGAGCCAAAAAGAGCGAGGCCACTTCGCGGCATCGCGGGTTTTTTTCGTGAAGAAAACGACTTATAATGACCGTACGCTTCACATATCATCTTACAGATGTCTCTACTTGTCCGTCAACTTTTTGGGCGGGTCATTACTTATTCATGATGTTAGTTCAACATGGCGTCGCCCATAGAGTTTGATCGTGTCTTGACCTTTGCAGCACAGAAAATGGGTAGAACTGTTGTTTCTGACGACCCCCCCCCCCCCCCCCCAACTTAGCAAAACTTAGTCTGTAGTTGACTTGATCTCTTTGATGTGTTTCTTGTTACTTTTACTTTGCTGAGAACTGGTTTGTGTTGAAGTTCTCCCTGGAGTCTGAGTTAGGCCTACTTCAGTCTGTGTTGACACAGACACACACTGGGGCAGATGTATTGTTTGAGTTGACACAGATTCAATGTTACTGATGTCTTTCAATGACTGTTTCTGCAACAGTCGGGGAATTTTGCTGGGCCTGCTAAACAGGGATCGCCTTGATTTTTTCGCTGATGGTTTTGATGGAGACTCAGTCTGAACACCACCAGCTTGTTGACGTAAAGTAGCACTACTAGTACTATGGGTCCAATATCGACTTATTGCAGAACTTGACACTCCCCTTTTTATAATGGTTACTCAATGCGTTTGTTTCAAACGACTTACCGTGTTTTCAAATTGTAGTATCAATGACTGTCGCTCTGTATTTGCAGTCATTATTTTTCCATTCCAGGATTTGCATAAAATTGTTGCATATGCTCCCCGACCGCGCCATGACCACGGAGCAGATTTTGTAACTCATTGTAAGGTCCTGATTTCTCACCATAGCGATGAGTAAAATTGAGACGTTTGTCTGTAGAAACCGGTTAACCACAAACAATACACGGGTTCGTGCTTTCACCATGTTGCATGCCATCCTTGACCTCTTAATCCGCGAAGCGCCATCAAGATACATGCGCGCCATCTAAAGACAGCTCCACGAAGCGTGCCGTCATCAAAAGTCGTTTTCGTCCCGACAAACGACTCGCGAGGCCACGCTCCTTTTAGCTCGACCCTAAGATCGCCCTCAGACGAATTAAGTAAGTAAAGATATCTTTATTATCAGTCACAACAATGACATTTATCATAAGTCAGTACATTAATAAGTTACATTGAAAACTACCTAAGAAAACGACTTGAGAAAGTATAATTGCTGCGGTCCATTTCAATATACTGTAACCCTTGGTCGGCGTCGCGTTAAAACTCATTCAATTATAATTCAGACACTTGCTACTGATGTGCTTATCATCGTCAAGAAGTGCATCTGTTGCACATAATCCCATGTGTTCATTGCTACCAGGCAACGTCATTCGAGACACAAATGACATTAACCATTGTGTGATTAAAGACACTTTTGACGACGACTATTTGTTATAAATTTATCAAAATAGGGGTCAATAACAGCATGTTTATCACTTTTTACTGAATTATAATGACAAGCTATGTATGTCGTAGCAGTTTTGCCATGATAAATGCTGTTTGTAAATAAGCGAATAAATATTAGTGATTTCGACAACCCAAGATCCATTTGATGCCATTGATTTTTTTAAATCAAATTTTTTCCTTCCACTCGAAATGCAGAAGTGAAAGGAAAATGTTCCATTGCCCATATGCGAGGGATAGAAAGTTTTGGGTTTGACTAAGGAAACGTGACAACCACAAAATTTGCCATCAGTTAAATTTACTCCACAGATAGTCACATGTAAAACATTTGTGTATAGATTACAACTCGTATCAGGTTAACTACTATTTGCAGAAACAAGTCTGTATATCCCTAATTCCCAGACCTCATTTACGCTGTACATATTACATTCACAATTTGTGTAAAAGCCACATTTATAATGGACTCCTGGAATTCTTGCCAGAGATCTTTTGGTCAAAGTTGACTGGAACAAATTGAATTGCAGCTTTCAAAAACCCATTTAATCCTTTGATACTTTGATAAAGGTTTAAGGGCCCGGAAACTTTAGCGGTAAAGCTTCCGTTAAGTGGTCTGGGAAAAAGTAAATTAGGCTTAAACAGCCAGCTGAATTATGATGGTTGTACTGCTCATAACGTTCCAGTAATGCGATCAGGGGAGGTTGCTGTAGGACTCATTATCATTGCTTATGGTACATAGTTCATTACATGTTAAACTTTGTTTTTCAATTTTATCATTTTATTTTATTTATTTATTGTTGTTGTTGTTGTTGATGATTTTGTTTTGTGGGTTTTTTGTTTTTGTTATCGTTTTTTTGTGTTTTTGTTTGTTCTTTTGTTTATTTGTTTTTTTTTTCGGTTTTCTTTTTGTTTTCTTTTTTTTTTTTTAGTCACAAATTCAAACCCCAACAACAAACCTAAAATAGGAGAGCTACAGTGATTTCAAGAATAACGTGGCGGGCTTCGTGGTCTGTGTATTTTTTGTATGTTTGTTTGTTTGTTTTTTGCTTTGTTGGTTTTTGTTTTCTTTTGTTTTTGTTTTTTGTTTTGTTTGTATTTTGTTTTGTTTCGAAAATATAAACATCTGAAACTGAACCGTTATCATTGCATTGCCCCGCCACAGGCTCAGACCAAAGTCTTGCGTGAAATGGATGTCAAACATTAACAGTGCTAGACATCGGTCAGACATGCGCATGGTTGCATATGATATAAACACACGTTTTCCCAGCAACGCATTCCTGCCAGAATGCAAGACAGAAATGGGGAGGAGTTGTAAAATACCCTTGCCATGCATGATTTTGACATGCTTACACGATATGTAGCTAAAGCCAAACAACTTAAAACGAACTACTTTGAATAAGGGAGGTAGATTCATGTTCTTCAAAAAAAAAAAAAAGAAAAAGAAAAAAAGAAAAAAAAACTTTCGCACAGGTACCAAGATACCTGTAACATAGAGTATAATTCCAGAAAAAGCTGCTGAATCAGTTCAAAATGTGACACTGAAATAGGTTAGTCGTGTAACTGGTCTTCCTGATCTTTTGTATATCTTTGCACCACCAATAGGGATCGCAAACTTATATAAAAATGGCATCAGGGGGGATTTGTTTATTCTACATAAATGAAAAATATTAAGAAGGCTTACTAAAACAATAACACACAGTCAAAAAACTTGTATTTTAAAAGCATAGGTGTCACGTTTTGTATATTCATGAACGTTTCCGGGTGCAATTAATACTAAACAAGAAACATGTTATGCTAATTCATAGCAGAAAATAAGTTGTGGGACAAAGTGCGTTTTTTTGTTTTCAATTATGTCATTGCTTTACATAATGCCAGGTGAAGAACACTACGACTTTTTCAGGTTTTGCACAGCTTTACCTTTATAGCCATTTATGTTTAAACTCCAATATTACATCTTTTTGCGACATGGAGTTGGAATGGTCTTTAGTTCCATGAAGAATAAAAGCAAAGTGAAAAAAAGTGAGAGTGATTCCTTGATCAGGTATTATCCCTAACAGTCCATCCGTCATGTCCCAGCACTCTGTCTTGGTAGGTGAATGAGTCAAACAGTTTGATCTGGAGGCATCGCCCCCATGTAGGAACTGTCAGGTCAGTTATGTTTTGTACACTCATAAACGTTGTCAGGTGTAATTAAAACTAAACAAGAAACATGTTACGCTAATTCATAACAGGAAACAAGTTGTGGGACAAAGTGCGTTTTTTTGCAATTATGTCACTGCTTTACATTATGCCAGGTGAAGAACACTGGGACCTTTTCAGATTTTGTACAGCTTTACCTTTATGACAAAGTATGTTTGAACCTCAATATTACATATCTTGAGACAGGGGGTCGGAATAGGCTTGAGTTAAATGAAAAATAAAAAGAAGAGGGGAAAAAGTGAGAGTCATTGCCTTGATGAGTTATTATCCCTAACAGCCCATCCATCATGTCCTAGCACTCGGTCTTTGTGGATGAATAAGTCGAACAGTTTGTTCTGAATCACTTTTATTGGCATCGCCCACGTGTACGAACTTAATGTCTTGCTTTAATATAAACTTTTCCTTTTTAAAATTTTAAATTTTGGATTCACTCTCTGGCAAATTTTACGTTTCTTTAATAAAATATTGCACTTATTGCCACGTGCATGGAGCTACAGGCTCTGTGTAGTACCTGAAAAAAAATAAATAAACAAATTGAAAGGTCCATTCAATGTCGTAATCCAAAACACTTGGTGCGTAGTTACGTGTATGGCATGAGGATACGTGATTTGAGATAGGGAAAACTATTGAGTAATTTACAGGCACAGAGGGTTTTTCTTTCAAAAGGGTAGTGCCAATCAGCGGCCCAAACAAGACCGTGAAGGAATTCACAAGACCATGATGGAATTCACACAGCTAATTGCAAATAACTGTGAGTGGCTGTTTCTATCGAAGGTGAAGGTGGTTTTGTTTACTTTTAGAAACGTCTGGTGCACTGTAGCAACCTGTAATACAATCCGAATACAAATATGATACCGCTGCCTTCCAAGGTATGGATGATTAAGTGTCAGCACATGACTTTTTTTGAAGACGTGTGTGGTAAGCATCGACTAACAGTTCTGAGACGTAAATAATCCTATACTTAATTAGAATTAACTTAAAGTAGAGGATCGTAAGTCAGCAACTTTGGATAACCTCTAACTACCTTTTCATATTTTTGTATAGTTTGATACCTAAACTACGTGCTCCTAAAAACTCAAGTGTGTGAATATGAAATTTATCTGAAAAAATTGATCTCAAAACTTTTGTTCACACTGAAAAGTTCAAGCATCGTTGAGCACATGGGGTTTGTTTACATGGACATGATAATAAAGCATGTCATTGTTTCCACAGTCATTAGTCCATGACCCCTGGAAACCAATTTGGAAGGGTCACTCATAGGCAACAGGAGACCATCAGCCGTGGAGCGAATAATTGGCCAATTTAGACTAATCACTGCTATTGTTCTGATTACTTTGAAATTTACTATTAATTTAAAAACAAATGAGTACAATCCACTTAA
The DNA here is from genome assembly GCA_964020975.1 of Hermodice carunculata. Classification (NCBI taxonomy): domain Eukaryota; kingdom Metazoa; phylum Annelida; class Polychaeta; order Eunicida; family Amphinomidae; genus Hermodice; species Hermodice carunculata. The sequence continues at coordinate 7,649,074 of OZ026628.1, forward strand.
TTGGCCCCAAATATGGAAAGCCGCATGTGAACCCCCACCCAAACAAGCCAAATATAATGTTCCCAAGTTAAAAAAGTTCTAGATTTAAGCCAGAAAATATACCTTTTTTCAATAATAACATCACAGAGGTATTGCTACAAGTCAATTACGCACAATAATAAAAATATGGGACAGAAGAAAATGAATATGTGTCATATTACAGCCATAAATGTGTAAAAATTGGCAACTTCAATGCGATTTTCTCTAACTGTTTTTTGCCCAACCTCTTCAATTTTCATCTCGCCTCAAAACGTACGAATTGCCCTATCAAATTAAAATCAATGGAAGTCAGTAATAAATGATCGTAACTAGGAGTGGTTCCCCGGATTTTGTTTTCTAACAGCCCCTTGCGTGACGTTTGGAGCCAATTATAGATAGAAAATGAACAACCTGTCAGAACTAAATTAAAAACTGTATAACTATTTATTTATGCTATTTCAGGACTCAACATTGATTTCGATGCTGGACATGGATATATATTTCAAATTTCTTCTGATTTGGAGAGAAACAATTTTGTGCGACTTCTGGGCGAAAAACGTGAAAATCCTACCAAGTCAGAAAGAATGCTTTAAAACCTCAAAAAATCCAATCCTGCAAAAAAACCCTATGGATACAAATATAAGGATATGCAGTAATCAGAAAATATATAGGTTTAATGTAGTCGTTAAAAGAAATAATGGGTAATATCGATCCAAAGTTGTCAGTCTCACTGCGAGCTAGCTTCACAGATTCCACCTTAACGCTTCTCGTTAACAAGAACATTTTCAGTTACAATCAGAGACATCTTACAACAAGGCTTAAGAGTATGTCTTGAAGCAGATAAGACTCAATGCTTGGAGAAAACTATTGATTTTTTTTAACACATAAAAAGTTGGTGAGAAGAACATACCCAGGATACCATTATGAAATTGACATGATGTCATTAGGAGGTGCATTTGCCACATGACTTCCTACAGTTAGGTATCATCCAGCCAGCATTTCTCTTGCATTCACCTTTTTTCGCCCAAGAGTCGCAGGGCCATTCACGAC
>OZ026628.1:7655141-7757641 GCA_964020975.1 Hermodice carunculata
CTTCAGTTAACAACTAATATTACATTTGACGCCACAAAATGGATATTCAAGGCTTCAGCAACGAAATTAATTTACCAACGCATGGTCAGTGGGAAACCATCCAGCATGTCTAGCTGCTTATATACCCATACACACTTTCTTGTGAGCACGACTGCCTGTCTCTATATTATATATGGTAGACATTCTTATTCATTGTTTAAAAATGTGACAGTGTAAAGTTATAGCAAATAAACCATAAAATAGCAGCTCCTGTTTCTAGTGGCAAGACTACGGGAAACAATATGTACAAGCAGAAACAGTAATGTACGAAAAAAACGCAGATTTGAAATTCTGACTTACCCTCGAAATGGATTTCATATTCATGTATTAATGAACCTTCTTGATAGAGGACACCAAAATTGTAAGATTTCAGAATACTCCAAATGAAACCCGAATTGTTCTAAATACACCACTGAGTAATCTGCCTAATCTCATATATATCTTGAAAAGATATATATGAGATTAGATGACAAATTGTGTAACTCTTAATCCTTTATGCAATTTTTAGTGGCGTAAATTGATTTGAAATGGTACTTATGTCGCATACGACAAGAAACGGCTATCCATATGCAAAACTATGTATGTATATATGTATATATATATATATATATATATACATATATATACAATTCTGTAAGTTTTAAACATGTTGACTACGGCTAAGGTTTTGAAAAGCGCAGAGTAAACCAACCTTTGTGACAAGCACCACAGGCTTTTCGACACTTCCAAAACATCGATAGTGTATATTTTTGACAGTCACCCTTTGCTGCAAGTATGCTACAGGCAGTATCGTTCCCCAGCGCGTTTCGACAGCCTGAAAGATAGAAGTAAGCCAAGGGCCTTATCCTTACTGATTTTATTTGGGTTGCTTCTCTCTCTCTTTCTCTCTCTCTCTCTATCTATCTGTCTGTCTGTCTGTCTGTCTGTCTATCTATCTATCTGTCTGTCTGTCTGTCTGTCTATCTGTCTCTCTGTCTGTCTGTCCGCCTGCCTACCTAAATATCTATCTATCCATCAATCTCTCTGTATCTCTATTGCCTGTCAGTTTGTCTGTGCTCTTATCTTTTATTTTTTTATTGCTTTGACTAATGATTGTTGAGCGGGGGGTAATTGAGTCAAGTTAGTGACAGCCCCCTACAAAAGGCCGTTGTTGCTTCAAATTATCCAAGCATACACATGTTTCAGATATTTGTATCAACAGTATATAAACACATCGCAGAAGTGGCAAGATATTTTTAGATTTAGACGTCTCTCCCGGTTTGGTTAAATTATCCCATTCAAATCTGCTTATAACCATTTTTATTTGTTTTCTAAATATTTTTTAAAATGATAGTTACTGCTAACTATTTACAATAAATTATATTTATAAAATATCAAAAACATTGCTCGAAGCTTCATGATGATGTCTTGCAATAACAACATGGCTCCATGGACAGCCATTTTTTCAGTTGACGTTGATGTTCGACCAAAAATAAATCCTGTTCTGGTTCACGGTTGATCCGAATTGTTCATATGTCGGGTTTTGTTTTTTGTTTTTTGTTTTTTGTTTTTTTTGTTTTTTGTTTTTTTTTTTGTTTTTTTGTTTTTTGCTTTTTTATGCATTGTCCGATCATTACCAAATCATATAATTCGATAATAAATGGAAATGCACCGAACGATCACCTTGTTAAAAATGGTGGACTGCTTTTCTTCTTCTCCTTTTTTTTTTTTTTTTTTTTTTACAAAACACAGAAGTGGGAAATGTAAATTAGCATTGTAATCCCCATTGGATTACCTGGCAGTCGATATGGTCCACTCTTTTATTGGATCATTGCCCTAAACAATGCAACAAAACGATATAAATAAAAGATTTGTAATCAGAAACCTTTTCATTTAACAAAATATAACTGCAAACATACATTTTGGTACTGAAAGGAGATGTTCATGCCAAAAATGTACATCAAATTTGTACCTGTTGATGGTGGACACGCTTTGCATGCTTTTGGGCAGTGTGAGTACATCCAGTGTGGGTCTGATGAGCACTCCCCTCGTAAAGCACGTGCGTCACACAGAGCATCATCTGCGGCGATATTGTTGCAATCTAGGTACAGAAAGTCAGCCAATTGTGTTTAAAGCAATATACAGAGTTACTTATAAGTAGATCAAAATTACACAGGTTCGCTCGGCTCCTTCAATACATATCATTACAAAAGTTGAAATATATGCTGCAAAGAGGTGTGTTGGATATGCGTTCCTGAGAAAGTGCTTCAGACATTCTGACCTTCTTCAGCAGTTGAAATGTGTAGTCTAAATAAATCAGTCGCCTTAAACCTCTGGATGATATTGAATGATGTGAATAGGTGGTGATATCAAGTACTCTCAGAAAATATTTACATTTTGAAGCAACTATTGAAATAAGGTGTTTCTTCAATATCGGATTTCGACAGTAGCAGTAACTCCGGTCACAATTATGGCTCCACGCTTGATTTTATTACTTTGAAAGGTGATTTATTATTTGAAAATCGATGTTGATTGCTTTGAACAGAACATATCTTCGACAAAATGCCAAAGTAAAATGTCACCATCCATTCTGTGTAACACTTTGCTTCGACCTATGTCATGGTTCGGGTCGGTAGTGGGATAGCAGTGCCGTTACGGTGCTACATTAACGATGGTAACTGATGTACACACACGATGCTTACTCCAGATATGGCTGAAATATTACGGCAGAGGTTGCGATAGCCATAATCGAATAAACAGGTAAAATAACATTTATTTCAATTACTTCCTGAGATTATGTATTATATTTACTTTGCTACATTCGTTTTCGATGCTAAAATTCAGCTTCTAAGACAAATTGGTTTTGGGTGTTCGCACAGATGCATTCGAACACAATTATATTGTCTTGTCGTACAAAAAATAATGACAAAAGCTAACAATTAATTAAAGCAAGGTGAATTCGGAATAATATTGCTTTAGTTTAACTATAATGTATTCTTAAACAAACAATAACAACATTTTCAACTGAGGGGGGAGGTCAAGGACACCAGCTTCAGTGACAGACCACTGCAGAGCACTCTGTACAAAAAGTAGCTTTTTTGTGGAAGCAGCCAGTGATTGGGGAAACAAATTGGTGCAGCTTGAAAATCTTGATACAGAGACCTTCCCTGTGCATTTTATGTGTAGTGGAGATGTGGAAATATAGTTTGAGAGTCAGAAACCACTCTCAGTGCCTGGGCTCACTGCCTGACATGGTGGCGGACATGCTGTGCTGTTCCAGTGTTTGTGACCAAAGACCGTGACCACTGATTCGGACTGAGTGGAGTTGTACATGTACATTGTACCAGCTGGCTAACGTGTGACCGAACCAGTTTATAGAAATTCTACATGCAAGCTGAAAAAAGGAAAAGATATAAGGGTAGTTCTTCAAGTGAAGCTTCACTCTCCCCTCAAGTTGACTTTAAGAGGGCAAAACAGATAATTGGCATTTTAAATTAAAGAGCAGACGCAATTTGAAGGGTTTCAGGACACTCATAAATGAGGATTTGTGCAGAGGCATGTATCGACTCTACAATCATGTCCGTAATGATCGAAGGTCTAGAGAATGCTGGTTCTGGAATGAGAAAGTATTTGCCAAGGACCAGGCCAACAAGATTCACCGTATCTGATATGGGCAAGCTTGGACTTCTTACCACCCATCCAGGGACCATGAGTACACTACCAGGCTAATCACAGAACTGTGCGAGTGAACTTTGATGCAAGTCACTGAGAACACTTGTTTTGGATTAAATTGAAAGTAAACTTAACCAAACCTAACCCACTTATCAGGGTTTTACCGTCCATGTTTGTACACAAATCTGTGTCCCTTACCTTGACACAAAATGGAACAATGTGACTGCTTGGGCACTTCAATTTGTAATATGTATGTGGTCTTTAACTTTTCATATATATATATATATATATATATATATATATACTTTCTTATTTGGTATCTCTTTAAGAGATGTAGTATTCATGCAGTTAACTGGTGGCTATGCATCTGGTAATACAACATCTTGTTTCATTCCACAGACAGGGCATGAACTGAATTTATCAATCAGCACTTTATGGTTGATGCTTGAGGTGAACCTGCCCTGTGAATTCTATTCCCTGCATTAAAATTTTAGTCAAGTATTAGAAGATTGGAAGAGTAATATAATTTCATGTCTGAAGGTACAGACGGAACGAAAAAAATCCATCAGTGTATTGCACAGTTCATTCCAAGACATACATGAGTTTTATATAATTTCATGTTTGAAAGTATATGATTAGAGTGGATCTACCCATCCGCACAGCCTCGTTTATGACCATATACAAAACTGCACTTGTACATTGTACCTCACCATTATTATTATTTACCTATGTTTGGCAAGATCAGAGTCAGACAAGCTTTTCTTCTCAAGGTATATGTAGCTATTGATTGTACCCTAGAGTAGGACACTGTGGTGCACATATATCTATGTTTGTACATCGAATGGCATTATTTTTACTAACTACCTGGGTTGGGCAATACACAAGATCATGTTTTAAAGTACATCTATAATATCATCTGTGTTAGAACATGGCATTGCGATATCATTACACATACTTATTTAGGTGATGCGATGTGAGTTATTAAATTTCTTGTCCGAAAATACATGTACAGACTGCATCTGAATGTACAGACCGAATGTCCCCATCATGGTTGCTGTTTGCAGTATGTATCTCTGTAACGCCTCGCACACAGAAAAAATGAGACTGTTTATCATTTATTCATATGTGGACCATAGCTGGTTCCATGTACATGCACACGCATGTCTATAAGTGGAGCATGGAGCTGGTTCATGTACATGTATGCGTATATAGACATGTATACAGATGTGGAGACAGGTTTAACACCATAGGTCCTAGGAGTAATAGCCCTACATTCACGAATTTGGGTCCCAATGTATGCCATTAACTGGCCACTAAAATAGTTGTTTTTCATTTCCATCTTTGAGGGATTTCGCATTATTTGCAGAACCTCTTTAAAGTTCAAAAATAATTTAGCCAAGGTCTAACACTCACCACAACAGTTGGTGGTTATTTCTTAACAGTTTAAAGAATGTGTATAGTGTTAATTTTCTTTTATGTCCCTGCAGTGGCAAGGAAAAGTGCCTGCTTGGTATGATATTTTCCTGAATTGTCATCGCATATGTGTATTTACGGTCAAAGCTCATTGGTAGTTTTCAAATCCAACATAGCTGACTCCAAGGTTGGACAATTATATATGTATAGGCTGCATGAGATATTCTTCTCCACGAAACATTATTATAGTATTTACTACGAACTGACAGTCCTCTCCAGGTACATTTATTTTCTGTCACAATAGTGATCTCCTAAATCCATATTCCCATCGTTCTGCCTACGTAATGAAGGAAAGCTTCAGCTCAGCTGAATAATTGTATAAAAAAGCTTCTTTTTTTCCAAGGCTAGCTTATACCACGTTCGCTGGACGGGCTTTAAGTTTTGTTGTGTCTTGGTTGGCGCATCAGTAAGCTAGGGCGGTGTGGGACCGGGAGTCTGTTCAGAGGGCAGACTCAGTCCATAGCATGTAATTGGAGATCTCATTTTATTAATTAGAGCTGGCAATGCAACATTTCACAACTAAATTGTTTCTTAATGGGATTTAATAGCTATTGTGGAAAACTTTTGGGGGCAGTACTGACTGGCATGAGAGATCCTCACGCGGGCTCCCTACCACAGTCACTCCTCTGCCGGTGGCAGCACCAGTGTGGTGACCTGTGCTTCGGGCTGTGGCTGGGAGTACGGTTGGCCCTTGGGTCTGAGCTGGTCTGAGCGAGGCTCTTTTACACTGCAACCCGATTACCAGTATTCCCATATGACCGAATGTCAACCAGGGCATTGCTTTATTGGAACTTTGGTCCTCCAATGACTGTAACATGTTTTTCAATTAACTAAACTGTATTGGTCTAACATATTGTAATTGTGAAAGGTTTATGAAAGGTATATATCTATTATATTTTTACTGTTCAGAATGATATATTAACTGGTTTAATGAACCCAGACATTGGTTGAACAAGCCTGACTGTATGTTATTGAGTGCACTTTTTTTTTCGCTCTTGTCATTCTTCAGTTGCTGATAGAATTGTTCTTCTGCGAAACACGTATATATATATATATATATATATATATATATATATATATATAGTTCTCCACGTACTCTTATTCAATGTGGATAAGTTGCTTTTCAATCTCAGTTTTTCTTATAATGAAGCAATGATCACTAGGGTATGTACATATGCATTACAGTGTGATTGTATCTACAACCCAGTACATTCTTGTAAGATGAATTCAAGTTTACTTGCTTATCAACACTATATATGCAGCTTCAAATGACTTTTGGTACAATTATCACAGCTGATTTGATTGATGTTTGTAGGGGCATTTGAACTACAGTTTGTGCTTACAGCTAAGATCTGCCTGTATGAAATTTACTTCATGTACCAGCTTTTAATACATTTCAAAATAGTCATGATGATACTATGCTCACGATACAAAATTGCTTTTACTCAAGTTGCAGTCATCGGCTTCCTGGGGGACTGGGCCTGTATAGCCCTCACTCGAGGTCAGCAGATTTCCTCCAACTTACTTATACCCTTTCAATTTGTATATGATTGTATGCACTTCTCTGTAGACTATGGCATTTAGCTTTAAACTTTTTTCTCTTAATGTAAGGGGCATTCCAGATACTTTTAAAAGAAGGTCCATGTCTCATTGGCTAAGGAAATTTCACCAAGGGATTATATGTTTACGGGAAACCCACATTAGTCCTGAAACAGAGCAGGCGTGGGAAAATGAATGGGGGGCACCTATCTTTTATTCACACGGAGCCACCAACAGTAGAGGTGTTGCAGTTCAAATACCAAACAATATACACCATAGCATTGACGATATGATCATTGATCAGGATGGGAGATTTATTATACTGGATAACATAACTGATGAAATTCGTTATATTCTTGCAAATATCGATGTCCCCACAAAAAACATGCATCGCGAACAATGTGAATTTCCGAATAAATTATATAAAAAGTTTTCCGAATTTTCTTGATATAATATTATCGTGGGTGGCGATTTTAACACAGTATTAATACCTGAGTTTGATAAACGAGGTGGTACTTCTGCTCCACCCCCAAAATACACACAGAGTATTAGTGACCTTTTAATGGATGAATTAGATCTTGTTGACATATGGCGGTTACGCAACTCTGACACTTTTATGTTCACTTGGCAATCTAAAGCTCCACCAGTTCAATGCCGTTTAGACTACTAGCTGATATTCTCTTTATGGTCTCAGTGGGTGAAAAATGACAAAATTAAACCGTCAATTGAAACTGACCACAGCCTAATCTCATTACATTCACAGGGTGATTTACATGAAAAGCGGGGTACAGGATTTTGGAAATTAAATTCAAGTCTATTGCAAGATGAGACATATACTGAAAATTTAAAAGTTATTTTCAAAATTGTACAGATAAATATTCTGAAGTTGAAGACAAAGGCTTATTTGGGACACAATAAAATGTGAGATTAGAGGTTTTACAATTAGATACTCCAAATGTAAAAGAGGGAAGGCAAGACAACAAGAAAATAGTTTAAAGAGTGAACTTGATACTTTATCGGAAAATGTAAACAACTTAACTGACACTGAACTTCAAAGATACGAAGGAAGTAAAGTATCTTTTGAATGATATAAATAATAAACAAACCGAGGGTGTTATAGAACGGTCAAAAGCTCATTGGGTAGAACTTGGTGAAAAAAACCCACAAAATATTTCTGCGGCTTAAAAAATAAAGAAATTATAAAATTAAATATATCACATAACTTTGGACCGCTAACAATATAGAAATAACTGATCCAAAACATATTTTACAAGAGGAAGAATGTTTTTGTAAGAAATTATATTCCAGCAAAAACATAACAAGTGATTTCGAAAAATTGTCCTTTCCTGGAACAAAATGTAACAAAATTAAATGAAGAGGAAAAACTTATATGTGAAGGAACTTTAACAAAAACAGAATACAAAATAGTTCTGGACTCCATGAAAAGCGGGAAGAGCCCTGGCACAGATGGTCTTTCCCCTGAATTTTATAAATATTCAATGATTTAATAGTTGATTCACTAAATTATGCTTTCACTAAAGGCAAGTTATCTATTGATCAGCGTAGGGGCGTCATATCTCTAATCCCGAAAAAAGATAAACAGCGCACTCTGCTTAAAATCGGTGCCCCATTTCATTTTAAATCACAGACTATAAACTCCTTTCTAAAGCAATTGCAAAGAGAATGCAAAAGTTTTTACCTAAATTAGTACATGCTGACCAATCAGGCTATGTAAAGAATAGATTTATTGGTGAAAAAACATAAGTCTAATTGACGATATTCTCAAATTATCTCGAAAACAAATTATTCCTAGACTGATTTTGCTTGTGGATTTTGAAAAAGCGTTTGATACCATAGAGTGGTCTTACATTAACAAAATATTAGATATTTTCAATTTTGGACCAGATTTTAAAAGGTGTATCTCTATCTTATTTGAAGGTATCTCATGTACTGTTATCAATAATGGCTGTGCCTCTGAATTTTTCACTTTATCAAGAGGAGTGAGACAAGGGTGTCCAGTTTCTCCGTATCTGTTTACTCTGGCAGTGGAACCTCTTGCCGTTGCTATTAGAGGTAACCGAAAGGATTTTTTTAGGTGGTGAAGAAATAAAGATCTCCCAGCCAGCCGATGACACAACTTGCTTTTTGGCAGATAAAGAGTCTGCAAAGCAGCTGCTGAAGGTTCTTGAAAACATTGAACATTATTCTGGCTTGAAATGTAATGAAGACAAAACCATTGCTAGATGGATAGGGACAAGGAAATTTTCTCCTGATGGTGATATACCTGTGCTTTGGTGCATGGGCAGTTTAAAGCATTAGGTACCATCTTCGATGAGGATGAAAATCAGATGTTAAAATCAAATTTCCACACTGATTTCATTCAAAGAAGTTTTAAAGATTTGGAGGGTCCGGAATTTATCCTCAAGTGGTAAAAATAAAGTGTTAAAATCTTTGGCCATCCCAAACTACTTTTTGTTTGTTTTATGATTCATATTGATGACACTTTACTTAAAGAAGTACAGACCTGCATCGGGAATTTTACTTGGAGTGGAGGTTTACATAAGGTGAAGGCCACTGTAATGCATAGAAGTATCCCCAATGGTGGTATGAAATTATTGAATTTCAATTCCAAATCATGTCAGTGAGATTTAACTGGATTAAAAGATTATTCAATGGTAGTAATGCAAAGTGGAAAGCAACCTTTCAGGAATTCAAAGAGGACATGAAAGTGCAAGACATATTCTTCAGCAGGTGCTTCTTGACATTTGGTCTAACTAAACTCCCACTGTTTTACCATCACTTGATTGAAACATGGAAAGAAATACAGCTAACTTGTATTCCAAGCACAGGAACTGATATTATGAATGAAATGATATGGCACAATAACTTTATTACAATTCACAGAAAAACCAATATTTTTTAAGCACTGGTATCAAAGAGGAGTCAAATTGATTAGGGATATTGTTGACAACAATGGTGAATTTTTATCGGAAGAGGAATGAAGAAACAAATATGGTATTGCGACTCAATTTTTGGAATACTATTCTTTACGATTTGCCATACCAGGGCACTGGAAACAACAAATTCAAATTAATAATATAAAAATCCCAGAAGAATTCCCTGTTGTATACATGAATAAACATGTCAAATCATCCCACATCTCTCTTCTAAGCAAAATTACTGGTTTCTGATTGATTCAAAGTTTAAGGATGCACCATTGTGTGAAACTAGATGATCTGAAGTTTTTGATGTCCCTGCTCCTGACTGGATAGATATTTTTAAACTTTCATACATATGCACTATGGAGACCAGGTTACAATCTTTCCAGTTTTCCCTGCTTCATAGATTTGTCGCTCATAAATCCAGACTCAAAAATGTGGGTTTACTTAATTCTGAAGTATGTGACTATTGCCCTATAACAGACTCCATTATCCATAGATTTGTAGAGTGTGATCCGCTAAAAATATTTTGGATCAATTTTCAAGATTGTTGGAACATGATTTACACAACTTCTACCATTACTTTATCTTCTTCTGACATTATTTTCGGTTTATATAAGAGGAAAAAGTCGTATGCATTGAATAATTGTTTTGTACAAGCAAAGTATTATATTCAAGTTAAAGCTTATAAGCAAAATGCAATATTATTCATAGATGTTCTACCCTACCTGAAATATAAAATTCAAGTTGAGCGGCAAGTATTATATAATCAATCTTAGCAAGTGTTATTCACCAAACACTGGGGTTGTATGGTGTCCTCTTTATTTCGATGATGGAACTTGTTTATGTGTGACATTGTATTCATGTGTATGTATATGGAGAACAAATAAAGATCAATTAAAAACAACATTTTCATCTGCTGGCATATGGCAACTGGGAGAGGGATCCTGCCCTACATAAATCCGAATTGCCAATGACTGACATTATTCCACGGCATGGTGGATATCCTTGTTAGCTTTTTCAATGCCAACGACGATTAAACTCGAAGTCCCCGAGGCAAACTCCTCTCAAAAATAATAAGGATGCAGTATTCATATTCCTTGTGACATGTGGCTCATTTCAAGTACCAGCTGCCTATAGTCCAAGATAATATACTGGGCGGGTCAATAGCTGTCTTCGGCACGTTTTCGGCACAATGGGCTCAAAGTGTGCTGAAAAAGAAAAAAAAAGCTGTTGATGCAGTCATAAATGTGACGGAAAAACAGTTAGGGATGAAATATAACGCATAGGACTAAGTCATTACTGTGTTTCTGGCTAGACCTTAAAAGCGGGGTAAATGTTCGATTAGAGTTGCTCACAAGTTTTCAACTAAAATTCACCCCCTCCGAATATGTTGGATCTTGAATCCAAAACGTCAGTCAAGACTATTTGATAGTAGCTTCATAAACATATATTTGCATTTAGTCATTTCTTTAACTTTGACAGAATATGAACACTTTTGTGTTTCATAGTCCCATAAACAACGAAAACCCAAGGATCATGGGGCTACTCTCACATTCCAATCTTGCTGCATATATTTCAATGCGCCCTATGGCGGACATAACAGAAACTAAACATCAAAACAAAAGCATGTGAAACTAAGCAAAATAAATTTATGATTAATTGAATTGATATTTGTTCAATATCAACGTTCAAGCCCCCAAGCAAACGCACCTTTGCCAACCTCTCGCCCGATATCTGTAAAAGTGCTGATGTGAAACGATACATAACACACTGTCTTCGTGCAACTGCTAGGTATAGTCACCATTTGAATAACCACTCATCATGTTCATGTCCGGCCACAGAAGTGAACCATCTCTTCGTTCTTACAACATGCCGTGTCCAATTCTGCTTCCGGGGACGTTCAGTCGGCCACAGCAGCCGGAGCACCTGCACCTGTCCCCGCCAGCGCCCCGGGGGCCTTTGGTACCCATACCTGTTTCCTGAGCACTCAATTACCATGGTCCATCAGACTTGGAATCGCGATTGTCTCTTCAAGAACGAATTTCTTAGTTATGTAGTAACGTTGCAAACTTACATCTTTACCATGACTGCCCCCCCACCATGCCGTATAACCGTTGATTTGCATTTTCAAACATGTTAATTTTGAACTGGAACTCATCACTGCTAAGGAGTAATATGAGCTTCCGCCATAACACTTCATTCATGTTCTAATAAATGGGGTACTTTGAAAAACAACTATACACCCAAAGCACTTTAGTATCCCAGTTTGGATTTTTTTTTTACTGTAACCTGCAAATCTGTGATGGTATGTATTATTTTTTTTACTTTTATTTTATTTATTTATTTTTTTCTTTTGCGCAGAAACCAACATTTCATTAAAACGTATTGTTTCAAAACAACTGGAGCTCACTATACGTTCATACCAATATAAGTGTAAATGTAAATATAAGAATTAAACGTCCTTTCGATTATTGTAACAGGTGTGTGATGACAACTTGCGAGAGAAAGGTTTTTCTTTCTTGTGACTTCGGTATCGCGGAGTCATGAAAAGTGCCTCTCGCCAGTTGGTTTCAGCATATTTTATTTGCAAAACCAATTGGCCAACAGTCACAATGCTTATATTAGGGCCTCTTTGCAGTGTGTATCTCATCCGAATTGAGCATTTGCTGCTACATTTTTCGTCAATTAGTTTGTGTCCCTAGTGGTTTCGACTATTTGTCACTGAAATGACAATTTGAATGCTGCCATCCCTGTATTGTGTGTGTTATTAAGTAATTTGTATAGAAAAGGAAACTGCATTAACTAGCAGAAGCCAAAGCGGGGTACTGGCAGCAGGTCTTCCGGCTTCAAGCTGCAAAGGATGCTATAAAGATAACACACCATTATAACACAGAGGAAACTTTGTGTGTTTAAACTGACCTGCATTACATCTTGTACAAGACTTCCAGCAGTTCCGATACATCAATATTGGATTGTTGACACATTCACTGCCTTTCGCCTTGGCCCAAGCACCATATGCATAGTCCTGGCAGGTGGTGTCATTGTATGCATTTTCGCATACCTTGTCTAAATAGGGCAAACGTATACATGTTTTAGCATACATATGGATATAGAGCAGTAAGTATTGTGATTTTTTCTCTAAATACAATCTTCAATGATGCAAATAATATACAGTGGGATCTCCCTATCAAGACCACCTAAGTGACTGAAAAATGTGGTCTTAAAGGGGAGTGGTCTTAATGAATATATAAATTAATGAAGGATCAGCAAAATTGGGTCTGTAAATTGGTGGTCCTTGATATAGAAATGGTATATTTTTGGACGTGGTATTTATTGGCGACTCTCTTGTACATACCAACTCTATTGAGCACACGTACATAGCTGTGGACAAATATATACAACTGGGCAATTTATCGACAGAACAAAGCTATAAAATTTATTTTTGCTCTTCCCTCTTCGGAAGAACACTGATTTAACAGTTTCCCCCGGCAAGGATGGGCTCAGTGCGCCAACCATCGAGCCAAGAAAAGCTGTTGACCTGGGGCGTGTCGCCAGGAGCACTCTTATCTACTCTTATCTACAATTTGCAAATTTCAAATGTTTTCTTTTTACACAAAATTCAAGTGAAAGCCTCAACACGGGCGACAGTTTACGTCCAGGCACTTTTGAGAAATGTAAGAGGGAACTGATGAAAATAATGGCGTGCCGCCAAGCGTAATGTTGAGAGTGATGTAGTGTGCAGTACCGATGCGCGTAAAGATGGAAAGCTTCAGTGGTGCAGACTTGCTTTTAACAACAAGCTCCTCCTTTTTGTTATTGTCATTATTATGATTATCATTATTATTATTATTATTATTATTATTATTATTATTATTATTATTATTATTATTATTATCATTATTATTATTGTTGTTGTTGTTGTTGTTATCATTATTATTATTATTATTATTATTATTATTATTATTATTATTATTATTATTATTATTATTAACACCATACATGGACGGTTGTGACGGTGCTTAGGAACTCTTTGCACGTGATATATTTTAATCATATGCGAGTATCGATAGAGCGATACATGCTCGGGTAGTATTGTTAGGACACATTTCACTTTCAGCAGAAAAAAGCTGGTTGTTATAGTTACAGTCCCACATTTCAATGCTAAATACCGTGCACACATCTGGCTTGACTATATGATTATACTACTTACAAAGTATAAGGAAAGCCCCTGTAAATTTTCGTAAATAATGAATAATAAGGTATTTGAATTCGTGTCATTCGCTGACGTACGTAAAACAATTATTCAAACAATCTTTGAACACAACGTTGATTGTTAGTAGTCTTAGACGAAGACGAGTTTTGTTTTACCATGCCTTTTACCTTTGTAAGAAAACGCTCATAATCAGTAGTAACTGCTAATTACTACAAATGAAAATGTTACCTTGTGATCATAACCCATGTAGTTATACATGTAGGATTTATATTACTGACAAGTGCAACAGTTATTACCTGAACAGTTATAGTTCACCGTGATATATTTATATATGCCTGGGCAAGTATCACCGAAATTGACGTTGCTGGCCAGGACGCTGCATGTACGTCTGTTGTCACAGACAGCTTTAATTTTGTTTGTGGTCTCAGTGACCTTGCTTCCACTCTGTGTGCATGTTGTTGAATTATCTTTTTCTTGCTTGCAGATATCTCTGCTCGTACGCCCGTAGGTCGCCTCGGTGACGTGAATTGCCTTCCCAGCAGGACAGTGAAGCCAGGCATATTTTCCCTCGCAGCCACGTACTGAAATGTAAACTTGAACTATGTATGTCTAAAGCTGAAAAGGAGCCGATCTTTAAATTTCTTATTAATGTCTTGTCTCCATTGGGTCCACATCGGGTCTCATAAAACAACCGCCTTATCATAATACATTTTTTAATATCATGAAAGAAGGCTAGGATTCACTTAAGTTAGATGAATCAGCATCTGTCTTCGGCGCACCTAAATATTTTCAGTCAAGATATTTCATGAAATGGATGAAGCAAAAATTACCGTTATTTTATTTTTTAAAATTGAAATCAGTCGCCATTGACCAGTTAAATGATGAAAGTGTGAAAGACACTCATTAATATTGACATCGGACTATGCTGTTGTTCTCGATTTAAGAGGGAATCAGTAAATCACCATTATCATTGCTAATATAACTTTGTCACCTAACCTTTTTGTCACCAGAGGTTATAAAATTCGTTGTCGTCCGGTGTCTGGCGTTTGCCTCTCCGTCCATGCGTTGGACTAGAAATGTTCGACTTTTTTTAAACAGTTGTTTGAAATGTTTTGGATTACACATTGATGTTCCCAATATATCTACTACCACCTTTGCAAAGAATTTGCTTTGGCATTCTATACAGTGTAACTTGGGGTAATCTGGTTTACATTTTGGCCAAAACGTGGCTACAATTTTTTAATGATTTGAAGTGTCAAGTGTTCAAAGCAAAATGTTTCGATATTTTATGAGAATGAAAGTTTGCTAAAATCACGAAGCCTTGTTTAATTTTACAAAAAGATGCTTCCCAGATATGACATGGTGACTCTTTGTGTTTAATTTGTTATGAACGTTTGATCATCTGGGTATGCTATCAGCCACAGATGACGCGGACTTTGCACTCATTCTATGACGTAAAATTGATTCGTGTCTACTACAGAACAGCATAAGAGAATTTTGTTTTGTGCAGACAACAGGGTGCTCGCAGGAAGCTTTATAGTAAATTCTGCGGCAGTACATGCCGCAAAACCGTCGTGTTATTGAATAAGAATCGTGATTTAGGATCTCAGCTGCTTCTATTGGATCATTTGCTATAATATAAAATGTTGTTTTATCAGCGAAAAGACATGTTTCTGATTTCACAATTTTAATAATATTGTTTACATAGACGAAAAAGAGCAACGGCTCTAAAACTGAAACCTGGTGGGACACCTATAGTGATCCCGCCCCCCCCTTCCCCGAGACGAGACCAGGCCTCGAATGACAACTGTTTGTGAGCACACGTGGCTCCCCTAGTGCCAAATAGTCTTGTAACTCTTTAGTGCCAGATGCAGGAGAACCACAAAATAATATTCACTTCCGGGAACAAAGTACAGCAAATGTGCACATATAAAATTGTCAAAATTTACATCAAAATAAACGTGCCTCGTCACCAAAGAGGTGGTGAATGACTGATTATTCATACTTATGTGGATATCAAGGCTAGAAACCGCTTAGTAGAGAGTAACGTGCACCTCCAACGCAAGAGGGCACTGGACAATATAGCATTAGAGTGTGTATATGGGGCGCGCATTGAGCTAATGTTCTTATTACAGAAGCAAGGGACCGTGTATTTTAGCGTTCATCAGGCCCGGACGATGCATCCTATCAAAAGGCATAGTTATATAACAAAATACCACCCAAACTTCTTTCCGACGGTCATCATTTTTTGCAAATTCATTATATAAAGATAAACCAGTTGATTTGTTGTTCCATTGCACTGCAAAAAATGACTGTTTTTGTTTTTTTCTTAGATAGTGCATACTTATCTCGTAGAAAGTTAAAAACATTCTTGAAAACGACACACCCAAAGACATAGTGGCTTGTATAGTGTTAACATCAAGCTTTTGATCAGCTCTTGGTATTTACTAGTACTCGCGTCCCTTTTTTGACAAAAAAAAATCATATGATTTTTTATTAACTGTAGTGAACAGCTTAAGAACATTTGGAAAACCAGAAAAATAGATCCTGGGAAAGAAAAATTAACTCTAAAAAAACCAGAGCAGAACCCAAATATCAAAGAAACACAAAACAAAACAAGCAGAAAAAAGATCATAAACAAACAAGCAAAAAGGGAAAAAAAGCAACAAAAAAAAAAAAAAAAAAAAAAAAACAAAACAAAACCAAAAACAAAAAAGATAAAAACAACCCCCCCAAAAAAAACACACAAACAAAAAAAAAAAAAATGATAATGAAAACTAAAAGTAAAAGAAACAAAAAACAAAAAAACAAAGACAAAAAAAAATTAAATAAAACTAAAATGAAAAATAGAGAAAACAAAAACAAAACCAAAAATCATAATAATCATAATAACAATAATGATAATGATAATAATAATAATAATAATAATAATAATAATAATAATAATAATAATAATTATTATTATTATTATTATTATTATTATTATTATTATTATTATTATTATTATTATTATTATTAATAATAATAATAATTATTATTATCATTATTATTATTATTATTATTATTATTATTATTATTATTATTATTATCATTATTATTATTATTATTATTATTATTATTATTATTATTATTATTATTATTATTATTATTATTAAAGTAGAATATAAAAAAGAAATGTAAACTGTCCTTTTACACGCAGTTGGAAGGTACCAACCAGCTGACATCCCCGCCAAGTTTGAAGTGAATCTGGCCATTGTTGCTGGGCAGAAGTTGAAAAATGTGAACTAACATTGCAATCCCCACTGACTTACATATTCCACAGGAATGTATGCAGTTTAACCCTCTAAGGTCACTCAGGGTTAAAATAAATCATGCAAATTGGAAACCCACAGGTACTTTTCTGTTAAAGTTTAAGGGTAACCCTGTGCCTAGGATTCACCATTAAGTAGATATTAGCCAATATGTGTACATTGCTGCGTCAGCAGTAAATGCCACAACGATTTCGCCTTGAGTTTTGACATCAAGGATATTCTTTATTGTATGGGGGATAAATCCCAGCCCCATAGATTATCTGTACTAAATTAGGAGGCAATGGGTCAAGAGGGGGCAGAAACATAAGGAAAATACGATACATTGCAGCGGCGGCGGAGATGGCGGACGTTAGTTGTACATTGGACAAAACTACAGTAGTCAATAGCCAGAGGCTACTCATGCAGTCTTGGTATAGAAGATACATCCACGTTGGTTACCGATTATTATATAAAATCCAAAGTGGCCATTTCATTGACTAAATAAAACAAGTCAAGGATGTATCATTGTCAGAAGTCACGTACGTCGATGTTTGACGGGCTATAATCTCATTATATAACAGGCACATAGGTCGATAATTTCCCTGGATTAAGTAATACTTCAACAAGGATGAATGTTACCATGGGTTTATAAATGACCAAGTTCCAGTAGTTCTGGTCTGATATTAACAAAATTTGCTGATCTTGAAAAACATTGATTTCTGACATTGCTCCCTGAAGATAAAACTTCTTGATCTTGACATTGTCTCCATAGAAAAATGAAAATTTTTGACACACGACACAGGCATGGTATTCTTGGGGCACGACTAAATGTATAAAGATTCAGTTTATATAAATTGATCTTAATCTAAAGCTCAGCTGTGATCAGATAGTAAAGATAAAGTTTTTATGAGAGCCAGTACGTGCCATCAAAGACTACCATTGACTACTTTTAAGCGACATATCATCAATGCGCAAAAACATGTCACCCTGAAAAAAAAAAACTGTAGTGGGGTATCTCATGGCAAATTAAAAAACATAGCACAGACACACACACACAAATGCATTGGTTGGCACCATGTCTATGATGAAGCAACAACATAAAAGACAATTTGCAAATATATAGTGAAAATGCCTTGAATGCTGCCACGGAAGATCTCTGTGTTCAGGTCAATGAGAACTCTAATTGTCTCACAATAGCCCTGACGGCACAAACATTGTTTGTGTGGCAACAGGTTTGTGAAGACGTTTACAGAGCTGCACAGTCTGGGACACCCAAACAAAATGACAACAATCATGCAATCCAACTTAAAGCTATGAGCTTCAAGCAAGGCCAAAATTCTCTATTTGGTACAATATCCATTGTTTTACAACCATGTCAAACATGCATGTTGGTTTCCATCACAAAGATGGAGCCTCTCTCTGATGAACAAAGAGAGAGGCTCCATCTGCCTCTGCCATACAGAGAACATGCATATTAAAGACACCGAATGTAAAGGGGTCCCTCAAAGTACCCTTGTACTATAGCAGCAGTTGACCTCCTTTGTAAATTTTGAGTCTCAGGGTGATCATGAATTGACCTCAATGAAAGTATATCGGTAGATGAAGCTGAACTCGATGAAACCATTGAAGTTACAAACATTCAGCCAGAATTGATCAGTGAGCGTCTAAGGAATGATCCTTGCACAGCAGTTAATGTCAGCCATCAGGCATAGTCCTTGTTTAATTATAACCAGCAGTTCCAGTCCAACGCTGGTATTACCAGATCAGTAAGTGAGGCTAGAACGGCGAGAAACAATCATCATCCTCCATCATAATTATAGGAGACTCCATTGAGAATCGTGTGATGAGATTCAACGCCAACTTCATAAAAAAAGGAAGTTTCTGAACGATTTCCAAACTATAAGCATCACTCCTCACTTCTAGAAGTAACGGGGTGGGGTGGAGGTGTGCATGGCTCGTGAAACCAGCAAGGAAATAGGAGCAAACTTCTACAGCTTGCTGGGATTAAATTCTATGGACAGTGTCCGAGCCCCTCCATGAAATCCAGAGTGACAACAATTCAGAAGATAACATTGTGCAAATCCACAGGCACAAGGAACATCCTGAAGCAGTTCCCAGCACAAATCATAATGCTGTTTAGACTTCTTAAGGCAGAGATGCAAAAACTGAGATATAAAACATTATATACAGCATTGGTGTCACAACCCGAATACTGAAGCAAGACTAGCAAGGAGAGAGGTTACAAGCAACATGCCAGCAACCCTTGGAAAAACAGATCTTGTTTTAGACACCGACAGCCACATATGAAAAACTTGCTTTTTGTATGCATAACATGTTCCAAGTCCCGGGTGAACAGTTTCAGTTTGATTCCACGAGAGTGGGCAGCAAATACGGCCATAAGTTACCGGTATATATGTGACTAGCGGTGGTAGCAAACTTATGGCATCCTCAGTTACAGATCGTTTTAATACCATTATACCTACCATCTGGACACCCCCCCCCCCATGCCTTGTTATTGCAAACCTCCACCCCACCATTTAACTAATGAATTTATGCATTAAAGCGTGCGTGAGACCTAGCAGAAGATAGGTCAAATTCAGGCTTACCAACCCCATCTTCTCACAATTTTTTTTCACCAGTTAAAAAAAAACAAAAAAAACAAAAACAAAAAAAAAAAAAACAAAAAAAAAAACCAACAAAGGGATCTCAAAATTTTTGATCTGAACAACGGGAACCCAGTTCTGAAAATCGGAAAAAAATAGATACTCTCTCCAAAGTGTGCTACTACATATTTCCCCTGTTTCCGAAGGTTGGTTCGACAGTGTTTACAGTTCGAGTTAGCTGTAAGTGGCCCTCATTTTTGAGCACCTATAGAAACAGCCATGGTGATGGTGCCGCTTTATATATTAAAAATCGCATTATATTTAAATTGACGGAGGGCCTAACACATGGAAAAAAAAAGTATTTGGTCAGAGGTAAAGTTACCTAAGCAGCTGTCAGTTTTAATATGATGTCTGTATGGCAGACCCACGGCCATAGAGCATTACTGTAATGCATTTGTAGACCAGATTGAAAGGACCGCCAACGAAAAAAAAATCTGATTGTTCTTGATAACTTTGGCATCAATTATTTCATAGATGGTAAAAATGACAGTGAACATATCGGATTACTTATAACTACATTTGGTCTTATCTAGCTCATCTCTGATCCTACGCATAACTCTTAAATCTGCCCCAAGTACTCATCTTATATTATTAAGTTACCCAGATAAGCACATATTTCATCGTTTATGAAATATTCCATGAGGGACCGTTATCTTATATGCGCAGTAATCGTAATTAAAATCCCCAGAAAAAAGCGAAGGGACAAACGTGTTTGTAACTATTCCACCTTTTAGAGGGACAAGTGTATTCTTCATTTACACAACGCATGGAAATCAAATAAGTATTGAATAAAAACATGTTGACACAGCATGGGCAGCTTAAAAAAACACATTAAATGTGGTTGGTCAACTTTATACATTCCTGCGAAATATTTGCGTACGTGATCGTACGAACCCGCAGTTTACAGCTGAGCTGATGAAACAAATTAACAATAAATTTGCACATAGAAAAGAGTTTTTTTTTTTTTTTTTTTTTTATAATCATGCTGAAATTTGGACAGAATATAGAACTAGTCGTGACAAACTTACGCGTAACATTTGAGAAGCTGAGCAAATATATATCAAGACTCAAAAGCCAATGCACAAAACCAGAAAGGAGTGTGGAAATATTTAAAGCAACTAATTGCGTCTCAAACAAAAATACAATTTAATATTTGAACTTTTAATTGAAGACACTTTTAACGACTATTTTTCGTCAATGTTGGAACTGAACTCTCTTGTAAATTTGAAGCTGACCCGCCACTTGCTGGGGTATTAAACCAGTAATAAACTAATTCTTAATATTCCTATGTCTGACATCGTGACATTAGTGTATCGCAAACACGTCGGTGATAATCTGACTCCTTTCACTTTTAATTAAAAAGGTCATCGTCCTTTGTAACAGGGTCTAAACTTTTGAGTGATGTCTTAGACTCTATTTTTACCATGATGTTCCCACCAAAAATAGATCGTTTCAAACCCTACAATTAGATTGTTAGGGTGACCTACATGTAGCTTCTGGCTTCCATCAAATTTATAGAATGTCTTATACAACAGTGATATTTTACCATATGTCGAATACTGTGACACAGGTTTGGGGAATTGTTGCGTAAAGTATAAAAATGTTCTACAACGACTTCACAATCCCTGTAAATGGGTTGTAAATGATAACTTTGATTGTATCTGATACAAAATACGTATGATTCTAACCATACCATAAGAATCGCCCTGAATTGATCATAAAGGAATTAGGTTGGCAGCAATTAGAGGACGGACGACATTTTCCATTGGCCGCGTTGACCTATGAAGGTATGCATTGTTCAGCAAACAAATTTGTATTCTGTGACAAATTCACCAGCGAAAAACTAGAGCTAATAGAAAAAAAAAAAAAAAAAAACCACCAAACAAACAATTCCGTATATATAAAGACAAACCCCAGAAAACCTTACCAGTCGCTGTCTTTTATTGGTGCCAAGACTGGGATCAAACGACAGACTTAGGTCACATGCTAGTATATATTGGGAGCTGAAAGATGAGGCCAGCCCAGACATGATAAGATCTTAAAGATACCAGCCGCGGAACCACTGGGCTATAACGGTGAATAATATTTAATTCTATCTTTGAGAGTGAATTCACATTTTCTAGAGTGGAATTCAAAAGTAGTAACTCACTGTAGATCAAATGATTTTCTAGCAAATTGTGACGCGCCTGCATCAGTGAACGGATGCATTGACAATTAAACAAAATCAAATAAGCGCGATTGTATTATTGTACGTCACGCATGAGGTGGCATAATTGCGATGAACTTTAACAAACAGGGCACACAAAGTTGGCAGTGAAAGTAGAAAGTACAAAATATTGCATGGCTGGAGAGCGAGTGACTATTTGTCCTCACTCAGGATCGTTTTTGGTGTGGCAAAGCACTCCTGACGTGGAGTCACTTGTGATTCAGCTCCCCAACAATGACCCCTCGCAAGAGAAAATAGTAACTTACTTTCAGCCATGTAAGATTCTCTATATCAAAAGCATCACAGTAGTTTTAAGGCAAGGTTCATTGACATTCCCAGAATCACATCTGTTCAGCGTGATATCAGAGTTATTGTTCAAAAAAATAATAATAATAAAAAAAAAAACAAAAAAAAAAAAACAACGTAGAGTCTGCTCCAGAACGAGTTGGCACTAACACCCTTTCTTGAACAAATATACATACAATAGAATAACAACGAAAGTTTAGAACGACAAAAAATATATGTGTGGCGTGTTTGCTTTTGGTAATCAACATATGACTACACGGTGAACATATCGATTTGCCTGGAATTTGTTCACACAAACAAATGAAATATGTTTATCTATTTTCAGATACCAATTATTTTGAACAGCTGGTCAAACCAACTCATAGCTGCAAAACAATGCCTCCCTGTTGACGACCCACCACCTGGAGTATCAGTAACATGATTCAGGGAGACATAATCTGCATTGTTACAAACCGTACATACAATTCAGTGATTGATAACATTAAAAATAGTTTGTGTAACAAAGGACCTGAGATTGATTGCAGGGAACACCCCTCTGGTAGGTTCTAGTCAGTAACTACAGACACAGGTTTAAACATGTTTAGCAATAGCAGACACGAAGACGATTGGGGAACAGAAAATTATATTTAAGCCCACCTCGCAAAATGAGACGCAGGACAGCATGTTCACAGAACAAGAGAGACGATAGCCCCAACACACACAAGGATAATCACACGACGTGCATATGGAATGAAAGAGATCAATGTGCAATCTAAATATATACCTAAATGCATACCTACACACAAACGCACATACACACACACACATATATATATATTTATGTATATAAATATATATATATATATATATATATATATATATATATATATATATATATATATATATATATATATATATATACATACATACATGCATGCATACATATGTTTATAATTTTACGTATTTTGACTTGCTATAATTTAGATGAATCTAAAGCAAAGTAGAAACCGAGTTTATTGACACAAAACAAACAAAAATGATGAGAGTCATATTACAAAGATAATACGGTGACCTCGAGACTTGTACGTGCTTTAAAGAAGACATGAACCGCAGAAAATATTAATGCAATTTGATAGAAGAAAAATAGTGACACCCGTACAGTGACGTTTTCAATGTTTTTAGTGCTTTTACAATAATAGAGCTAGACTATAAAGCCCCAGATTTATCACATGGTCGACATAACAAAAACTAGTGAAAAGGGTTTTCTTCTTATGTACCAAAGAGCGCAATGACGAGTCAAGTGTGTCAATTCTAAAAAGGCAATCTTTACTACACTACATACATTATCAATCTCGACATTCTGCTTTGGGCATTGCATAAGAAGCCATATTACAGAATTTGCCTTTGGCATGGCATTGAAATGGTCATATTACAAGGTACGGAGTAGGTCAATTGTTTAAAAAAAGTACTGTCAGTTGACAAAAACATTAGGTCATTTCATTCCAAGAAAGACAAGATTGGGGGTGCTAAAACAACAACTACAACATACATATGTGAATCAGTCCGTGTCCACACTACCGAGTTTCAACAAACGTAAAGTCTGGAGATTAAATAGCTGTCTACATATTTCAAGTTTCTTGGAGTGTAGAGAAAATATGTTTACCATTTTATTCATTGAGCTTAGCGAACGCAACTCAACCAATTCTTTCGGTGTCTATTATTGCAAGTTTTCTTCGAAATGTGTACGGAAATTGACTTTTGTTGGGCTCTTTTGGGCAAATGCTGTGTTGTGCATATAAATTAACCCGTTTGTACAGTACTCGTTTTGACTGTCATGCTGGTTTGGCATTATTGAGGTGCATACCTATCGTGCCGCCGCATATAATATTATATTCAATCTCCATTTCAATTTCAATTGTGCGGACTTTGGCCTGCAGAAATAATAATTAAAACTAATAGAAAAAAATGACTTAAACGTACAAGAAAAATGAAAACTATATGGGGGATACATATACATTTGGGAAAATGTTACTCCTTTCTTCGACTTACGTTCTTTTTGTGTTTGTTTAACGAAATTAATCTAAATCATACCTGTAACCATGCTGGCAAGAGAATCTTCCACAAAGATGTACTTGATGCCAAGCAGGGCCAGTAGAAGCCATACAAGACTGCACATTGTCTGGATTCCAGGGTTAAATCTCTGCAGATAAACTCGTTCCTGTAGTGTTCCACGCGACAAAATTACGCGTTTGACTTTCAGTTTTTTGTCAGAGATACCTGGAACCAGTTATGCCATGGATGTTGCAGGTGTCGACGAAAAAGTGTGCAATATATGTAGTAGCATATGGCACTTGAAACCAACATAACATTACTGGCTACATTTTTCTTTTTCTTTTTTTCTTTTTTTTGAAATAAGATAAACCTTTAACTGTCGAGGGTTTTAGTTATTATTGTGTTGTGTTGCTAACATATTCAGTTCTGCCATTTTGTTCTCTTCCAGAGCTGCCTGACTGAAGATAAAAAAGTATTTAGGGCTTGATGTTTCATGTACGAAATATTAGTACGCAACCATTATATGCCAATATCGTAGTTTGGGATTTGGTCCAAGAATTCAATATGTAAAGATGATAAGCAGTCACATTGACAAATAAAGATGACAACGTTCATGCAAATAGAATCAGAGAGCAGCCTTTAATAGTGCCAGGGAAACAGCACCGGCAATCCCAGCAAACAAGAGCCATTCGTGATCAACAGCCCGTCAGCAACAATGCAAGTAAAGTGGAAATCTTGACGTCCAATGTAGACATATCAATATCTTAAGTAAAGTTTTTATAGCATTGAATAATGTGAAATAAAGCAATGATGATAATAATGATGATGGTGATGATGATGATGACGACGACGACGACAGCTGGAGAAGGGAAAATCGAGACCAAAAAAAAAACGATTTTTGTACTTCTATTGTGGTGAAAGTGTTGGCTATATTACTCTTATACGCAGCCTCAAAGTTTTCTTTCATAATGAAGCTCTGCATTTACAAGCAAAACTTCACGTATTTAGCTAATTCATCATTTGCCACGTTCATATTTATTCATCATTATGTGGGATGTCTTTGCTGAGAAATTTAGCTTAGACAAGGCGCCGCTACTCACAAAGACATATACAGGTAAAAGGCTCTGAAACATGTCGAGTAGTTACCCGCTGAAGACCCTTTTATTTACTTGAGCTAATACTGCCTATGTCAAAATTTTACAGAGGAACGTGTGCAATATTGACAAGAGTACTTCTATATGAAAATAGGTTAGACATGGACAGGTTAGCTTATGGAGAGTAAAGAGTTCGGAATGCGGAATAGGGTAATTACTACAAGGAAGTAGTTTTGGACAAAAAGACACAAATTCTATATAGTGTATCGGTAACAAAACTTGAGTACCATTGCCTGCAGAATATTGTGTACTTTTAAAAAATTCAGCTGCTTAAATAAGGGATCTGTATGGGCATTATACTCAGCATTACATATGAGACGTATCACTTTCTTTTGCAGCATGAAAATTCGATCAAAAGAATAAACCCATATAAGTATAGAATAATTTAGATGTGATAGAAATAGGAAATTGTACATTAGAAGTAAAGTTCTTGTGGGAAGATACCCTCCTATTCTTTTTTTTAAATTCCAACCAATTTAGAAAGTTTGTTGCCAATTTTGGATAAATGGAAATTCCAATTCAAATGTTCATGTATACATAAGCCATAGAAATCAAAATCATCAACCCTAGAAATCGCAACATCATCAATTTTTATGTCTAGCACAATATTTGTCTTTTTCTGTGGGAAACGAAATAACACGTACTTTGTTCTTGCAATATTTAATGATAACTTGTTAGCAACTAGCCAGTTATGAACATTTCTTAATTCCACATTAATGGAACTTGACGCATTTCCTCGAGTGTCAGACGTAACATTAGAAAAACACAAATAATGTATCAAAGTTGTGCCATATGCATATAAGATGGAGTCAAACTGAGTTGAAGCTAATTATATGTCATTTGTATAAATGATAAACAGGAGCGGGCCAAGAATGGACCCCTGGTGTACCCCTGTGGTTACAGGTAAAGCATCAAAGTAAACATACTGGTTCCTACTGGATAGGTAGTCTTTTAACCATTCCATTGCCACACCTGTTATGCCATAATCCTGAAGTTTATACAGAAGAATTTTATGGTCCAAGGTATCAAAAGCTTTGCTCAGGTTTAGGTAAATAGCAATGAATAGCTTTCCATGATCAAGAATTTCCATAATTCGATGTGTGAACTCTATGGCAGCGGTTTCAGTGGAGTGCAACTTTTTTAAAATCCATGTTGACTTTTGTAAAATAACATTTTTGACATGAAATATTCATTTAGTTGATTATTTACAACTTTTTAAAAAATATTAATATATGACAGGAAATAGTGAGATTGGGCGATAGTTTTGTCTAAAGGTCTTGTCGTCTTTTTTTAAATAAAGGTATTAGTTTTCCAATTTTATAATTTATCAGGAAAAATGCCAGTTACCAAGGACTGATTCATAATCAAAGTTAGTGGTGCAGTAATAAACAGGTTGAGACCTTTCAATAATTTTATCAATAAATTATCACGTCCTGTACCGGTCTTAGGTTTCAAATTTTGAATGATGCTAGCAATGCATGATGAGTCCACAGGCGAGAAAGAAAAGATATGTTCATTGCGTGTTTTAGATGTGATGTGAAAAATGATCCATCCTTAACATTACTTTGGCTGCAAGCTAAGGGCCAATATGCGAGAAAGATGAATGAAACTGTTTGCAATTATTTCTTTATTAGTAATTTTGTTATTGTCGATTGAAAAATAGGAAGATATGACTTTTTTATTTTAATTACTGTGAAAAATCACTTTTATAGTATCCCAGGCTGTTTTTCTATTGTGTTTATATTTTTCAAGCACAGAATGATAATACCTTTCTTACAGTCCACTTATATTTATATTCAATATTGAATTATAAGTTTTCAAATTTTTGTTTCAGGGTATTATATTGGGGATCAATTTGAGAGGTACTTTTCAATTTCTTATAAAGCCCATCGCGATATTTGATTGACTTCAAAATACCATTGGTAATCCATGAAGAATGCTTATGTTTGTATCTATCAAATTTAACAGTTTTAATTGGAAAATGTCTGTTTTTGGCATTGACAAAAATTTCCTCTAGCTTGTCATAATTTTCATTTGGATTATATAAGTCAGTATTTCGATTAGATATAATATTGGTATTGTTAATTTCATCGTAAACGCGTTGTAAGGCATGAGGGTTTTTAATTTCAATTTTTACAAATTTGGGCGGCATTCGAGCTTTCAGCTTTACATCGATGCAAGTAAAAATAGGTAAGTGATCTGTTAGGTCCGAAAGTAAAATCCCAGATATACATGAACAAAATGAACGTGGCAATTTGCAGAAAACTTGATCTATGAGGGTTGCAGTTCTTTCTCTAAGTCTGCTTGGCAAGGCAATTTTAGGATACAAACTGTTAAATGACATGATATCTAAATATTCAGCATATTTTTGTCTGTTATTTATCTTTAACAAGTCCGATTAAAATCCCAAACAATGATTATTTTGGATGATTCACGTGATAAAGTTTCAATTATTGGGCTAAGTTCTGTAGTAAACCTGTCAATATCTTCATTTCTGTCTCACATTTTAGAAAACTCTAAGCAGAATGTGGTAAATTATATTTGCCGACATATTTTTATATTACGACCCATTCACAAACTAAACATATCCTTAGAACACTTTACATTATCACGATATATACAATAGACAAACCCTGATAACTCTCCTCATTACTACCCACTGTTGTATTAGAAATATGTTCATAACACTTGCAATGGTCTCCCGTCAACATGCTCAATATATATTGAGAGACCACTTTACGCTACCACACCTTCAGATGTTGTAGACATAGTCACAAAATACTTTACGTTACCATTCACTCAGGTACCAGACATACCCTCACAACACTTAATATTATTACCAATTTGCGCACAAATAAAATCGGCACTGCAATTGATCTTGCCAACCATTAACATACCACATATTGTTTGAACACTTTGCATTATCACACATTCACGTGTTATCCTGCATTATGTCCCCAACGCTCTTCTTGAAGGCGGTGATGGTTTTAAGTGGCAACGCTTTCAAACGAAAACTGAGGCACACTATTACAGCAAGGGAGAACATTTTCTGGCATTTTTGTATCCGCAGAACGTCGTTTTAATTCTATAAATTAAAAACAAAACAAAAAAAAAAAAAAAAAAAAAAAAAAAAAACAACACCCCCCCCAAAAAAAACATAAACAACAAAAACAAAGCAAACACAAAAACAAAACAAAAAAACAACAACAGCAAAAAAAACACTTAAAGTATGTTAAACACTGATTCTTCAGTAACTAAATGTGTGTTACAATTAATGATAATAAATAAAAACAATGGCTATTGGTGAGCACACAGATAAGAATACATGATGGAAACTTGGTTATATTGAATCGACAACATGCGACCTGTATAAGTAATTCGGGAGAATTTTTAGTAAATCTCTGATTTACAGTAATTTTGTACAACAGGTCAAACCTAAAGCTGTCTGGCTTAACGGGTACCTGTGAGGCATTTGGGCTGCCCACAAAAAGTATGAACAGGGTAGCAATTGGTGGGAATCTTTGAAAAATGTGATGTTGTCAGCCCTGAAGAATGGATCAGCAGTTTGGTTGGTAATTTTAAGAAATCTATAAAAGCTCCCAGCCTTTCAGTATTCTGTCACCCGTACAGTTTTGTGAATAAAGGGCACTCCGGCAAGCGTAGCCACTGTCGGAGATTTGTGATGGATACCACTAAATTTGGTCCCGGACAGTTCACGTATTTTATACTCACCGGCTAAAGCACATGCACCTGGAGTCTACTCTTTGGAGACTTCTATTTATTTATTTAATTAATTTATTTTCACTTTTTTGTTTTTAATTTGATTTTATTTATTTATTTATTTAATTTATTTATTTTGTTGTTGTTGTGGGTAATGGACAATTTTGCAGGTGGCGGCGATAGTATCTCTTGGCCATGTTTTAAATAAATTGACATCATTCCATCAAACGTTGGTCTGGATACCTTAATTGGCAGTCGTTATGTAACATGGGTTTACTCATAAAATGACCGGGACAATACTATGTACACTTTACTTACGGAGACTGGCAACAGGTGGGGACCACATAGTTACAGCTTATTGATAAGGACTTCTTTCAGGGAAGGATATCTGTTTTCTCCTGTTGTTTATGGCTAGCACGGGATGTTTGGGTGTGGAAGGGAGTTCATAAAAATGAAATTCAGCATCACCTGCGACTTGAACATTATGCGGAAACAGCGGTGAAAAACGAGTCTCATTCTTTGCTTATCTGTCGAACACTCGGTGGTATTAGCCTGAAACTTTGGTATGAGCTTGAATTCACACTTACATATGCATGTCCGGAAAATACTATGAGCGCGTCCCCCAATATGAAGTGGTAATTTTTTGTCTTTTGGGATACACGGCCTAAGACCACAGTGAACACTTTGGAACTATTTTTGATGATGTATCTGAACTATTCTTAAAAAAAAAAAAAAAATGGATACCTCTTAAGTCCTTGGTGGATGGACCTTAACTTCCATGTCTAATTTCATCATATTCTTTTCTTGTATGTCCACCACTCTGCCACTACTGGGCACGTTACAATGCACAGCTCCGTGGCTTCTATATTCATGATATTAATACTTTTTTTTCAATTTGCTGTGTGCCAGTAATTTTACATGTTTGTACATATATACGCACTCCAAACAAATCCCTGCTTGTGGTGACCCGGGGGTGGACAGGTAGTTCCCCAACAAATGAATTAAAAATAAGTGAATGGATGAATTAATGAACGGACGAACGAACGAAGAAACAAAGAAACAAACATATGAATAAATAAATAAATAAATAAATAAATAAATAAATAAATAAATAAATAAATAAATAAATGAATGAATGAATGAATGAATGAATGAATAAATAAATAAATAAATAAATAAATAGACAGACAGACAGACAAACAAACACACAAACAAACAAACAAATAAATAAATAAATAAATAAATAAATAAATGAATGAATGAATGAATGAATGAATGAATGAATGAATGAATGAATGAATGAATGAATGAATGAATGAATAAATGAATAAATAAATAAATAAATAAATAAATAAATAAATAAATAAATAAATAAATAAATAAATAAATAAATAAATAAATAACATTTTACACGCAAATATTTCCCGTGAAGAAGCTCATCTGGCCTTTAAGGTGGGAATTGTCTTATAGTCAGGCAGACAGGGGAAATCTGAAAGCTTTTGTTTCTAAGAAATTTCCACTGAACCAATCGTAAAGATTAACTAGTTTAAACTGTTGCCCATGTATGGTACTTGAAATATGCAAACTGTAGCCTGATTAAGCAACCATACACCTATACAGTTATCTACTTTACAATAAACTCAGATAAACTTTTGTGCCAGTTTCCTTCCTAATAATACATGCGTGCATGTACATATCATATAATAATAATAATAATAATAATAATAATAATAATAATAATAATAATAATAATAATAATAATAATAATAATAATAATAATAATAATAATAATAACAATAATAATAATAACAATTAAGAGACAAAGCCGGAGTATTAAATACATTATTACATTTATGTCTCAGTGATATGCTTTTACGACATGCTTGTATTAGCAACAGTGTTCAGCGGCGTTTGATACACTTTGGCAGCGATATGCGGTGCCAGCGGCGAATAACGGCGGACGGTGGCACCGCCACCATATTGTGCCTCCCGCTGCCCCCCACAGCCATTACTTTCTCTTCCAGTCTGCCAATGTCGCGGTCGGCGGCAAGGCGAATAATCGCCGCTAAACGCCGCTGACAAGACTACAAAGTACCTCACCATAGATTGAGGAGCATTTATGGACGTTCCACAACATACATTTAATCATACAGGACAGTGTGTTGCCGCCTTGAATGGCACTCGGTCAGTGATTAGTTGAAAAGTAACATGGGTGTATTTCTGTAATGCATGTGAAACCTCTGTCATTGATAAGTGCATATTAAAAATCAAATACTTTGTCATGTTTTACAGTTACATAACTTCCATGATGAAAATTTTTATCTGATCGTCCGTGATATGCGGCACCATGGTGTTTATTGACAAACTGATTAAAATTGATTAAAATGGATCAATACAGATACACATCAGATTGAGCAACACATTAAACCCTTTGCAGATTTTTACGAAAAATCGAGAAAAAATTCCATTTTGATCTGGTTTATTGCATTGTTCCTTTTGGAAGATTTGGAATTGAAATCTAGCTGAATCTGGCCAATTAAGGACAAAAAAAGTAAAGTATACGAGAGTTAGCCCCCCAAAAACTAGAAAGTGTGTGTGTGTGGGGGGGGGGGGGCTTCTCTTCTCTTTTCATCAGACTTCATACTGTGAGTGTGGAGACAATGCAGAAGCTGAAAATATATTGAATTACACGGTGAACGCGATGTTTTGATGATGACCACGTTAAAGTAAGTTTCGTAGGCATCATTCTTCACAAGTATTTTCAATATATAGGTCCATCCTACCGAATGGAATTTGTGGCCAGTATAGTGACAACATACCGCCGGCCCGACCTTATTTACAAAATCAGCAGCTACGGGCAGGATACCTGAATAGACGATTAAGCCATCCACTTGTAAAATACGGCATTCAATTTTACACATTCCCTGTGTCACTCCTGGAGCAAGGCAACTTTTCAAATCATAACAGTTTATTTTACCTTGGAACTATTAATAGCTTATTGTTTTTACTCAGAAAGAATGATACAAAAGATGAAGCGGGCAACACTTTATCACATAGCCAAATGGGTCAAGGCAACTGTAGATCTATGCATTAGCTACAAAGCATCTCATGGATGTTGGCTAAAATAATGTCTAACGTTGACAATACAGTACCAACTGTGATGACCTTTATGTGACACTTCCAAATTAAGATTTCTTTGCACATCACGTCAGTCATCAGTGCTAAAATACCTTAAATTGTGCTTAAGGACACAGTAAAACTCTCTGATTGCTGATGGAAGATCGCCGTATACTGTAGTACAGGGAAACAAATGGCATACCTGTCTGTTTTAGGCCAGCATTTCACCCTTAGTGCTTATAATGACCCAAGTGCATGTGACAGTGAACAAGTATTTTCCAAAGATAAATTTCAAAGACATTCACAGATTTTTCATGCAAAGATTGAATTGGGTGTTCGAAGCTGTGGAAAAATATATCCACCAAAAGTGGCTGATCCAAAAACATTGTCGCAACTTATACAAGATGTGGACAGTAAGTTGATGATTCATTTATAAACGAAAAGAAAGAAAAAGCTACGACATAATTTGATCTGGATGACTTTGATGAGTTGTTCAGTCATGTTATGGTGTTGTATGCTAGAATTATAACATTATTATTTTATGTATATTTTTTATCTATGTATTGTATTGTCAGATTATTGAATTGTCACTATAATTTTGGTCGCGTCTGTTTTCTGCATTTAAGAGTGATTGCATGCAAGGGTAATTCATTTGAGTGAGACAGCATTGGCTCAGCATGGTTCAGCTGAGAAAAGGATTGTGCATGACCCAGCTCAAGAGTGAGATTGATTTGAAGTATTTATCTTCTCTATCCCGAGATGTTGAGTATAATCCCCACAAACAAACTGTCTGATGTGGAGACATAAGAGGATTACAGGTTGCTGTATGCTTTCAGGACAAGGTAAGATGGTGTGCACAGGGGCTGCTTGCTCTGTCTATGAAGCCAGAAAGAAGATGAGACGCTACGACTGACTGAACCAGAAAGGTGCCTAGACTGTACATCTCATGACCATTGGTCACCATGTCTGCTCCAGCGCTTTTTTCAGTGGTCTCATTAATTAAAAGAGAAAATACTCCTATTGTATTTTTAATAACCGCCAAGATGATCCTAACAGGTATCAAACAACATTTCAAGTAGAAAATATAGTCCTGCTGTGTATTATTGAGTTCATACCACTCTATTAATTTGCGATTGGAGCATTCACAAATGGTGGCTGCACATTATACATGTGATGAAATAGTGATACCCCACATTCCACAGGGATTAAAAAAATATATAGCCCCACAGGGGAAAGATGAGCTCAATCCTGGCTCATATGGAAAGTGACATGACTTTTGACATCATGAAAAAGCTGTTTAAAGCAAGATTGATGTTGGAGGTGCCCATCAGATGACCTGAAGCTGTGAAGTTTAACATGGATTGCAAAACATACAAGAGCTGCCAACCACATCATGAGAGGACAGAATATGCTAAGGCATATTATACTTGCACTTGATGTAATGCTACCTTGCAAAACACACCACATCGCTTGATGGTACATACAGCCAAGTGTCCAAAGAAATCTACTCAACCTCCCTGTCTTTGTTATGGATTCTGTTGTGGATGTTCGGGGAAACCACACAGTTCTTTCAAAGTGACATACAATGCACACATCGGTTCTGTGCCACAAGTGATCGAGGAATACGTGCCTACAATGTAGTGAACCCTAGTGAGGGGAAACTCCCTATCTAAGCCACACAAATGTCCTTTTTAGGGCCATCCTATCCTCACAAAGGAGATTTTTTTTTCTTTTTTTCTCTCTTTTTTTTTTCATTTAGTACCAATGTATAAAGTATCATTTAATCAGTCTGAGAGGCTCTATGTGCCGTTGTGGGTTGTGTGCGCTCTTGTGATTTTGTGCTGTTTTGGGCGCTGTTCTGTACGATGTTATGCATGATGTTGTATTGTTCTATGTCCTGTTTTGTGCTGCTTTGTGTAGTTCTGTGTGCTGTTCTGTGTTCTCTTGTGCTGCTTCGTGCATTTCTGTGTGCAGGACTATGGCCTTGTGAGGTCTGTCTGGGGGTGCAAAAGAGGTTGTCACATTGGTGTCAAAGGGCGTCATAAATACATCCCAAGGGTATCAGACGGCATCACAGAGGCATCATAGGGCATGGACAGGGTGTCAGAGGACATCAGAAAGGTGACAAAGGGTGTCACAAGGGTATCAGAAGGTGTCACAAAGGCATCTCAAGGGTGTCACAGAGGGCGTCACAAAGGCGTCAGGGCACATAACAAGGGCATCAGGGGACGTAATAAAGGGATCACAAGGGCCCGAGAGGGCGTCCCCTGAACCATCTTGCATGCTTGCTGTCTCACAAACAAGTTACTTGCAACTCAGAATCTTTTTCACCTCGATAAAAATAACAGAAACAAGCAACACAATAGACATATTTTATTGATCTACTTTGACAATATGGGTGTAAAAGTATATCTCAGGTCCTTTATATGATATATGTGTTTAGTTAACAGTCGCAAACAACTCCATCATCATCATCATCATCATCATCATCATCATCATCATCATCAGCAGCAGCAGCAGCAGCAGCAGCAGCAGCAGCAGCAGCAGCAGCAGCAGCAGCAGCAGCAGGGCGCCAATCTTCATCCACACGTATTTGAGAATTATTATGAGGTGGATCTATGTTAATGGTTCATTCTCACAGGTTGGGGCACCAATCATCAAAGTGTCTATAAAAAACTTCATGCAGGTCGTTGATCTCTTCTTTGAGTTATTTTAACAGTTGGTATTCCAGCATGCCGGAGTTTAGTGCTACAGATAATAAGTCAGGTTCATGAGTCACATCTTTAATAAAAACAGACATGATTTTCTTGAAAGCACCCACTATTTGACTACATGACCTGTTACTCTTGGCACGTGCAAAGTAAGAGTCCACTGTCTTCCAATTTAGTCAGACATCCACTACCTATCTGGTCTCTCTGGCAGCCCGAATCAAGTTCTCAACCCTGACAGTTTGCATCTCTCAGGCAACTGATGTTCTTTTAGAGATGGAACAAATACAAATAAAAACATTCCATTAAGTCTTCTGCCATGGGTATAAGCATTTCTCTGACCTCATTGGTATCTGTAGAAGTGTCACGGACATCAAATCCTTGATTGTTATGTTCTTCTAAACATTTCATGACAGCTACAACGTTCTAGACTACACGTGGTATCAGAAATCTATACAACATGGCCAGGAGCATAGAAAACGGCAGAACATGCCAGGTGATGAGCGTGTAACATCTGGAAGTGTGTTTGCAGGATTTGTTATATTAGTGTCACAGTTTGCTTCCACATTGAAAGAACTGTTAGTTTTAATACACTATCCCTTCGTCAGTATTTTAAATGGCGAAATGTGAGCCACCTTTCAAAAACTACTTACAATATTAACACAACAATAGATGCTTGCGCTTAGTAATATTAAATT
This sequence comes from Hermodice carunculata, assembly GCA_964020975.1. Taxonomy (NCBI): domain Eukaryota; kingdom Metazoa; phylum Annelida; class Polychaeta; order Eunicida; family Amphinomidae; genus Hermodice; species Hermodice carunculata. Next base: position 7,690,892 of record OZ026628.1, read on the forward strand.
AATGCTGGGCAAAAATATGTTTGCATAACGTCCCTTTTTTCTTTCCTTTAATCGATTTTCTACTGTTTTATTTGTTAAAGGGTGGTAATGAATCATATGCTAATATTTATCCGTGTTCAGTCAGCTGCTACACATAGTTGTGTGTTGAATATTTAATATGGCTTGACTCACCATTAGTTTATAGATTCCAAACTTTCCATTTTGGTATGTAGGACAGCTTGGATGAATACATACCTTATTGACAACACAATACATGAAACATAATTCACATAAAACTAGTAAATGCAGAGTAGTTGTCCAATTATAATTAATGCTTCACATAGTGTCCAGATGGCGCTTAACAAAACGTAAACTTATTGGCATTGCCAATTTTAAAAGTTTGATTTGTCTCAAAAGAAGAAGAAAATAAAACAAAAATGAAAAAAAGAGGCTTCAGTGTTTTGTCTGGTATCACAATTTGTGGAAATTATTATAGGACAAAAGCCTGAGTGAATAAAAAGATATGGTTCAATCGACAAATGAGAACAGTTGCCTTTATGCTAATGCCAATGAACGAACTTAATTAAGGATACAAGACCTGTTTGAAATTGGAAACGGTTTTTCTGGGGCATTTGCAATAATTACAGGTGTGTTGCCATGGATATATGAGGATTTCAATGGATTATCAATGTGATATACCTGTAAAAACAATTTTGGATTAAACTGTTGAGTTGCAGCTTTTTGGTACATACAGAAACAGAGAAATCACTCTAAACCGGAAGCAGGGTGGTGGTGCAGATGTGAGTTTTGTTTGAAAACTCTCTCTGTAGGAGCTCAATCTGACAATGAAGTGGTTTTAGGGCCACCCACTCGACCTTATTAGCACAAATGATTGACTGGACCAATAAAAACACAGCACTTTATTGCAGATAAGGCCCTATGTGAGCCATTGCACATACAGACGCCCCAGGTTCACCCTCTCTCTACCAGCCCCCCCCCCCCCCTATATTATTAGCATGAATGTTTGACTGACAAAATTATACAAACACTTGTGAGCCCAAATGAGGCCTCAGAGTCACAGAGGAGTAGTCAGGCAGGCATTGGAGTTGGTCCTAAGCCAGAGCACGGATCTCATATCTAGTCCCCAAAGAGAGTGTTAATAGAAAACACATGTCCACATCCAGTATTTGAGAGAACCTGCTTGGTGTCCTCAAGGCATTTGAAAGGCCGCTGCTTCAATATAACTAATACCAATGGTAAGTCCCACCAAGGTAGGACCTGCCACTTCGCTGGTCTGTTGGTATAGAGGGATACAATGAGTCTGGACATATAAGGACCTCTTTTCCTTTCATGAAATTCTCCTTTGTGATCCACCACAGAAGTCTGGGGGCATGACAGCCCTGGTCTGTTGACCATCTGCCATGCAAAGTGTGCTGCAAGGGGCAATGTAGGAGGGAACAGGGTGGGATTTGGGTATCCATAAAGTAAAGTTGCCCAGCAGGGTGAGCCATTGTTGTGCCAAGCAGACCTTGCCTGTTATCTAAAAGGGGACTTATGTAGGCAACCAGGACACACTGAATGCCTAGAACGATGAAAGTCTGCTCTGGCCAAAGAATGGACTTGAACAGTCTCATTATCAGGCCAAAATGTTGGTAAAGTTCCAAAACAGTCTGTGTGTCATGCTGCGAAGCCAGCCGCCAAAGTGATTCAATAAGCAAACCACACAGACCCAAATGAATGGAGCAGCTGACTGGTGAAGGTGAGCAGCAAGAGTATGTGTGATCTTGGGCAACACCAATGGTGCTGTGGCAAGACTGATCATAAACGCCCTTGGACTAGTAATTTTGGCCTGAAATGTCACGTCTCTGTGATTGACACGTGGAAAAACACATCCCGATATCCGGGGTCACCAATCCATTGGCTATAAGGCTGCTGCCCCACAGACTGGAAGTACCCAATTTTGTAAGACAGGACTCCCATGATGCTGTTCAGCATTGGCAGGTCCATTATCAGGCACATTCTCCATCCCACTTGGGGACCAGTTAGAGTAAGTTGTTAAAGCCAGAAATACTTTGATCCTCCATCAGCTCTTTGGCATGATTGCTCCAAAGGTTGTGAATTGCCTCTAGGAATACTGATGCTTTGGCTTCTGTGACAGCGGTATGAACCACTGGGGTTCTGGACTTAGCCGAGTCCTGTCTATGCAGAAAGGGGGTGTGTAGCCATTTCTCAGGATGTTCAGGACAAATGAGTCATCTGTGACAGACTCCCAGTGTGTGCAATATGTGGAGAAGCAGCTGCTTACCTTGTATGGTGGAGTCTAACTGTGTGGTACTTGGCACCCCTGAGACAGTGTGACCCAGCATACAAGAGTCAGCAGTGCCTAGGCTTTCCAGTCTTCTTGCTTTACAGGAAAGCTTTCCCTTCCGTGTCCCCTTTTTCCAGGGCAGTATGTGCCAGAGGGAGCATGAGCCGGGAGGGATGGGTGAGTAGACACAATCTGGGAAATACCACAACTAGTCAGAAACTCAACCACGATTCGCAAAAAAAAGGTAAAGGGGGCATTGCCACATGTCCTTGAAAGACAAGCCCTGGAAGGTCAGTGCAGCAGGCCCATGTGTCTCCTCCTCTGGTGGGACCACTATTGGTCACTTATGAAACTCTTAATGAGTGCTTGAATATGGCCAAAGTCCATCAGTAGAGCAGGAGTTGTGTCCATGGATGTAGAAGGTTATTCCATAGCCCTCATGGTCACCAACATGCCCACCCTTTCAGAGCATAGACGGCATGGCAGCAGATGCATCTCTGTCCCCACACTGCGGCCACAAGGGCTTAAGCACAAGTCACTGCAGCCTTAAACACCATCTCTGTCTGCTCAGCCCAAATGGTGCTACAAGTGGTAGGTTGCAATGGATTGTGTGCAGTGGTACCATCCGCCACCGAAAAAGATATTTGCTGGCAGGAGGGATCCTGCTGGGTCTCCACGAGACTATTCTGAGGAACCAGAGCTGCCACTGACTCAGAAATCACCAGGCAGGAGGGGGCCTGAGAGAGTCTCACTGCCACAAAAGAACCAACTCAAGGCAAAATTAGTGAAACGCTCTGCTGGCAGAGTTTGCTGGGCCTCAGCCACAGTGATGGGGGGAGCAGAGGAAGGAAAACTCTTTGACTGCAAAGGCCCCCACTGCTGTTGGGGGGACTGAAGGTGTCAGCCAGGCCACCATTGATGCCGACACCACAGGGTCAAGACCTGCTAATGGCATAAGACACCCCCACAAACATGGGTGTCTGTCTTTTGTTTCCCACTGTCTTGGCTTATCCAAGCCCCCAAAGCTGGTAGCTCAAGAAGTTTGCTGAGGTGCCAGTGGTACTCTGGACATCTTGGACTTATGATCCCAGTTCCTGGACCTGAGTGCTCGGAGTGGCCAAGGCTCTGCAATACCCAGATGAAACCTATACATGCCTGGGTGACTTCCTTTTGTCCTGCACTGCCTTGGGTTACAATAAAAGCCCCCAGACTCAAGATCACAGAAAGATTTAGGAGGCATGGTGGTTTTCTGGACCTGGCACAATTACAACCTGAGCGCTTGGAGTAGCTGAGGTGCCAGAGGCTTCTTGTACTTTGTGGACGAATGGTCCAAATGCCCAGACCCCTATGCCCAGAGTGGCCAAGGTTCATGAATACCCAGACGGGAACCCAAAGGTTCCCATTCCAGACCTACTGGTTTGCATGACTTCTGCTCTGGGTGATCAGACTCAGAGGACCAAGAACTTGACACGCTCAGCTAATGCTTGGCTTGCTTTTTTTTTTTGAAGAAAAATTCAAAGAACAACAGCCTGGAAAACAGTTCATGGGTCAGATCAGTAGCATCTTGGCCCAAGCAGACATCTCCAAGACATGTCTCATCCTGATGCATCTCCCCGAGCCCAAGCGCCAGCTCTACTCCCAATTATACCAGTGGTGATTGCATAATATGAATCAGCTATCAAGGTTTTCTAAGACTGCTGAAAAAAAAGAAAAAGAAATCCACTGAAGGTGAAGTGCTTGCAGCAATGTAACAGTAAAGGAGGAAGATTATACAGGGAGCATGTGCACTAGATGTCACTACTAGTTTCATCGGGGCTGAGAGATGGTGCTAGGGGACTGTCAGGTTTTCAGGAATGAAGTAAGCGACCACAACTCGATTTATGTACTTTCGACCCAAACATAGAGGTCTGGAATAATGGTAGTTGAAAGGGAAAGTTATGTAACTAATATGTAGTTATACCAGGTTCAATTACCTTTAGCAAAAACAGCAGAAAAAGAAGCCTAACACATATAGAGAGCAGATATAGTGGCAAGAAAGGTCATTGCGGCAGGTCATGTAAGGGAGGGCATAGAGTAAGGAATAGGTCACCTGATAGTGATTCTAGTAATGCTGACCTCGATCAAAGTAATTTGGGTTGTGACGCATCAGCAGCGACAAACAATGCGCAGCAGCCACCAGTAGTGGCCCGTAACGCACAGCAGCCATGCAAAAATTGCGTCTTTTGTCAACACAATCATTACATGATGAGATGTCCTACTTTTAGAGCTCTCAAAATTCCGGAAAGACAGGAGTATGTCAACTCAAAGAAATTGTGCCACAACTATTTTCGTGACAATCATCCTACGAAAGACTGTAAGAGTCTAAATTGTTGTTTTTGCTGTGGACAACTCCATTCAGCCTTACTTCATATGGAAGTTCTAGTGCATTTGCGACGAACTCGTGCTTCATGCCAATTTTAAGGGTCAAAAATATGAAAGGGAGATAAGGTAGTGACAGTAAGCACAGCTTTAAACATCCTCAGTAGTCCGAGTTTTTGTATGCAGAGTTTAGCTGATGCATTAGAGCTTAAAGGTGAGAAGCATGTATATTTTTTGAAGACTATGCTTGGTAATAGATTACAATCTCAGATCATATTAACTTTGAGGTGCCCGCAGGTTCAGAAAGCTTGCATATGTAAAGGGTCAAGGTTGTTAATCAGATGCCTATTTCCAGAGCGGAGCTTAATGTCATAGAGTATGAACATCTCAGGGATATTGACGTTTCGGCCAGTATAGGTTGTAGCCATGTAGACCTATTGATTGGTCAGAATTACGCACAGGCCTTGCTACCACTAGAAGTGCGCTCTGGCCCTCCAAAGTCCCCGAATGCAGTTAAGTTTCTCTTTGGCTGGGCACTTTGTGGGTCGGTGCGTAAAACTGAAGTTAGTAACGTGGTCATTTGCAACTTTATTTCTGTAAATAATGTGCAGACAAGTACATGTATTACAGAACCTGTTTGTGATGTGAATAAACTGTAGAACATTGAGAATGAAGGTGGAAATCGACTAGGCTTATCTGTGGAGGAAAAGAAGGTGATCAATTTATGGGACAAGTCAGGCAAAAAGGTGGACGGACATTAAGAATTGCCGATGCCTTGGCGAAACTCACACAAATATGTTCCAAATAATTTTGGCATGGCAAAAACGGCGATTGACCCGCTAAGAGAGAGACAGGTTATATGACAGTTATGACGAGGAAATCTCTAAATTGTTGGATTCAGAGTTTGCTGAAATAGTGCCAGATAATGAGGTTCACAGTAGTGAAAGTAGAATTTGTTACATACCGCATCATGGCGTAACAAACTCAAACAAACCAGGTAAGCTCCACATAGCTTTTGATTGCACGGACAAATTGGTACATGTCCTCTTATGGTTCCGCTAACACAAGTCCGCAATCCAGGGTGATGTCACAGCCATGTATAATCAAGTCTTGATTCCTCGTCGTGAAAGAGATATGTTACGTGTCTTGTGGTATAGGAATAATCAGCTTGTTTATTTGCGTATGACCAAGCATTTATTCAAGGAGGGGGGGGGGGGGGGTTCATCCACATCCACTTAAGCCCTGCGTAAAACTGTGACAGATAACCCGCAGGTAGACCTGTTGGTTAAAAACGGCAATATTAGAGATAATGTACGTGGACGAAGGGCCATATCAACAAAAATCGAACTGTTTTTCCTGTGCAGTCTGGGACAGGTAAGCATATCCGCTGGATTTTGCTCACCATCCACCTTTTTCCAAGTATTAGGCATAGTATTATCTCTGATACCAGTTACTCATTTACCAACGAGCGTATGAAACCTTCTGGTCTCATTGTATACATATCCTAAAACTACAGTTGAATATGACCATAAGTAGACAGGGACACCATCTAATCCTAATTCCCGCCTAAGGACAACATACGTGTCACATGCAATTTTTGGTGATCGCAACTCGAGACGCACCAAACTCATAGGATGTTTAGCTGGGGCTACATGGACTGTGCGCATAATAATCCTGCGACTGATCTTTCCTGTCAGGCTAACACAACGGACTTACGCTACGGCGCCGTAAGCTCTAGTGCTTCTGTCTGCAAAAATATGTTATTCTACGTATCCATCACTGAATGGTTTCACACATCCTTCAAAGGATATATCTTGTAGTTCTTTTAAAGAATCTACCCATTTTCTCCAACATGGATGCAACAATTCTTAACATAGAGCATTTGGTATTATTACCCTCGATTACTAATAGAGCCGCAAAAAAGAATGTATCCTCTTTTGTGTGCCATTTGATGCCAAGTGCACGACAGACTGATTCGCCCAAGAAAGCATGTACTGCATTAGCTCATTCAATGGTAGGTATCTCATTCATGATGTTTACATCATTTGCTGCAAATTTGTCAAGTGAAACCCAACTGTCTGCAGCACTGCAGGGACACCTACTATTATTTTTTATGCGTCACTGACTGGGCAAGGTCGTCCACGTACATTATCTCTAATACGTACACGTACTTAATCTCTCCATCTATGAATGGTTGTAAACTAATCACTTTGCTGGACTTAAGTAATTGTTTACCCGATTTCAAATCCTGAACCTCATGGTGCAAATGCTTATTTTGTACCTGTCGTATTACTATATTATGGGCTGTTTCTAATTCCGACACTGTTAGCATACCGCTGGGTGGGCGAGATTTACCGGCCATCCAATTGGCGAATTTCTTAAGCCATGCCACTGATTTTATGATCTTTCTGCAATCAGAATGGTATTTACAGATGCGCTCCACTACACATTGCATATCGTCAGAGGTCTCTTGTGTTGTTTGTACACAATAATTGACCTCCCCTTTTATCTCTGGGTCTCCCTTCAGGATACTGTACACCTGTTTGTTTTCCCGCCAAAACGCATGATGTGCTTTTGTTTTTGCAAAAATTGATTCGTCCATATTTGCCATCATTAAACGTCAGATCGAAATGGAGAGTTCCTACTCGAAATGTACAAGTGAGGGAACTTGTTTTGATTAGGGAGCCCAATATCCCGAGGAGATTATGGGCCTTGGCCATTGTGGATGAAAGTTTACACGTCCGAGGAAGGCCTCAGATCAGATTGCTGAGGACAAGATTTAATAAGCTACATCGTCCCAGATAATTCCCCCGGAAGCAGATGCATTGGGATTAAAAAAAAAGAGCAGAGCGGTTAGGAGTCACTTTGACACGCCAAATGTTTTGGTGAGTCCTGAATTTAGAGATGAGATATTTGATTTATGTATATGTTGGTATAATTTATCATGCCACTCATGCTAATCATACGAATGTCTCGGGTATAAATTATGCAGTTTATATATATATATATATATATATATATATATATATACATAATTGCTCTTATGCTAGCATTTATCGTACGTTAGACTGCGGTTTGTTGCTGCTGATACATCTAATATTCGCATAAATTTGTATGTCTTATATATTCTGAAGCTCATGAACATATTATGTGTATAATGGAGTGTGCGAAAGTATACGCTCATAAGTACATGAAATTTTCTTTGAATATGGTTTATAGTGTGGGAGTATTGATATGCGGAAGGCATACAAAATTAGCGTACGTCTAGGCTGCCAGACGGCAGTAGTGTATATCGTCTGGAATAGAAGTAACATGGAAAATGAAAGCAACCACGTACGAAATAAATGTATGAAGTATTTAACGTTCAAATAAGTGTACTAATTAAATGTATTGTCTGCAACGTTGCAGTTTATGTGGCTTATCATGTGGTAACAGCGGCCCATCTTGTGGAAACGGCGGTATTGGTGATACCAAGGTGTGGTCTAACGTCATATACATTGGTGGCTTCAATAGATACGTGTGTGTCAAGGGACTACCGGGCTTCGTGATTTTTACCATAAGGGCTCCCCACAACTCCTCGGTGACAGTACCTTTGTAGAATTAACATTCATATACAGTCCTTACAGCAAAGTTTGAAGATGAGAGCTGATAAAATTGAAATTATCATTTCCTTGCAAAAGGATAGCGTCATACATTTCAGACATTTCCTTTTCGTAAATTACAACAATTTCAAGTTAATTTGAAATTGGTTACTTGATGATAAGACACACACGCAGACACACACAAACACAGACACACATACACACACACATATATGTATGTTTGTATGTATGTATGTATGTGTATATATATATATATATATATATATATATATATATATATATATATATATATATACATACATATATATTTATATTTTAGTTTAAATCTATTTAAACCTATATTTATTCTGAATTTCCTAATCATACATCAAGATACTGAAGAGATGGCTCACCAGCGAGAGAGAGAGAGAGAGAAAGAGAGAGTGAGAGAGAGAGAGAGAGAGAGAGAGAGAGAGAGAGAGAGAGAGAGAGAGAGAGAGAGAGAGAGAGAGAGAGAGAGAGTGAGAGAGAGAGAGAGAGAGAAACATGCACAGTATATATTCACATACACACAGGATGTAACAAGAAAGTTGCCAGCACAATCATGGGCGAAAATACAAAATATGAACCAGTAAAATCACATGTAAGGTAGACAGTATCACATACATAAGATATATAAATGATAAAAGGATCCGTGTAAACTTACAGCACGACAATAATACAAAAATTCCAGTTTTGACACTCTTTTAATCTTTAAGTTTTATCATTGGCACGCCTAAGGTTTCTCTCTCAGAAAAAGACACAGCCAAATATATGGAATACACGGAGGTAATTAATATAGAAAACAGAGATTTTGGGCTAGCTTGTTTTCTGTTAGGTAAACCCCCAGGGGCTACAGGTAGCAAGAAGCGGTATGCGACAGTTACAAGCTTACCTAATTGTACTTGATATCTGGTTAATATTTTCATTGCATTCTCTTGACATAAATACAAAAGACTTTCATTCTTTTCTGACTTGCCCTATAATTCTACTATTAACATCCAAAGATTATTAGAAAGTTTGGCCACAATAATTTACAGGTTTTAGACTGGTATGTTTTGCTACTTAACTTTATCTTTTGGCATCTTTCTGTATTAATATTCACTATCAGACATTTCAGGCTTACATGTTTTCTGTTAAGTAAACCTCCAGGGGCTAGTGGTAGCAAGAAGCGGCCTACGACAGTTGCATGTTTGCCTAATTGTACTTAAAATCCTGTTAAGAAAAATCGTTTTGATAGCATGTTATTGGCATAAATTCTAAAGACTTCCATTCTTTTCTGATATGCCTAAATGCACATTTACTCAATATTAAAAAATTACTCAAAATTGGCAGTATTTTTTCAAGTGTCACAAACCTGACACATTAGGTTGACACATTCACTCAGGGTTGGCAGTTAAATAGAGCTTAATTGTTTGAGGAGTAGGTGTCATCATGGAGGTTGCTTCACATCGGTGGTGCAGGATGTACATTGTTGCAGTCCTTGTTAGGATTTCCCTTGGTTTGTTCCGGTGGTCTAGCTGCAACTGTTTATTTTTCAATCACTAGGACTGAATATAATGCCCCACCTTGTTTCCACTTCAGTTAAACATTGGCGGATGGTTTAACTAGGATAAGCTGTCCAGCTAGAAAAGGTACATATTGGTTCAGGGGTAAGTCAAATTGTTCATATCTGAACCTGTACTATGTAAATTTGGTATTTATGGTTTGTTTGACAGGTATTCTTCTTTGATATGAAGCTCTGCATTTATAAGCAAAACTTCACATATTTAGCTAATTTATCAATTGCCACGTTCATATTTATTCATTATTATGTGGGTTGACTTTGCTGAATATGAAGCTTAGACAAGGAGCCGCTACTCATAGAGACATGTACAGGTAAAAGGCACCATAACATGTTGAGTAGTTACCTGCTGAAGACCCTTTTATTTATTTGGGCTAATACAGCCTATGTCAAAATTTTACAGAGGAACGTTTGCAATATGGACAATAGAACTTCTATGTATATAAGTTAGACAGGGACAGGTTAGCTTACGCAGAGTAAAGAGTTCCGACTGCGGAATAGGGTAATGACTTCTAGGAAGTGGTTTTGGAAAAAAAGACACAAATACAATGTATATTTATATATGTATACACGGATTAGTACCCTGGTAAGTAATGCAAGGTCAGATAAGCATATATATATATAATGTAAAAATAAAGCACAACAAAATGACCCCTGAACTATCCTAGCATCTTGGTTCTGTGGAAAGAAAGATGTGCTGTTTGTACAATGAAGCCAGTGCCCTACTGCAATTCTTCATTAGCGTGCTAACAGTGCTTACATGTATATGTACCCAATTAAATCAGCATCACCACTTCAATAGAACTGCAGTGATTTCAAAAGATAGACAATTGGGGCGGGGGGGGGGGGGGGGGGTTATACACCACCCTTTTTTCTGAACGCTGCAGGCTGTCTTTCTACAAACTGTAGAATATTTATAACGGCTCAGGGTTCAGTCTGAGGTAAACACAACACCTGACCTGTACAAATGGATAAAACAACAACCCTATGTTAAATCCTGAGTAAACTCAACCCTGATTCTACCCTGACGCCTGCAAGTTCCCAGAAGCAGAGTAAACGCAACACCAACTTTACACTGACGTCTGCAACTTGCCATATATATATGTATATATATATATATATATATATATATATATATATATATATATATATATATATATATATATATATATATATATACATATATATATATACATATAGATATATATATATATGTATATATATATGTATACACACACACACATATATATATATATATATAAATATATATATATATTTATATATATATATATATATATATATATATATATATATATATATATATATATATATATATATATATATATATATATATATATATATATGAATAAAACTTAACTGAAATGAAATCGAAATTAGATAAAATGAAATGACTAAAGAACCCAGCATAGAAATATCATTTCCTTTTTTGTCAAATGCTGCAAACACGTAAAATTGTCACGCAATTCACAAATCTTGTATGGGGGGGGTGCTATTTTATTTTATTTTATTCTTATTTTTTGGTTCGAACTATTTCTAGTTCATAATTCTGTGGAAAAAAAATACACCGCCTCCTCTTTAGAAAGGAACGGGCCTACACTACTCTCCTCATAGGTCATGCATATTGTGCTGCATGCACCCGTCTAACGCAAGTGACGTCCTGGCGCATATTGTCGTAAGACTTGCTTTTTGCACATATAAAGAACGTAACAGATACACTGACTTCAGGGATATTTTTATTTTAGTGGTGAGATTGTGTTACCTTTGGAACAATTCTTGCTGTTGCTAGTGTATCATTCTTCATGTGTTCTAACTTCACAGTTTCAGTATCCTGCATTGTTTTGGTGTCGGCATGTCCTTTAAAAGATATTGTATGTGACAGGACTAAAAATGCAGTATGATGGAAGTTTTGGCACTCCATTCAGAATACTGTCGTGACTGTACCGTGCCATAAATTACCCAAAACCCCCAGGCCTGTTTTCTAAATTGTCCTGATCGTCATACCCAAGCAACTGTACGGCGTTAAAAAACCGACATAATCGTTTTATAAATTCCGTTTTGTAGTCAGATATTAGAAGATATCACGGGATATATGCAATTTATGCACCCTACCGGCATTAATATTGCCTGCATTCCCCTGGTGATAGTAAATGGGGCTCTCATGACCTTGGGGTTGGGTGCAGAAAACAAATTGACTAATGTGGCCTTGTGACTTTGAGAATAAGGTCAATCTAACCCTTCTTCGAAGCCGATCCAGCCCTAATAAAAGACTATATACAGCTACAAAATAATAGGATATGGCTTAAAACATTCTGCGGTTATCACGCAGAAACCGAATTCGGTTATGTGCCTCTGTGAGTAGGGAATTTACTACAGGTCACCTATTGTATAACTTGACCTAGCTATTATTGAAGGCTATATTCTTATGCAATATTAAAGCCCTAGGTCAAAAACATATTTGACTATCATGGAGAAACTAGGCTCACTAATGAGACTCATGGTGGTGTCCTTTGGAATTTGCCCCAGCTCTAATTGAATCGTGACCATTACCATGTACAATATTGAAGTCATAACTTGAATTCCGAGTTAAAATATAGAAACCAAGTTCATTCAAGTGCCATCCTGACCTTTGAATGCAGGTCAAAGTCACCTATCTTCAAAATTGATCTAGCCCAGTATAAGGACTAAATGGTAACTTGCAGGTACTATCATAAATCCTTTCAGTATTGTGCAAAAACCAAACTTTATTACAGTGTTGCCTTGATCTTGGAAATAAGGTCAGCGTCAACCACTTTCATACTTTGCCTAGTACCATCCAAGCCCCCGCTGAAAAAACCTTGAGGTATGGTGCAGAACCACGGTCTCTCTACCGAACGAACAACCGACCTGGTGACCTTGGGGATTCGGTCAAGGTCATCTATTGCCTAAGTTGACCAAGCCTTAATTGAACACAATTACATTGCGCATTATTGAAGTAATAACGTAAATTTTGAGCTACAATGTAGAAACCAAGTTCACTGACTGATCAACATGAGCAAAGCTATATGCCTTGCCTTTGTGCAGGAGGGGGGGGGGCATAATCATGTAGACTTTTATCATTTGGACGAGAGTCCCAATAACGTGACGTAATCCAGCCGGGATAAGTTACTAAAGAAGCAAAACAAATTCACATGCGACAACAGGTCCTTAAAAATATATAACAGGCATTTGGAATACTATTTAACGTTTTTTTTTAAGCTTATGTTTTCGTGTCAAAATGCTACGTTAATTAATGAAATAAGCGATGGAAGTACATGTGTGTGTGTGCGTGTGTGTGTGTATGTGTGTGTGTGTGTGTGTGTGCGTGTGTGTGAAAATTTCAGTCTTTCTTCACCACATCCACCACAGTGGCAGGATTACCAGTCACGTGACCTCCAGCGACAATTTTATAGGTTGTTCAGTCTTCAGCATCGTGACAACTAACCCGAAACTTGCGTGTATTGCCCTAATTAGGGGATTTGCCCACTGTCTACCTTGGCTTACATGCAAAGAAATGCAAAGCGAGGGTAAACGACATTTGTGTTCGGTGTTGATGACATTTTAAAAACTTACCCATTAGCTGGTGCATCGTACGGAAATCAACTCTCTTTTCCCCTTGATTGAGACTATAAATCACATATTTAGTGTGATTAATGACAGTTTTGACGACGATTAATTGTAATACATAGAGGTCTATAACAGCACGTTTATCACTTTTTACAGAAAATAATGACAAGCCATATATGTTGAAGCAGTTTTGCCATGATGAATGCTGTGTGTCGGTTAGGGAATTAATATTAGTGATTACGACAACACAAGATCCATTTGATGTCATTGATTTTTATAATTCACTTTCACTTCCTGCCACACGAAATGCGGAAATGACAGGAAAATGTCCATATGCAAGGGGTAGACAGTTTTGGGTTTGACTAACGAAACATGACAACCACAACATTTGCCATTTGTTAAATTTACTCCACAGATAGTCGCATGTGAAACATTTGTGTATAGACTACAACCCGTATCAGGTTAACTCATATTCGCAGAAATAACTCTACATCCCTATACCCAGACCTCATTTATGCTGTACATATTACATTCACAGTATATGTAAAAGCGACATTTATACTGGACTCCTGGAATTCTTGCCAGAGATCTTTTGGTCCAAAATGTCTGAACAAACTGAATTGCAACTTTTAAAAACCCATTTAACCCTATAAGTGATACTTTGATGAAGGTTTAAGAGCCTGGAAACTTTAGCAGTAAATTTTCTCTTCAAAGTGGTCTGGGAAAAAATAAATTAGATTTAAACAGGCAGCTGGATTATGAAGGTTATACTACCCATACCGTTCAGGTAATGTGATCTGAGGAAGTTGCTGCAGGACTCATTATCATTGCTTATGGTAATTAGTTTATTATATGTGAAACTTTTTTTTATTTTATCTTTTTATTTTGTTGTAATTGTTATTGTTTTGTGGGTTTGTTGTTGTTTTTTTTTGGGGGGGGGAGGGGTGTTCTTGTTTATTTGTGTGTTGTTTTTTTTTTTAGTCGAGTTTTTTTTTTTTTTTTTTTTTTTTTTTTTTTGCATCACAATTCCAAACTCCAAAAACAAACTAGAGCTACGGTGATGTCCAGAATTACGTGGCGGGCTTCCTGTTTTTTTTTTTTTTTTTTTTTGCTTTGTTTTGTTGTTTTGTTTCGTTCTGATTTTTTTCTTTCTTTTTTTTTTCTTTAGAAAATATATACATCTGAAACCGAACAGTTATCATGGCACGGTCTCGTCACAGGATCAGAGCAAAGTACGTGAAAGTGATATAAAACTTTAACATTGCAAAGACATCGGTAAGACATGCGCATGGTCGAACATTATATAAACATACGTTTCCCAACAACGCATTTCTGCCAGAATGTAAGACAGAAATGGGGAGAAGTTGTAAAATATCCCTTGCCATGCATGATTTAGACATGCTAACATGATATGCAACTCAAACCAAACAACTTAAAACGAACTACTTCGAATTATAATAAGGGAGCTAGATTGATATTCTTCTACAAAAAAATAATCATAAAACAAAACAAAACCAAAAACAAACAAACTTCCACACAGGTACCAAGATACCTTTGCCATTGAGTATATTTCCAGGTAAAGCTGCTGAATCAGTCAAAAATGTGAAACTGAAATAGGTAAGTTATGTAACTGGTCTCCCTGACCTTTTGAATATCAATGCACCACCACTAGGGATTAAAAATTTATATAAAATGGCATCAGAGAGGATATGTTTGTTTTACATATATGAAAAATATCAACAAGGATCACTAAAACAATAGCAAACAGCCAAATAACGCATTTTGACAGCATAGGTGTCACGTCTTGTATACTCATGAACGTTGCCGGTCGCAATTGATATTGAACAAGAAACATGTTACGCTAATTCATAACAGAAAACAAGTTGCGGGACAAAGTGCGCAATTATGTCATTGCTTTACATGATGCCAGGTGAAGAACACTGGGATCTTTTCAAATGTTGTACAGCTAAACTTTGTGACAAAGTATGTTTGAACTCCAATATTACATATTTTTTAGACATGGGGTTGAATTGGGCTTTGGTTAAATGGAAAATGAAAGCAAAGTGGCAAACGTGAGAGTGATTGCCTTGATGAGTTATTATCCCTAACAGTCCATTCGTCATGTCCTAGCACTCTGTCTTTGTGGATGAATGAGTCAAACAGTTTGTTCTCAAGCATTTTATTGGCATCGCCCACGTGTAGGAACTTGATGTGTTTCTTTGTTATAAACTGTTCCTTTTTGAAATTGCAAATCTTGGATTCACTCTCTCTCAAATTTTACATTTCTATTTTAAATATTGCACTTATTACCACGCGTATGGAGCTACAGGTTCTGTATACTACCTGAAAAAATAAAATAAACACGTTAAAAGGTCCATTCAATGTCGTAATCCCAGACACTTGGTGCTTAGGTATATGGCATGAGCATGCGTGATTTGCGAGACGGAAAATTATCGAGTAACTTACAGACACAGAGGTATTTTCTTTCAATAGGGTAGTGCCAATCAGCGGCTGCAGCAAGACCCTGATGGAAATCACACAGCTTATTGCAAATAACTGTATATGGCTGGTTTTTACCGAAGGTGAAGGTAGTTTTGTTGTTTACTTTTGGAAACGTCTGGTGCAGCGTAGCAACATGTAATACAATCCGAATACAAATATGATACCGTTGCCTTTAAATGCATGGATGATTAAATTTCAGTACATGACTGATAATGAAGACGTGTGTGGTTAGCATCGACTTACTTACAGTTCTGAGACGTGAATAATCCTATACTTAATTATTATTAACTTAAGGTGGAGGATCGTCAGTCAGCACCTTTGATTAACCTCTAACCAACTTTTCATATTTTTGGATAGTTTGATACCTAAACTACATGCTCCTAAAAACTCAAGTGTGTGAACATGAAATTTATTTGAAAAAATGATCTCAAAACTTTGTTGACACTGAAAAATTGAAGCATCGCTGAGCACATGGGGCCTGTTTGCATGAGCATGATAATAAAGCATGTCATTGTTTCCACAGTCATAAGTTCATGGCCCCTGGAAACCAATTGACAGGGGTCACTCATAGTCAACAGGAAACCATTAGCCGTGGAGAGAAGAATTGGCCAATTTAGACTAATCACTACCATTGTTCTGATTACTTTGAAATGTACTATTGATGTAAAAACAAATTAGGACAATCCACTTACTAGGCCCCAAATATGAAAAGCCGCAAGTGACCCCCAACCCAAACAAGCCAAATATAATGTTCCCAAGTTAAAAAGGTTCTTGATTTAAGCCAGAACATATACCTTTTTCAATGATAACATCACAGAGGTATTGCTACAAGTCAATTTCACACAATAATTAAAATATGAGACAGACGAAAATGAGTATTTGTTATATGACAGCCATAAACGTGTAAGAATTGGCAACTTTAATGCAATTTTCTCGGAAATGTTTTTTTTTGCCCAACCTCTTCAATTTTCATCTCACCTCAAAACGTAAGAATTGCCCTATCAAATTAAAATCAATGGACGTCAGTTAAAAAAAGATTGTATCTGGGAGAAGTTCCCGGGATTCTTTTTCTGAGAACTCCTTGCGCAACTTTTGGAGCCAACTATAGATAGAAAATGAACAACCTGTCAGGATTAAATTAAAAACTGTATAACTGTTTATTTATGCTCTTTCAGGACTCAACATTGATTTCGGTCCTGGACATGGATATATATTTCAAATTTCTTCTGATTTGGAGAGAAACAATTTTTTGCGACTTGTGCGCAAAAAATGTGAAAATCCTACCATGTCAGAAAGAATGCTATAAAATCTCAAAAAAAATTCCAATCCTGCAGAAAAACCCTATGGATACAATGTATGGATATGTAGTAATCAGACAAAATATAGGTTTAATGTAGTTGCGAACAAAATTATTGGGTAATATTGATCCAAAGTTGTCAGTCTCACAGCGAGCTAGCTTCACATAATCCACCTTAACGTTTCTCGTTAACAAAAACAATTCCAGTTACAATCGTATAAATAGTACAACAAGGCTTAAGAGTACTTCTAGAAGCAGATTGGACGCAATGCTTGAAGAAACTGTTGATTTTTTTACACATAAAAAGTTGGGAAGAAAAACATACCCAGGATGCCATTATGAAATTGACATGATGTCATTACGAGGTGCATTTGCCACACGACCTCCTACAGTTAGGTATCATCCAGCCAGCATTTTTCTCGCATTCACCTTTTTTCGCCCAAGAGTCGCAGTGCCATGCAGGACGGCTGGTGTTTATGCATTCTGTGTGAAGGCAAACATTTGACGGTAATATTTTGTCAGTTCAAAATACGTTCAGAGCCTTGCCAACATATATAAACATTAGCGTGTATGAACACAATGATGTATCATAATACAAATACAAATTTCGATATATTACTTGTGACTACTTATAACACCGAAATTTATGCAATCATTCGCTGACAGATCTGTAACAAACATTTCCATATGCTGCTTTGCACGGACCCGCGATTTCATGTTACACTACAATTGTGTGAACTGAAGAATAAAATCTTGATTCAGACGATACCAGTTTGCATGAAAAAACGGCGTCGCTTAATTCGAGATTAAGGATCATTTGATCCAGTATGGATCGCATACCTGTTGATATTCAAATTGAAACATAGATATGCAAGGCTACTGGATAGTTCAAGTTTACATTAAAAAATGATAAAATGCACCAGACCGCAAACATTTATAACCCATCAGATAAACCAAACATTTGAACAAGTAGGGGCGATAGTATATCCTAATGCATATTGGATTTTCCTTGTGTTTGAGTGGTCATGGACAGAGCTAACAAAATCATCCACACCGGGAAACTGGAACTAATTAGGTAACATTTTAAACTATTACCAATTAGGTAATATTTGAAGGAAAACCGAATTGCAGTTTAAAAGAGCAGCTAAATGCGGATCCTTTAATCATTTCAGCTGCCGACTGACCAACTGTACATATTTTGGCCGACAGAGGTTTTTCGTTAGAGGCTATAAAACAAAACTATATTTTACATACCAAAGTTGCAATATCGCACAAGTGATGGCAATTGGTACTCATTGGTACAAGGCAAAGAGGAAAGGGAGTAATGATGTTTTCAAATGTTCGACAGCAAAAGGTACGTCATTCAAAACAGTGATATAGGGTCTTCAAATACATGCCTGAATGTACGTATTATCAATCATTGTGTTGTCTGAAGAACCTGACCAAAATTATCCTCAATGGCACACATACAATAAGGCTGACTTTGATATGACAGGTTACATATTATTTTAGACTGTATCACAAATGCTATCAAATGCTACTCTGTCACAAAATCTGTGTTGCCATATAATGCTTTTTTGCAGCAGACTCATCATGGATTCTTTCTAGAAAGCCTTTGTCTTGTATAGCACTCAGTAATGTAATTGGTAAGGTGCTTGATTGGATCATGGAGATTCACAAGCGTGATATATTGTAACGTGCCGTGCTACAGTTTGCAGACAAACAATATCAGTCAACACTTTAATACGCGCGTGTTGCGAATGAGGTTATACAGTATCATTGTAATGCACGAGGTAATGGCTTTGCTCTTATGTTAGATGCCGCGAAGCTTTTGACCGTGTAGAGTATATCAAACTTCAAGTTGATGATTAACAATGGATGTGCTTTTGACAGTACGTTTCCTAGCACTGCTTCACTGCTCCCAGGAAGTTAGAGTACCTTGTTCAGATTTTGTGAGTAACACATTTTCTGTTAATAATGGAGTAAAAAAGGTGGAATTCAACCACATATTTTATTTGTTTCATGTTATGATGTATTATTCATCCAGCTGAAGTGTTGTGGCGTTGGATGTCATATTGGTTTATGGTTGTTCTGGTGACGGTACTCTTCTTGCCCCATCCAGGGTAGCTTTGGGGCAAATGGTGACCATATGTATGGGATTTAAATAATATCAGGTGTTAATTTTTAACCCAGCTAAAAGCTAATTATTGACATTTGGTGAAAAAAGGTTGTTCTCGGAACACAGACTATGAGGTCGAAGTGATTGAATATATAAACGATTCTGTGGTTTTGGGTACTGTGTTTGGGAACGACATGAAAAAACAGTCCAATTGACCTTGCAGTATCTGACCTATGTAGTGGGGGTAAATTGCCATTTGCTAAATTTGGTAAAGCCTTTTCAAACACCAAATATTAACCTCTCAAAGCTTAAAGCATGTCACTTAAAGGTAGTGTATTATACAACTTTAATCACCCTAATGTAACAATGTTTTATACAGCATGGAAAAACATTCCCAGAAATACACATGTGGGTTGCAAAGAACATTTAACTCCTGTATCTCAAGTTCACTAAATGATCCTTAACTCTTTTAGACTATGTGTTATCAGCTCCAACGAATGTGAACAAATGTGTAAGAAGCTTTACGAGTCAGTGTTTCATAAGACTGTAATACTATTATACATATTTGTAGTGCCTAGGCCATTCCCAGATTTCTACTGGCAATTTGCATGAACAATTGAGAAAATTATTACAATTATATCCTTTCGATATGCAAAATTCAGCACGAATAATGATAAACATACACACACACAGACACACATACATACTTATATATACATATATATATATATATATATATATATATATATATATATATATATATATATGTATATATATATATATATATATATTACTACAATTATATCCTATCGATATGCAAAATTCAGCACGAATAATGATAAACATACACACACAGACACACATACATACTTATATAAATATATATATATATATATATATATATATATATATATATATATATAAAAATATATATATATTTATATGGGCGCAGACAAATTCTTCGTTGAAACTACGTTACACAGGTGTGTCAGGTATTCCACATTGAGGATGACTGGTAGGCACTACCATAAGCCAGGACGGTTAATGACAAACAACCATAAGCTTTAAAGTCAAGGAAGGCACAGAGCCTTACATGGAGGCATAAATTTCCGGATGACAAACTTGACAACAACAGTGCGCCTGACTACCAAAGAAAACCAATCCCCAACCGACGTGAGAAAAGGTAGAAGAAGCAAACGGAAAGAAAACACACACACACACATATGTATAAATATATATATATATATATATATATATATATATATATATATATATATATACATATATATATACACATAAGCATGCAAGGCCCTTGTTTGTGTGACTCCAATACAATAATGAAGTACAAGGTCGTCAAGATCACCCAAACCAACTCCAGAACTGGCCTTCATGACACGATGAAGCTCATCACAGCTGTCATAAGTCCGTCCTACATACTGATGCTGATCAAAAGTATGGATAGTACATCCCACATACTGAAGTTCATCAAAACGATGAATGGTACATACCACACACTGAAGCTCTCCAAAACTATGAATAGTCTATGCCATACACTAACGCTCACCAAAACTATGAATAGTCTATACGATACACTGACGCTCACCAAAACTATGAATAGTCTATGCCATACACTAACGCTCACCAAAACTATTAATAGTCTATACGATACACTGACGCTCACCAAAACTATGAATAATACATCCAACCTACTGAAGCTCAACAAAACTATAAAATGCACATCCCTCATACTGCAGCTCATCCAAATTATGAAGAGTACATCGCAGATACTGAAGCCACTCAAAACTATTACTAGTAGGGAAAACTATAACAAGTACGCCCAATATACTGAAGTTCATAGTCCGTCTCTATATTCCGTTAATATCACTACCTACAGGCACCAGTGCTGTTTTCTCACAACCAATAGGCGCTTTACTTACCATCCCCTTGGAAACACAGACAAGATTTCTTGCACTTCACAAGCATTGACTGCGGATCGCTATTGCATTTGCCCTCTTTGGCTTTCTTGTCACACTCTGCGTCTCCATCCACATTTTTGCACTTCTCTGAAAAACAGATTACATACAGATCAGAATTATATAAAAAGAAAGACAGATAGATGGATGGATGGATGGATGGATGGATAGACAAATAGACAGTCAGCCAGCCAGCCAGCCAGATAGATAGATAGATAGATAAATAGATAGATAGATAGATAGATAGATAGATAGATAGATAGATAGATAGATAGATAGATAGATAGATAGATAGATAGATAGATAGATAGATAGATAGATAGATAGATAGATAGATAGATAGATAGATAGATAGATAGATAGATAGATAGATAGATAGATAGATACTTCTTGGGAAGGTGACATTTGGTCAGTGAACAGATGGAGCAGGACGGATGTCATCAGAGGAGACCTACGGAATATTATTTGCTTTCTGTTTTGTCTGAATATATTTGACCATGTTTAAGATGATGTCAATGTTTCACTGAATATTTCAAACCAACATATAAAATATCTTTGACTGTGCGCATAATGCTTTGTGACAGATAGTGGTCCTACAGCAAAGTCATCTTGAATATCTGTCACCACTATATACCGTATCAATATTTGCCTTATCAGACAAGTGACGTTTGAATGAACTGACAGTTGTCTCTAGGCGTTTAGCAATATAGCACGCATTCTATGACTTAGGTATGGTACTTGCCAGGCTTTGATTTTAAGGTTTCAGCATATATGAAATGCATTTAGTGATCTTAGAGCTGACGGACCCTTTCCTGTGAATAACACCACAAATTACTCTTGATGATTGCTATTATGTATCAATTTTAGAAAGAGATAAATAATGGCACTTTGGAAATGTTTCTCACAAGCATTGTTTTGAAAGCAATAAAAAATTTGCGCAAAACGTGGTCATTTTATAATAAACATTTTTTCTCTCTCTTCAACGTTTTCGCCCATTTCGGCATTACATTTGTGGCAAACTGTAAAACACACCGCAGCTGAAAAAGTGCGTATAAAATTTCTAATTATCGCCTTTGCTTTTTGCGATAAAATTGATGGAATGTGACCTCATGTCACATCAAAGGAAACATCGATCATTCTAATTGTGTTGACAAAATTGCATTACATTTAAAACACTTTGTGTATCAAAGATTATGCAAATCGGCTGGAACTATGTACAGCTGGAACTATGTACAGCATGCCTATTTTTTTACTTACCACCCACTTTCGGACACATCCCACAAGACTTTGCACATTGAATCAACATCCATTGTGGATTAGTTTTGCATTCCCCTGCCTTTGCCCATCCTTCACATCTTCTGACAGGCTTGTGTTCATCATAAAAGTCAAAGCAGCCTAGAAGCAAGTCCAAAAATATACTGGTAAGACAATAAAAATACTGGGATACACTGTGTATTGTATGGGTTATGATATTGTTTAAACGGTTCATGCAAATGGATAATATACTTGCAATATTTTTGCACCCTCTTTGAAAGGAACATTTCTTTTTAGATTTATCTATGTTACAATGTAATCAGTTAAGTACCGAATGGTCGTCAGTTTCTTTATATATATATATATATATATATATATATTAAGATAAGAGTATTATTCAATGAATTTACTGGGATACACTGTGTATTCTTTAGTGTATGGTATAGTTTAAACGGTTCTTGCAAATGAACAATATACTTGCAACATTTTGGCACCCTCTTTGAAAGGAACATTTCTTTTTAGTTTTTTCTATGTTACAATGTAATGAGTTAAATACCGTATGGTCGTTAGTTTCTTTATATATATTTAGGAAAGAGTATTATTTAAGTCACAGCACAAATGCCCAGGAGTTGATTCATAGTACTACTGTATCATATGAATTGGTTGATTGAAAACTATTTTGGATTCAAGCGTAAACAGTTCCCCTGTCTGATTGAATAAAGGATTATTTCCACACTCTGAAGCAAACGCATTTTAAGTCTTGACTCCAAGTGTATTCAATTATGTAGCACATAGTACTCTTTGATTTATGATTACAAGATGCAACCCTGTCACACCCTCCGTCTAGTTCTGACCCCTAAAAATAAATGAAGAAGAAAACAAACAAACAAACAAATAAACAAATGCGTTGATTGATTGATATTAACACAACCGCTTGCTCTACGCTCCATATATCCAATCTAGTTAGTGTGCATTTCTGGACATTTGCTTCAGTTAACCACGGTTATTACATTTGACGACACAAAAATAATATCCAAGGCTTCAGCAGCTGAATTCATTTATGAACGCCCGGTTAGAGGGGAAACCATCAAGCATGTTTTGCAGCCTTGAGTCCCCATACACACTTTCTTGTGACGACGGCCGCCTGTCTATATATATTGTATGGTACATATTCATCATTTAAACATGTAACAGTTTGTAGTGATTGCAAATAAACCATAAAATAGCAACTCCTGGTTATAGTGGCAAGACTACGTAAAACAATCTGAAGATGTATGTGCACTAATGTACGGGAGAAATGCAGAATTCAAATTCCGACTTACCCCCGAAATGGATTTCATATACATATATATATATATGTGTGTGTGTGTGTGTGTGTGTGTGTGTGTGTGTGTGTGTGTGTGTGTGCGTGTGTGTGCGTGTGTGTGTGTGTGTGTACTCATGAACCTTCTTGAAAGAGGAAAACCAAAATTGTCAGCTCCGGTAAAATATCTAAATAAATCCCGCGTTATTCTAAATATACCACGGGAGAATCAGCTTAATCTCACATTTAAAAAAAAATATTAGTAAAACAAAATCGTTTCAAAGGGAAAGTATTTATAACGGCATGAAACCGCTATCCTTTCGCCAAAACTATATTTAAAAATATATATAGTTTTACAGGTTTTAAATATGTGACTTTCACAATTTTTCTACAAAGTGCTGAGCAAACCAACCTTTGTGGCAAGCACCACAGGCCTTTCGACACTTCCAAAACATTGATAGGGTATCATTTTGACAGTCACCGTTTGCTGCAAGTGTGCTGCAGACAGTATCGTTCCCCAACGCGTTTCGGCAGCCTGAAAGAAAAACGTTAGCCAATGCCTTGATTCTTAAATCTATCTCTCTCTCTCTCTCTCTCTCTCTCTCTCTCTCTCTCTCTCTCTCTCTCTCTCTCTCTCTCTCTCTCTCTCTCTCTCTCTATCTCTCTCTCTCTCTCTCTTTCTCTCTCTCTCTGTCTCTCTCTCTCTGTCTCTCGCTGTGTGTGTCTGTTTGTCCGTCCATCCACATACCTGTCTATGGTCTCTCTGTTTGTGTGTCTGTCTGTCTTTATTGTTTGTTTATATTTTACTTTAGTTTGATTTATGATTGTTGGGGGGGGGGGGGTAATTAAACGTAGGTAGTGAGAACTCCCTTTGAAGTGCCCTTCTTCGGTCCAAAATATCCAAGCATGAACACATTTCAGTTATTTGCATCAACCTTATCTAAACGTACATTATGTGGCGTTGCAAAATAGTTTTAGAACTGTTTGGTTAGATTATTATGTTCAAAACTGCCCATAACCTTTTCTTTTCTTTTTTTTTTTTTCAAATCTTGTCAGAATTAAGTTTATCGTGAGATATTCAAAATAGATTATTTTGTGCAGAAATCAGAAACATTCCTTGAAACTTCATGATGATGTCTTAAACCGACGACATGGCTGCGGGAACAGCAACGCATCAGCCAACCTTATTATTCAACCCCACATAAATCCTCTTCTGGTTCACGGATGATCCGAATAGTTCATATGTGGTTTCGAAATGTATACATTATTCCATTATTACCAAATCACAGCATTCGATAGTAAATAGAAATGCACAGAAACATCGCCTTATTAAAAATGGACTGCTTCACATGGCACATGCCCACTCACTTGCAGCATAGGAAAAGTTTAAGAGAAATCAAAATATCAAATATTAATATAAATCGTCAGCTGGTGGAAAATTTATATTACCATTGTAATTCCCATTGAATTACATAGCAGTCGATCTGGACCGCCATTTGTAATCAGAGACCTTTTGTTCTCAAAGGTTCACTGCAATAATAGATTGGAATATATTCTGATATTGAAAAAAAAGGTTCAAACCATGAATGCAGATCAAAGCTTTACCTGTTGGTGGTGGACACGCTTTGCACGCTTTTGGGCAGTGTGAGTACATCCAGTGTGGGTTTAATGAACACTCCCCTCGTAAAGCAAATTCGTCACACAGAGCATCATCTGCGGCGATATTGTTGCAATCTAGGGGCAGAAAGCCAGCCAATGGTGTTTAAGGTAATATACACATTTACTTATAAGTATATCAAAATTACACAGGGTCACTCGACTCCTTCAATACAAAACCATACAAGAGTTAAAATATATGCTGTAAAAAGGGGTGTTGGATATGCGTTCCTGTGAAAGTGCTTCAGAAATTCTGACTTTTTTCAACAATTGAGATGTGTATTCTAAAAAAAAAAAATAATAATAAAAATCAGTCTCCTTAGACCTCTGGATGATTTTGTATGATGTGAATAGGTAATAATATTAAGAAAATATTTGCATTTTGAAGAGACTATTAAAATAAGATGTCTTATCACTATGCAGATTTCAGCAGAAGCATGAACTCCGGTCACAATTATGGCTCAACGCTAGATTATATTATTTTGAAAGGGGATTTATTATTTGAAAATCGGTGTTGATTGCTTTGAACATAACGTCTCTTTGACAAAAAATGTCAAAGTAAAACTTCACCATCCACTCTGTGTAACACTTTGCTTTGACCTATGTCACTGTGCTGGTCGGCAGTGGGATAGTGGTGCTGTTACGGTGCTACAGTGACGATGGTAACTGATGTACACACACGATGCTTGCTCCAGATGTGGGTGAGATGATAATAATAATAATAATAATAATAATAATGATAATGATAATGATAATGATAATGATAATGATAATGATAATGATAATGATAATGATAATGATAATGATTATGATGATGATGATGATGATAATGATAATGATAATGATAATGATAATGATAATGATAATGATAATAATAATAATAATAATAATAATAATAATAATAATAATAATAATAATAATAATAATAATAATAATAATAATGATTTTATTCGGAAAACTACCCCTTTACAGCGGGGGCATCAATGGAACGGGGTTCATTCCATGATGCGTCCAAGTATATTACAATTAGCCGTCTATATTACAAAGTAAATATTTGTGTGTGGTAGGGCTGTATCTACGTTCAGCATTGAACCGTACGTGGAGCAGCATCCATTTACTATTTGAAATTTATTTTTTACATGCGCATGCAACCATCAATAGGCTTCTCATAGCTCCATGTCCCCCGCGCTAAATCTAGAGATAAACCACTCATTGGGAGAAAACTGTAGAAAGCGTAAGGACATGTACATCATACACTTTTGGTATACAATGTAGAAAATAAACATTCACTACCATCATATTTAGAATGTATGGAATCAAAGTACAATTCAAAATGCTAGCATGAATATGGTATATTACAGACACAATTAATCACATCAAACATTATACATATTAAAAACAAGGTTAATATACATTATTTACATCACCAACTATATTGTGTCCGGTGCTAACATCTGCTCTCCATGTTCTCGACGTACACGCCATGCGTCTTTCAGAAACCCTTTACATATATTATCGAACACCGTGGCAACCGCCTTTGTTAAAGGGAAGCTTTCACATCCCAGAAACATACATGTTTTTACAAACAATGAGCCATTCATAAATCGTGTCTAAATGTGGTCATATCCGTTTTTAAGAAGTGTTGATTCTAGTAACATGAAATTTTGAATTCTTATACTTCCTAATTGTGGACATATAAAAAGAAAATGTTCCAAGTTCTCGCACCCGTATTCACATAAGGTGCATTTGTCTCTTTCAGAAATATCCCATCGTGCTAAATCAGTTTCAAGACCTAGACAGTTCGTTTTTGCTTTGGACTTAAGTCTTGCACCTTCAAAATTATTGAAGTGAAATAAATAGTCTTCTTGTTTATTATGTGTTTTCAAGTGTTTTTATAATGACAGAAATTTCATATTGTAGATTTCATTGAAATAATTTTGACTGAATGTTTCTTAACCCAACTTATTGTAAATGCTAGGCAAATCGACTTTCTCCCTTAAAACTGCATGGTCTAGGCCAACATTAGTCAGTATATTGCTGATTTCTTCCATGCACGGCCACACAGTAGGCTTCTTACTTCTAAAATTATCTTGCAATTTCATGAAAACAAATATTACGGCAGAGGTTCCGATTGCCATAATCGAAGAAACAGGTAAAATTAGCATTTATTTGAATTACTTTCTCAGATTATGTATTATAAGTACTTCGCTATATTCGTTTCCGATGCTAAAACTCAGCTTCTACGACAAATTGTTTTTGGGTATTCGCACAGATGCATTCAAATGCAATTATATTGTCTTGTCGTACAGAATATAATGACAAAAGCTAACAATTAATTTCAGCAAGGTAAATTAGGAATAGTATTGATTTGGTTTAACTATAATCTATTCGTAAACATACAATGACAACATTTTCAACTGACAGCATACGGCAGCTGGGAAAAGGATCATGCTCTACATAAATTCGAATTGCCAATGACTGATATTATCCCAGGGCATGGAGGATATCTTTGTTAACTTTTACAATGCCAACGGCGACTAAAGTCGAACTCCCTAAGGCAAGCTCCTCTCAATGATAATAAGGATGCAGGATTCATATTCATTGTGACATGAGCTTTAAATCAAGTACCAGCTGCCCGTAGTCCAATGTAATATATTGGGTGGGTCAATAGCTTTCTTTGGTATGCCCTTTCGCACAATGCGCCCAAAGTGTGCTGAAAAAAAAAAAAAAACGCTGTTGATACAGTCCAAAATGTGACGGAAAAAGAGTTAGGGATGAGATTTAACGCACAGGGCTAAGATATTAGTGTGCTTCTGGCTGAACCTTAACACTTTCCAGTCTGAGTCCGCATATATGCGGACTCACACAGTTTATAAAATATTTATATTACGATTTCATATTTGAATTCCTCATGGAAAGACGTTTCCAACGAATACCAACATGTCATATCTACCATTAGCGGGTAGTCAACAGCTTTCCTCGGGGCACTTTCCGCGCATTGCGCTGAAAGTGCCCCGAGGAAAGCTGTTGACTCAGACTGGAAAGTGTTAACCAAAGTTCACCTCCTTCTAATATGTTAGATCTTGAATCCAAAATGTCAATCAAGGCTATTTGATAATAGCTTCATAAATATATATTTGCATTTAGTCATGTCTGTAACTTTGACAGAATGGGAACAATTTTGTGTTTCATAGTCCCATGAACAACGACAACCCAAGGATCATGGGCCTACTCTCACATTCCAATCTTGCCGCATATATTCCAATGCGCCCCATGGCGGACATAACGAAAACTAAACATCAAAACACATGCATTTGAAACTAAGCAAAATAAATTAATGAATAAATGGATTGATATTTGTTCAATATCAACATTCAAGCCCCCAAGCAAACGCACCTTTGCCAACCTCTTGCCCGATATCTGTAAAAGTGCTGATGTGAAGCGATACACAACGCACTGTCTTCGCGCAACTGGTAGGTATATTCAGCATTTGAATAGCCGCACATCATGTTCATGTCCGACCACAGAAGTGAACTATCTCTTCGTTCTTACAACATGCGCTGTCCAGTTCTGCTTTCGGAGACGTTCAATCGGCCGCAGCCGAGGAAGGATCTATACCTGACCCCGCCAGCGCCGTTGGGGGCCCTTGGTACCGGTACCTGTTTCCTGAGCACTCAACTACCATAGTCCATCAGACTTGGAATCGCCATTGCCTCTTCAAGCACGAATTCCTTAGTTATGCCGTCACGTTGCAAAGTTGCATCTTTACCATGGCTGCCCCCACCATGCCGTAATATCGTTGATAGGCATTTTCAAACATGTTAATTTTAAACTGAAACTCATCACTGCTAAGGAGTTGTATGAGCTTCAGCCATAACACTTCATTCATGTTCTAGTAAATGGGGTATTTGGAGAAACAACTCTACACCAAAAGCACTTAAGTATCCCAGTTTGGATTTTTTTCACTTTAACCTGCGATTCTTTGATGGTGATTGGAATTGAAATAGTTTATTTTCTGTGGAACAATTTTCTTTCTGCGTCCTCATCTATGTCGATGGCAAAACTGGTTGCTAAGCATTAGGTGAATGACTGTCCTTTTTATTTTTATTTATTTATTTTTAGTTTATTCATTTTTTTGCGTGAAGACCAACATTTCATTAAAACGTATTTGTTTCAAAACAACTGGAGCGCATTATACGTTAATACCAATATACGTGTAAATGTAAATATAAGAATTAAACGTCCTTTCGATTATTGTAACCGGTGTGATGACGACTGGCCAGAGAGTTTTTTTTTTCGTGACTTCGCTAACGCGGAGTCATGAAAAGTGCCTCTCGCCAGTTGGTTTCAGCATATTTTATTTGCAAAACCGATTGGCCAACAGTCACAAAGCCTATATGAGGGCCTGTTGTGGATGAACTGACAATACTATTGAAAGTGGATAACATATAGATAACAAATTAAAAAACAAACAAACAAACAACCGGGACATAAAAATGTGACGGGAAAGAGGAAGAGATTAAGGGAAAGGGTGATCGTTACTTCTGTAAATAGATGAATATATAGTTTAAGGAAACAATTACTGCAAAATATAGATGATTCATATCTGTGAAAATTGTACATTGTGTCTAAATATGTAGCTAATTCCGATGGCACAGCTGCAGCCCGATGCAACAACAGGTAAACATTGAATCTCCTAGTGGTCACAGAAGGTCTTCTGGCTTCAAGCTTCAAAGGATGTTATAACGATAACACAACATTATAACACAGAGGAAACTTTGTGTGTTTCAACTGACCTGCATTACATCTTGTGCAAGACTTCCAGCAGTTCCGATACATCCAAATTGGATTGTTGACACATTCACTTCCGTTCGCCTTGGCCCAGGAACCATATGCATAGTCCTGGCAGGTGGAATCATTGTATGCATTTTCGCATACCTTGTCTAAATAGAGCAAACGTATACAAGTTATATTAGACATATGGGTGTAGAGCAGTAAGTATTGTGATTTTTTTTTCTAAATACAATCTTCAATGATGCAAATAATATACAGTGGAATCTTCCTATTAAGACCACCTAAGGGACTGAAAATGTGGTCTAAATAGGGGAGTGGTCTTAATGAAAATACTATTAAATGAAGGATCAGCTAAATTGGGTCAGTAAATTGGTGGTCCTTAATTAATATAGATGTGGTATTTTTATGGACGGAGTATTTATTGGAGATTCTGCTGTACATAACAACTCTATTGAGCACACGTACGGGTCGTAACTGTGGACAAATGTATGTAACTGTACAATTTATGGACAGAACAAAGTCATAAATTTTATTTTTACTCTTCACTCTTCGAAATAACACTCATTTAACAGTTTCCCTGGGCACGGATGGGCTCATTGCGCCAATGACGAGCCAAAAAAAAAAACAAAAACAAAAACAAAAAACAAAAACCTGTTGACCTGCTCATAATCAGTAGAACTGCGAATTACTACAAATGAAAATGCTACCTTGTGCTCATACACCATGTAGTTATACATGTAGGATTTATATTACTAAAAAGTGAAGCAGTTATTACCTGAACAGTTATAGTTCACCGTGATATATTTATATATGCCTGGACAAGTATCACCAAAATTGACGTTCATAGCAAGGACGCTACATGTACGTCTGTTGTCGCAGACAGCTTTAATTTTGTTTGTGGTAGCGGTGACGTTGCTTGCATTCTGTGCACATGTAGTTGAATTATCTTTTTCGTGCTTGCAGATATCTCTGCTCGTACGCCCGTAGGTCGCCTCGGTGACTTGAATTGCCTTCCCGGCTGGACAGTGAAGCCAGGCGTATTTTCCCTCGCAGCCATGTACTGAAATGTAAACTTGAACTATGTATATCTAAAGCTGAAAAGGAGCGGATCTTTACATTTCTTATCAGTATCTTGTTTCCATTGGGTCCACATCGGGTCTCATAAAACAGCCGCCTCATCATAATACAGTTTTTTTAATGTCATGAAGGAAGGCTAGGATTCACTTAAGTTAGATGAATCAGCATCCGTCTTCGACGCACCTAAATTATTTTCAGCAAAGATATTTCATGAAATGGATGAAGCAAAAGTTATCGTGTTTTTTTTTTTAATTGAACCCATTCGCAATTGACAAGTAAAATGGTGAAAGTGTGAAAGACACTCATTTATATTGACATCGGACTATGCTGCTGTTCTCAATTTAAGAAGGATTTCAATAAATTATCATTGCAATTATAATTTTGTCTCCTAACTTGTTAGTCACCAGAGGTTATAAAATTCGTTTCCGTTCGGCGGCTGGCGTTTGCCTCTCCGTCGATTCGTTGGACTAGAAATGTTTGACTTGTTTTAAACAGTTGTATGAAATGTTTTGGTAGTACACATTGATGTTCCCAAAATGTTCACTACCACCTTTGCAAGGAATTTGCTTTGGCATTCAATATAGTGTAACCTGGTATAATCTGGTTTACATTTTGGCCAAAACGTAGCTACAAATTGTAAATGATTTGGAGTATCAAGTGTTAAGAGCAAAATGTTTCGATATTTGATCAGAATAAAAGTTTGGTAAAATGAGACGCCTTGTTTGATTTTACACAAATATGCTTCTCAGATATTACATGGAGACTCTTTGTGTTTTATTTGTTATGAACTTTTGATCATCTGGGTATGCTACTAGCCACAGATGACGCGGACTTTGTACTCATTTTATGAGTTAAAATTTATTCTTGTCTACTACAGAACAGCATAAGAGAATTGCATGGAGTTTAATCAAAATATGCTCTGACTGTAGATGATAAATGTTTGCAAAAATGTCGATATGGAAATTTTGAAGTTACGGGGTATTCAAGTTTGCGGTAATATGTTGGTAAATCCTATTATTGTGTTGTATGCAGCTGCAATATAGTGCATGTTTAGCATATTGTGATAACGTTTATATTAAATGTTTGGCAAAATTCCACCCATACCCACTACCAGAAGCCAAATGCGCTGTCATTATGCGAGGCGACCTAGCTTGGTCTATTATATAATTGCCAAAGTGAGGCTTTTACCTATGATTCCTTATATGGAGGTACACAAGACAAATTGGTTCTCAGATCATGTTATGGTATCCTACAATTTAGCAACGACCGTATCCCGATGTAAATTTCCATATACTGATATATATAGCAAACCAAAATTGGAGCCAGTCCCGCCAAGACCTGTACGGGACAATACGTGCCCAGAAGTGTTTGAACACGCGCTTGAAAGTGTTTGTAAGGACAATTTGAATAATTTCCTGACTACGGAGGCGGAATACAGCTCGCAAAACCGGGCTGACATTAATAGAGCCATTAATGACCTTAACCACATTTTCAACAAAGCTAGCAAATTGGCCATAAATACAGACAGGGGAAACAACACAAAAAAGAAGCGTTTGCCCGCTTTTGTGGATGAAAATGGTCACGCTTTGTTCAGAACTGTCAAATACCTGGCCCGCCAACTTTCGGCGGATCCTCGTAGCCATGCGCTACGGAAAACCTACTGTGCGACACGGCGAAGATTTCGAAGGACAATCAAAGGAAATAAACGAAACTTTAGAAACAAAATACTATCCTCTCTTGGTGAACTTCGTTATTTTAACCCTGGCGAATACTGGAATAGTGTGAAAAAAATGGAAAATACCGTGTCACCTGAAACAAAAAAAGTGAGAAAATTGAACCAAACGAGTGGTTTAGGTATTTCAGCGATGTTATGGCAAATGGGATCGATGCAGCCTTTTTTTTTCGGCAGTGACATATAAAGTTAAGAGTGAACGTATATTCAACTTTTGCGAAATTGATAATAGGATAAATGTTTGTGAAATAAAGACGGTATTTCCGAATTAAAAAATGCGAAGTCGCCGGGCAATGATGTCATTTTGAATGAAATGATGAAAAATTGTAGAGATCCTCTTTCTCCTGCCCTAGTACACTTCTTTAATTTAATACTTATTTTTGGTTTCTTTCCCTGTGTTTGGAAAATAAGCCTACTAACTTTGTTGCATAAAGGTGGTTCTTACTATGCTCAAATAGACACAGAGGGATCTCATTAAATAGCTGTATCTCAAAGCTTTTTTGTAATGTCTTGAAAAATCGTCTACGAAATTATATGAAAACACGATGGTATGATAACAAATTTCAGATTGGGTTCATGGAAAACTCACGTACTAGCGACCATATTTTTACTTCTTAGAACCTTGATAGATAAATATGTAAAGATTGCTCGGGGACAAAACTTTAAGTATGCATGTTTCATTGATTTACGAAAGGTATTTGGCACGGTGTGGCATGACGGATTATTTTACAAATTTTTAAGTTATGATATCAGCGGATGTATGTATCAAATCTTAAAGGATATGTATAATGAGTCATCTGTTCAGCTTAAACTCCAGTCAGGACTGTCTAAGAATATATATTTGAAAAATGGCGTTAAACAAGGTTGTGTTTTAAGCCCAACTTTGTTCAACTTATACCTTAATGACTTACCTAATATATTTACAGAGGAATGTTGTCCAGTCACTTTGTACAAAGAAAATTCAGCTGTTTGCTATATGCAGATGATTTAGTTCTTATTTCGGAAAGTGAAAATTGCAAAAATTGGAATCTAAGTATAAATGAAGAAAAGTCTAAGGTGATCATATTTAATAAGTCTGGTAGAAAAATTTGTAAACAGTTTAATATTGGAAACCAAGTGCTGTTAACAAGTATACTTATTTAGGAATAGAAATTAGCTCGAATGGCAATTTCAATGATGCTATAAAGCAATTATGTAGTAAAGCAAAAAAGGCTCTCGGAAGGCTAAAAAGAATTCTGTATAGTGTACAGACTGATGTAAGATTATATTTGGATCTCTTCGACAAACTCGTGGAACCAATATTTCTTCACGGTTATGAAATATGGGTTGCCTATCAAATCCCCACGTCTAAGCGTATCTCACCTAATGATACAAATTTGTACTTCAAAGTAGAATTTGAAAAAGTCTTTGTAAATTATTTGAAATATATTTTGGGTGTCAACACGAAAGCATGTAATATCGCTTTATTAAGTGAAATAGGAAAATGTCCATATTCGTTGGAGGTTTTGACACGTGTCTGTAAAAATTGGTATCGATGGAGAATGTCAACCCCGAGAGTTTGTTACATGATATTCATCGGTGTAATTATGAAATGTCACCACAGTAAATCACATTGGATAGCCTCACTGAAAGATATTTTTACGATAATCGGATGTCAGGATATTTGGCGTCACGGTAGTGACGATTTTTTAAAAATTGTTCTCCTGGAATTATAAATTGTCTATCAAAAGAAAGATTTTTGGCACAGTGGCAAAATACCATGAACATGCAATCGTAACCCGACAAGAAATTACGAACATACGTTAAATTCCAAACCAAATTCAAAATTGAATCATGCTTACTTATATTAAAGGATTTTAGCAACAAAACAAAAACAGAAACAAAAAAAAACGAAAAAAAAAAAAACAAAAAAAAAAAAAAACAAAAACAAAAACAAAAACAAAAAAAAAGCAAAAAACAAAAAACAAAACAAACAAAACAAACAAAACAAAACAAACCGAAAAAAAAAAAAAAAAACACGCTTCCGAACTAGTGCACATATTTTACATATTGAATTAGGCAGACATCGAAGTGAAAACACCTATTGAGGAAAGAACATGTGATTACTGTAAGACTATTGAGGATGAGTTTCATTATGTGATGGTTTGTGAACAATTTTCTAACCCGAGGAAAAAAAACCTATTGCAAGGAATGTCAGAATTTTTTTGTGGATTTGGGGAATTTGAGTCCGGAAGAAAAAATTATATGTTTGATGAAATGTGAAGATTTTGAGACTGTTTTACTTATGATAAATTATATACATGTGACTGTTGCAATACGGGGATCCTTATAAACATAGGTAATGTATTTATTTAAAAATCATTGTATATTTTTTGGTTTCTTTTTGTAAGGTTGGATTGTGTGTATTGTGTATGTACTGTGTTGTATTTGGCAAAATACCTTTTCTGTCTATTGAAGGTGCAGCTAATAAAGATTCATTCATGATTGAAATTATCGTTTGTGATTCGGAATTGTGTTAATTACCATGCATTATCCGGATTTTCATTCAACGAAAAAAAAAATCCCACAGGGCAAGACCTAAAGATATACTCACTCGCCGTTAGTCACTATTTCGTAACGTAGGCTGTAACTTTGTTGTTTTGTGTAGACAAAAGGGTGCTCGCATGGAGCGTTATAGTAAAAAATCTGCGACACTACATGCCGCTAAACCCTCGCGTGATTGAATGAGAATTATGATTTAGGATCTCAGCTGCTTCTATTGGATCATTTGCTATAATGTAAAATGTTGTTTTATCAGCGAAAAGACATGTTTCTGATTTCACAATCACAATTATACCGTTTGCATAGACGAAAAACAGCAACGACTCTAAAACTCAAGCCTGGTGGGACGCCTACAGTGATGTTCCCCCAAGACGAGACCAGGCCTTGAATGACAACCGTTTGTGAGCACACATGACCCCCCCCCCCCCCGCCAGTGCCAAATAGTCCAGTAACTCTCAAGTGCTAGATGCAGGAGAAACACAAAAAATTCCCTTCCGGGAACAAAGTACAGCAAATTTGCACATGTAAACGTGTCAAAATTTACATCAAAATGAACTTGCCTCGTCACCAAAGGGGTGATGAATGACTGATTATTGATGTTGATGTAGATATCAAGGCTAGAAACCGCTTTATAGAGAATACCAACATGCGCCTCCAACGCAAGAGAGTACTGGACAATATAACATTAGAGGGTGTATATGTGGCGCGCATTCAGATAATTTTCTTGCCACTGAAGCAAGGGACCTTGCATTTTAGCGTTCATCAGGCCCTGATGATGCACCCTATCAAAAGGCATAGTGATATAACAAAATACCACCGGAACTTCTTTCCGAATGTCAACATTTTTCTGCAAACTCATTATATAAAGATAAACCAGTTTATTTATTGTTCCACCGCGCGGCCAAAAAATGGCTGTTTTTAGATAGTACACACTAATACCGTAGAAAGTTAAAAATATGCTTGAAAACGACACGCTCAAAGACATAGTGGTTCATATTGTGTTAACGTCAAGTATTTGATCAGCTCTTGGTTATTACTAGTACTAGTTTCCCTTCACTGACAAAAACAATCATTTGATGACAACAGCCACCTGGCTCAATGGGTTTCTTCATATTTGTGTGTACTTTTACTTCTCCACTATCTAATTTTATATCATGAAGAAAGCTAAATGAATTCGACACTTTCGTAAAAACACACTCACGTGCACACACACACACACACACACACACACACACACACACACACTGACAAGTCTCAACTCCTACACTTAAAATTGATGATGTTAGCATTGAACATATGGATGAATACAAGTTTCTTGGTCTAACCTTAGACACCCACTTAAGCTGGGACAGTCATATTAACAAAATAGCTTCAAAAATTTCTCAGACCATCGGCATCATGAATAAATTAAAAAATTTTCTACCCTCAAATATTCTCCAAATCATCTATAATTCTTTAATCCTGCCACATTTCAACTACGGTCTTCTTGTATGGGGTCACAAATTAGAAAGATTAGTTTAAATTCAAAAGAAAGCTGTTCGGATTGTCAATCATAGTAATTACAATGCACACAGTGAACCTATTTTTAAATCCAGAAACTTACTCAAATTAGTCGATATACATACAGTTCAAATCCTAAATTTTTTTTTTCAAATATAAAAATAACCGTCTTCCTGTCTATTTTTATCAATTTCCAATTACACCAACCCCC
The DNA here is from genome assembly GCA_964020975.1 of Hermodice carunculata. Taxonomy (NCBI): domain Eukaryota; kingdom Metazoa; phylum Annelida; class Polychaeta; order Eunicida; family Amphinomidae; genus Hermodice; species Hermodice carunculata. The sequence continues at coordinate 7,728,283 of OZ026628.1, forward strand.
CAAGTTCATGAACATGACACCCGAAGAAAGGGATTATTTGTAGCACGTACTCAACATGCGTTCGCTCGAAAGTGTATAAGACATGAAATTGTTAATGTTTTAAATGCGACATCTGAGGTTGTTAAAGAGAAGGTACATACTCATAGTTATTTTGGTTTTTCTCAATACATAAAGAAATATTTTATTGATACGTATGAAATGTCTTGCAACATTCAAAATTGCTATATTTGTAATGCAAATTGATTATATTTTTGGACTCTGAATTTCCCCTGCCTTTTTGATAAAAGTCTTACCAGTTACATGGTTACTTTTTTTTTTGATAAATAGGTTATGGTCATTTGCATGCAGGGTGGTACACATGATAGCGGTCTTTCAAAGATCTTAATGTGTATCTCCCTGACCAAATTATGGATTACTCTCTTCTGTTTTATTCTTCAAAAGCTACTTTGCTTATTTCTATACTTTGTATGTACCAAACTACTCTTCTTTTGTACACATAATTTGGCTAAAATAAAAATCCTGAATCCTGAATCCTGAATCCTGATAATCAATTGGGCTGTTCATATAAGTAGAGCGCTTCAGGTTTCGGAAATGTGAATTATGTTTCAAGCTCCACAAGATACCGTAGTAATCAAAATCAAATTATGGGTTTTTATCAATTTCTTGGACCAGTTTAATTTTTTTAAAACTGTATATCTTATAGATTGCAACGAACATTAGAGGGCCTTTCGGTAAATGAAGCTGCTGTACGTTAATTATTTTGCAAAGCTTGATGTCTTACCTTTGTACATTTCTATGTTTACTGGCCATGGAGGCACTTTGTCGAATGGCCGGTTACCTAACGAGAAGCGATTTTTCCGTGCAAGAAACACTACGTATCCCCCGAGCATGTGCCTCTCACCAGAGGCCATCCCCTGAAAGAGGGCCACCATCCGTCTTCAGAAAGTTTGACCTTAACCTTTTACTTCAAGGTCACTTCTGAGCCATTTTAAGGGAGGTCTCAGGTGGCGAAATAATAAAGAGGTTTAACGGACTTTAATAATGACCATTTGAAGATGTCGCATGGAAACCATTTTATTTTGCAAGACAGTGTGACCTTGAACTGGGACATGGAGATCACTCACAATCAAATGAAAAAAAATCCAAATGTATGGAGTATTTGTACGAATAGTTTCAAGTAAATGTGCCTTACGGTTATGAAGAAGTCAAAATGTGAACCACGATTGTAGAATCCATTAACGTGCATGGTTATCAGCAGGAATGTAAAATTCCCACCCACCCCCATCCCAACCCCCACCCCCCCAAAAAACGAAAAAAAAAACCCAGATGATGATGATGATGATGATGATGATGATGATGATGATGATGATGATGATGATGATGATGATGATGATGATGATGATGATAAAAGTAAAATTCAAAAAGAAATGGAGACTGTCGTTTTTAAACACAGTTTGAAGATAACAACCGTCTGACATCCCCGCCAAGTTTAAAGTGAATCTGGCCATTGTTGCTGCGCAGAAGTTGAAAATGTTAACTAAGGTTGCAATCCCCATTTACTTACATAGTCAACAGGAATGTGTGCAGTTTGACCCTCCAATGTCACTTAGGGTTAAAATAAATCTTACAAATTGGAAACCCACAGGTACTTTTGTGGTAATGTTTAATGGTAACCCTGTGCCTAGGGTGCACCATTAAGTAGATAGTAGCCATTATGTGAACATTGCTGCGTCGGCATAAAATGCCACAAGGATTTCACCTTGAATTTTGACCTCAAGGTTATACATTATTGTATGGGAAATTAATTCCACACCCATAGATTATCTGTACTAAATTAGGAGGCAATAGATCAGGAGGGGACAGAAATATAAGGAAAATAATATAACTTGTTGTACCTTGGACAAAACTATACTAGTCAATAGCCAGAGGCTGCTCATGCGGTCTTGATGTAGAAGAGACATCCACGTTGGTTACCAATTATTATATGAAATCCAAAGTGGCCATTTAAGTGACTAAATTAAACAAGCCAAGTATAACGCATAGTCATAAGTCACGTACGTCGATGTTTGACTGGCTATAATCTCATCATATCAGAGGTACATCGACGAATAATTTCTCTGGATTAAGGAATACTTCCACAACGATGAATGTTATCATGAGTTATACATGTCCAAGGACCAGTAATTCGGGTCTGATATTAACAAACTTTGCTGATCTTGAGACACCTCGATTCCTGACATTGCTCCCTGTAGATACAACTTTTTGACCTTGGCATTGTCTCCATATGAAAATGAAAATCTTTAACACACGACATATGCATGGTATTCTTGGGGCACGACTTACTATATGAAGATTCAGTTTACATCAATTAATCTAAATCTTAAGCTCAGCTGTGATCAGATAGTGAAGATAAACCTAGTTTTTATGAGAGGCAGTACATGCCATCAAAGACTACCATTGCCTCATTTTAAGCGGCATATCATCAATGTGCAAAAACATGTCACCCTGACAAAAATGACTATAGTGAGAAATCTCATGGCAAATTCAAACACATAGCATAGGCCTACAAAAATCCATTGGTCGCCACCATGTCCATGATGTAGCCTACAACATAAAAGACAATTTGCCTATATATAGTGAAAATGCCTTGAATGCCACCACTGAAGACCTGTCTGTTCAGGTCAAGGAGAACTCTAATTGTCTCACAATAGCCCTGACGGCACAAACATTTTTTGTGTGGCAGCACGTTTATAATAGGTTTACAGAGCCGCATTGTGTGGGACACCGGAACAAAATGACAGCAACCATAAAATCCAAATTAGAGCTATGTACTTCGAACCAGGCCAAAAGTCTCCATTTGGTGCAATATCCATTACGTCTTACAATCACTTCAAACATGCATGTTCAAGTCCGTCAAAAATGGAGCCTCTCTCTGATGAACAGAGACAGAGGCGCCATCTAACTCTGGCATTCCAAGAGCCTTGGACTGATGAAGCATGTTGCTGATTATCTGTATAATAAAAACGCACCTAAATGGCATCAAATGGCTGAGTACATGAAGGTCGGTGCTAGAAGAAAATTAATAAAGAAAGAACTTAACTCCAGGGTCTGAGAAATATCCAAAATTCCCTGACATTGCCTTGCCGTTCTTCAATTCAAACATCTCGTGAAGTTGCCCTACAGGTAGATTATAAAGCCACGAATCTAGTGTCGATGCCCAAACTGGTGAGAAACCCATCCAGTCAAGCCTGAGTGGCTCACCATCTACTGCCTGGAGGGCCATCTCTCCAATGGATGTTGCAATATGTACAGGCTTCGAAACATGTTCTGAGTAGTTAAACACTGACGACGCTTTAATTTATTTGGGCTTATGCTGCCTTTGTCAAAATTATCCGGCAAGCGTGTATAAGAGGGACAATTATACTTCCATACGTATATGGATCACACAGTTTCATGGCTAGCTTATGGAGAGTGAAGGGTTTGAACTGCGGAATAGGGTAGTGAATACTAAGAAGTGGTTCTGAAAAACAAAGACACACGCAAAATGACAAAGCCTATTCTAAGTAGTATGCTTTGTATTGGATGGTATCACAATGAGTGTTGTGAGGAAGATCTGGACTACACCGGCAGAGAATGCTATTTTGAATACAGACATAAACCAAATACTATAATAACAATTTAAAGTCAACTATACAACACCTGCTGCATATTAAAAATACCAACTATAAAGAGTTCCCTCAAAGTACCACTGCATTATAGCAGCAGTTGGCCTCCTTTGTAAATTTTTAGTCAAAGGGTGATCATGAATTGACCTTTGACCTCATTGGAGAGAATATCGGAGGATGAGGCCGAACTCGATGAAAGCATTAAAGTAACCAATATCCAGACAGAATTGACCAATGAGCCTCTAAGGAATGATCCTAGTCCTGCAGTTAATGCCAGCCATAAGCCAGAGTCCTTGTTCAGCTGTAACCAGCAGCTCCAGTCCAACGCTGGTATTACCAGATCAGGAAGTGAGGCTAAAAGCGTGAGAAACAATGATCCTCATCCTCATTACGGCTATAGGAGACACCACTGAGAATTGTGTGATGAGGTTCAACGCCAACTTCATAAAAAAAGGAAGCTTCTGAACAATTTCCAGACTCTAAGTATCACCCCTCACTTCCAGAATTCAGGGGGTGGGGTGGGGGGGGGGTGGGGTCCATGGTTCGTGAAATCAACAAGGAGAGAGAAGTAAACTTCCAAAGCTTTGTGGGTTTAAATTCTGCCAAATGGCTGGACAGTGTCCAAGCCCCTCAATGTAATCCAGACTAAGAACATTTCAGAAGACAACATTGTGCAAATTCACACAGGTGCAAGGGACATCCTGAAGCAGTTCCCAGCATAAACTATAATGCAGTTTGGACTTCTTAAGACAGAGATGCAAAAAAAATTAGATATTAACATTATATACAGCAGTGGCGCCGCGCTGAATAGTAAAGCAAGACTAACAAGGAGAGAGGTTACACACAACATACCAGCAACCCTGGGGAAAAAAAATTTGTTTTAGACACCCATAGCCAGATATGAAAAACTAGCCTTTTGTATCCCTAACATGTTCCAAGTCCTGGATGAAAATTTCAGTTTGATTCCACGAGAGTGGGCAGCAAATGCGTCCCTTCTTTACCGTTATATATGTAGCTCAAGACTCCTTATTTGGACCTCCAACTGCTTTTGCTTATCCACACCAACCTTACAGGTTGTTACATTACAAACCTCTCCAGCACAAAAGTTACAATTGTTGAATATTTTGCTTCAAAATATGATTCTGACGCTGGTAGCAAACTTATGGCACCCTCAGTTACAGACTATTTAAATGCCATTATACCTACAACTTGGAACCTACCCCAGGAATGCCCTGTTATTGCAAACCTCCACCCCATTATTTAAACTAATGAATTTGTGCATTAAAACGTAAGTGAGACCAAGCCGGAGATCAAATTCAGCCAAAGCAACTCCACCTTCTCACAATTGTTTTCACCAATTAAAAAGAAATAAAAAGACAAACAAAGGAATATCAAAATTTTTCATCTGAACAACAGGAGCCTAGTTCTGAAAATCGAAAAAATAAAATAAAATAAATAAATAAATACTCACTCCAAAGTGTGATACTAGATATTTCCCCTACTTCTGAAGCTTGGTTCGACAGTGTTGACAGTTCGGAGTTATCTGTAATTGGCTCTCATTTTTGAACACCTATCGAAACAGCCATGGTGGTGGTGTTGCTTTATATATTAAGAATCACATTCGAATTAAATTCATGGAGGGCCTAACACATGGAGATACAAAAAGTATCTGGTCAGAGGTAAAGTTACCTAAGCAGCCGTCAGTTTTAGCATGATGTCTGTATCGGCCACCTACGGCCAAAGAGCATTTCTGTAATGCATCGGTAGACCAGATGAAAAGGACTGTCAATGAAAAAAAAAAAAAAAAAACAACAACAAACAATAAAACATCTGATTATTTTTAATAACTTAAGCATTAATTATTTTATAGATGGTAATGATGTCACTGAACATATCAGATAACTAAAAACTACATTTGGTATCACCCTACTCATCTCTGATCCTACGCATAATTCTAAAATCTACATCAGGTACTGATCTTATATTATCGAATTACCCGGAGAAGCACATTATTCCTTCGTTTCTGAAATATTCCATAAGTGACCTTCATCTTATATGCACAATGGTCTCAATTAAAATCCGCAGAAAAAAGCAAAGGGACAAACGTGTTAATAGCTAATCCACCTTTTAGAGGGACAGGTTAATTCCACATTTACACAATGCATGAAAATCAAGTAAGTATTGAATAAAAACATGTTGTTATAGCATGGGCAGCTTGGAAAATCACCTTAAATGCGTTTGGTCAACTTGATGCATTCCTGATAAATATTTGCGTACGTGATCGTATGAATCGACAGTTTACAGCTGAGCTGACTAAACAAATTAACCACAACGACTATGCCCACAGAAAAGTTCTTTTGTATAATCTTGATGAATTTTGGACAGAATAAAGAACTATTCGTGACAAACGTACACGTAACATTTGAGAAGCTAAGCAAATATTTATCAAGACTCAACAGCCAGTGCACAAAACGTGAAAGGAATGTGGACTTATTTAAAGGAGCTAATTGCGTCTAAAATGAAAATACAATTTTATACTTGAACATTTAATTGCAGACAGTTTTAACGACTATTTTATGTCAATGTCGGAACTTAACTCTCTTCCAAATTTGAAGGTGACACGCCACTTGCGGGAGTAATAAACCAGCAATTAACTAATTCTTAATATCCCTATGTCTGGTATCGTGACATTAGTATATCGCAGACATGTCAGTGATTATATGACTCCTTTCTCTTTTAATTGAAAGTCATTGTCCTTTGATTCTATTTTTTCATGATGTTCCCACTAAAACTAAATTGCTTTAAAGATAAACCCTACAATTAGATTGTTAGGACGACCTAGCTTCTGGCTTCCATCAAATTTATAAAATGTCTTATACAACAGTGTTATTTTACCATATGTTGCATACTGTGACACAGGTTTGGGGAATTGTTGCGTAAGATATAAAAATGCATAACAACAACTTCAGAATCCCTACGCATGGGTTGTAAGCGGTAACTTAGATTGTATCTGATAAAAAAATACGTATTGTTTGGACCAGATGTTAAGAATTGCCCTGAATTTATCATAGAGTGAATATTGGCAGTAATTAGCGGGTTGACGACCTTTTCATTGAGCAACATTGACCTAGAAGGTCTGAATTCAACAGCCTGTGATGTACAGAAACCAGTATATATTCTTTGACAAAATTCACAAGCGAAAAATAGGAACTAATGGAAAAACATAATTCGTATATATAACGACAAACCCCCGAAAAAGTTAGCCAGTCGCTCTCTTTTATTGGTGCCAGAATTTGAATCAAACAATAGACATAGGTCCGATCTAAGATTTTATAAAATTGATACACAGATTAATATTTCAAATCTATGGTGCATGTAAATAACTTCTTTCCATTGTCATCGAGATCTTGCGGAATATTTGATGGTTTTTCCCTTTTTTTTTTTTTTTTTTTGATTATTGTCTCCTGTGCTGGCCTTTGTATTTTTCTATATTTATAGTATATTTGTTTAAAGCTAACTGGGAACTACAGCGCGCACAGGGGCGAGGCCCCCTTACGTGTGACGTACAAATGCTAAGTCTAGAACTATATTACAATAACTGAGGCCCATAATACCCACAGGAATGTTTGTTATATTATGTGCTAGTGAATATTGGGAGCTGAAAGATGATTCCTGCCCAGACATGATAGGATCTTAAAGATATCAGCCGCGGAATTGCTGGGCCTCAATGGTGAATAAGCTTTAATTCTATCTTTGAGAGTGAATTCCCATGTTCTGTGTGGAATTCAAAAGTAGTAACTCAATGTAGATCAAATAATTTACATGGAAATTGTGACGTGCCTGCATCAGTGAACGGATACATTGGCATATAAACAAAATCAAATGTGCGCGAGTGATGTATTATTGTACTTACGCGTGAGGTGGCATAATTGGGACGAACTATAACAAACAGGACACACCAGGTTGGTGTGAAAGTAGAAAATACAAAATCTTACATGGCTGGGGAGCGAGTTACTATTTGTCCTCACTGGGGGTCGCTTTAGGTGTGGCAAAGCACACGTGACCTGCAGTCACTCGTGATTTTGCTCCCCATCAATGACCCTTTGCGAGAGAAAATAGTAATTTATTTTCAGCCATGTAAGATTCTCTATGTACACTGCATAACAGTAGCTTTAAGGCAAAGTTTATTGACATTCCCGGAATCACCTCTGTTCAGCGTGATATCATAGTAACTGTTAAAAAAAAAAAAAAAACGTGGAGTCTACTCCAGAATTGTAGCGAGTTGGCACTAACACCCTTTCCTGAACAAATATACATACAATAGAATAACAATGAAAGTTTAGAACGACAAACAATATTGGTGTGGCGTGTTTGCTTTTGGTAATCAATATGTGAATGCACGGCATGAACATATGGATTTGCCTGGATATTTTCACACAAAAAATTAAATATGTTTATCTATTTTCAGATGCCAGTTACTTCAAACCGCTGGTCAAACCAACTCATGGCTGCACAGCAATGGCTCTCTCTTGACAAACCATCACCTGGAATATCAGTAAAATGACTCATGCTGATATAATCTACAATGTTGCAAAACTTGCATACAATTGAGTGATTGATAACATTTGTATATAGTTTTAGTAACACGGGACCTGGGATGGCTCGCACCTCTGGTAGGTTCTTGTCAGGAACTATATACACTGGTTTAAACATATTTTTGTAATATACGATGCGAAAATGATTGGATGACAATAAATTATATTTTATTCCATCTCACAAGCAGAGAAGGAGGGCAGCATGTTTAACATGTAAATACATTTTGATCTAACAAAAAACATTGCACCCAAACAGTGACTTTTTCGATGTGAATAGTGTTTTTGCAATGATAGAGCTGGACTTTTAAGCCCAATATTTATTACATTGTCGACAAATGAAGAATAGTGAAAAATGTTTTCTTCTCCCGTACCACAAGAGCACAGTGAAGACAACAAGCGGCCAATTCTGAAAAGATAAGCTTTACACAACATACATCTTCAATCTCGACATTCTGTTTTTTTGGCATAGTTTAACAAACCAAGTTACAGAATTTGCCTTTGGCATGGTATAAAACATCAAATTACATAATCTGTTTGAAGTTGACATAACAAGTCAAATTACAGAATTGGTTTTCGGCATGACATGACAAGTCAAACTGCAGTATCTGTCTTTGGTATGGTACACCAAATGACTGAATCTGCCTTTGGCATCGCACAACAAGTCGAATTAAAAATCAGCCAACAGGTCTATGGTTGCAAAGAAAAAATGCTGGCACTTGACAAAGGAACAAAGTCATTTCATTCTAAGGAAGAAAATCAGTCCGTGCCCACACTACGAGTCTCAACAGATGTGAAGTCTGTATATTAAAAAGATGTCTACATATTTGAAGTTCCTGCAGTGCAGAAATACTATGTTCAACATTTCCTGAATTGAGCTTATCAAACGCACCGAATTCTTTTGATGTGCACTATTGCATTATTTCCACGAAATGTGTTCGAAAATTACTTTTCTTGGTCTAATTTGTGCAAATACTGCCTTGTGCCTATTTCCAGCAAGGAACTGTTTGTGCGGTACTCGTTTTCTTTATGACGCTGGTTTGGCGCTATTAAGATGCACACCGATCGGGCTGCCGTATATAATGTCATAATCATTCTGAAATGTACATAATATGGCCTGAATAAATGACTATTGAAACAGATAAAACCACTTAAAAGTATAAGAAAATTGGAAACCATATGGAGGATCAATACACATTTGAGAATAGGTAACACCTTTTTTCGGCATGCATTGTTTTGGTATTAGTTTAAAAAAATAATAATTTAAATCATACCTGTAACATTGCTAGCAAGAGAATCTTTCACAAAATAGCACTTGATGCCAAGCAGGGCCAGTAGAAACCATACAGTACTCCACATTGTGTTAAATCCGGGACTGAATTTTTCCAGTTAAACTCGTTCCGGTATTGACACACTTGACAAAATTATGCGTGTGACTGTCAGTTTTATTCAGAGATTCCTGGAATCGATTATAACACGTATGCTGTAGGTGTTGACTCAAGAGTGTGCAATATATGTAGTAACATATGGCACTTCAAACGAAACTGATTCTGCCTGGCTACTTGGCATATTTTTTAGAAATAATATATATATATACATATATATATATATATATATATATATATATATAGAGAGAGAGAGAGAGAGAGAGAGAGAGGGGGGAGAGAGAGAGAGAGAGAGAGAGAGAGAGAGAGAGAGAGAGAGAGAGAGAGAGAGAGAGATTCAACTGTGCTTGGGTTTGAGTTATTATTGTGTTGTGTTGCTTACTCATTTTGTTCTGGTATTTTATACTTCTTCAAAGCTGTCTTGAGAGAAAGTACCGACTAATGTTAGCAGTAACTGGTTCACATTTATCAAAACCTGCAACGGTCTTCAGGTAGCTACACCACACTAAAAATTGTCACATATGCAAATGTATTCTGTGCAGTTCAATAGCACACAGTCGAGTAAATCCAGTTTTTCAATTGGGAATTCATATGTCTTATATTTGAATTCAACAAGAAAATTCATTAAATGAGATCAAAGCTGATTTTTACTGACGAGTTGGATTTACAGATAAAAGTGTACATGATCAGTTTTGCGCCATCTTAGGGCAGATTGTAAGAAAAGGAGGCCGCATGCCATATACTCCATTGTCAGAGGCAATAAAATCCTGCAGGTGTTTTTTACTCACTTGTAACACCAAGAAATGTGCTTGATACCTAAGCAGATGGAAGTATGAAAAATGATGTTGATGATAACGACGACGACGACGACGACGACGACGATGATGATGATGATGATGATGATGATGATGATGATGATGATGATGATGATGACGACGACGATGATGATGATGATGATGATGACAGCTAGGAAAAAGAAAAGCAAGAAAGAAAGAATTAAGTGCTGTTGCTTATTTCTGTTTCGTGAAGGTGTTGGCTATTTAGCTGTTATACGCATGCTTGAAGTTAATATTACTGTAGTTATTAGACATGAAAAATATAATGCCCAGTGTTTTTAGTGGGGTGGATGGTGAACCTTGGTGAGTTGGAAGGCATGCGGCATAATTTTAGTCTTATAATCTTGAAATTATGCACAAAATATTTCAAGCAAACAGAGAAATAGCCGAGCCATGATTTGGCTATATTTTAGGCTAGGTAAGAGTGGTTACTGATTATCTAGGTTGGGGATTGACCTTGCTGCTCAAAAGCTGTGTTTGCGTTCATGTTTGGGAGGCTCAGCAAGGGAATACTATATCCATGATATCATTGCTATAAAACCTGCTGCCTGGGAGTCTTAAGATAGCACAGGGTATGAGGTTGCATTGTTTTTATTATCTTGGGACAATACAGTAAGTATTCTGAGTATCAGACTCTATATTGCTCCATCTTTAAGATTTTTTGTGGTTTTCCCAGGTGAGTGTAAACCGATTTTTGAATATTTGTTTGCATGTGGATTTTTTTTTAATCTTTTGTCTGTATATTTCTTAAGCGTGAAGGTTCTTCTTGTAAGCCTTGAGTGCAAGGTTGTAAAGCTTAGTGCTCAACCGCAGACCCACCATACACGATCTTCTCCATGAATGAATCTCTGTCCTTACAATAACATGGCCACTTTCATGGCCTCTGCTAAAAAGATAAAGTTAGTAATCTGCGCTCTGGGATTCTTCGCTAAAATAAGGCGCTACTTTGCAAATAACTTGGAAGATTGATCGTTTTGTACATGGAGTAATAGTTTTCATTTTTTTAGATGTGCTAGTGTCTTTTTTTTTCCTGATGGATTTGTGTGACCGTAGTTTGATAATCTTATAAATAAGTCAGTCTAGGCTGGCAAATCTGCCTGTTGGCTGGTTTGAAGGTATTTTAAATGATATATCTATATTTGATAGGTATTTGATTAGTTAATTGATTAATCAACTTGTTCGTTGATCATTTATTCATGTACCACACTTCTTTCTTTCTCATATCTGAAAAGCTCTATCAACCAACCAATAAGTTGGCTGCATTTTGCTCTTCAAAACTTCACAATGAAACATTCGAGCAAAAAACAGAAGAAAGCTATTATAATTATTTCATTAATTTTTTTATTATTATTATTATTTGACTAACATTGTTGATGCTTGACATTCGAGAGCATGGATGAACTATGAATATTCTCAGCACATGGTAGTGGCTTTACACAGCAAATGAGTATTTCCTTTTTTTATTGCACTGCTTCAATAAAATTTCTATTAGCTGGCATGTGCTCACCGTATTTTAGCTTCAACCACACCTTGCTGTGGATTGCAGACTTTGCTATTCATTTTGTTACGTTAACTATACAATTTTTCTACGTAGAGGGCTCAGACGCTCTCTCCTGTTCGGCTTTTTAGAACTGCATTTGAAACTTTGTTAAAATTAAAACACACTTCTTAACCTATAGCATTTCACTAAATACTAACTTGCTATACCATGCACGTAATTATCGGTAGGCTGTATTTGGTGGCCCATGATATGATATATATATACCTTTTGATACCCTGGAAGACTGTGCTGGACTTGTTGAACAAAATTGCGGGCACTTTGCTTCTATACGTAACAAGATCTGAAGGGCAATACAAGGGTACAATTCAGGCAGATGTTTTATATACTGGGATAGCCATGCACGAAGGCATACATTCGAACTTACATTTTTCACCTGATATAAGTGGGTCAACGGTCACAGTTGAAAATTGCAAACAAATGTGACATTTTGATGAAAAATCGTTTTTATGTTATATTTGCTTTTACATTGTGACATGTTTTAATACATCAGCATGTTTTAAGTGGTATCATTCGAAAGGTATTCATGTCTACTTTCATTCAGATGTACAATAATGGTATCAGATGTGGAGATTGGTATGCTTAGCTAGGGGTCAAAGGCCATATATTGAAAATTGCAAAAAAACACACATTTTGAAATCAATAGTCATATGTTAAATTCTTTTTAAGTAATGTTTAATTTAGGAGGTAGATAGTAATTAGCACTGTTTATAAGGTCTTTTAATGTACTTTTCAGAAATGTATAATAGCAGTATGAAACTTATAGCTTCAGAACGATTGGGGATGGTCAATGCTCTCAGCCTATAACGCCAAAATACGACTTTTGGCCATGACTTGTCAACTGTATAGTTTCTGTTTCCACGCTATCTATATTCTAAGCTGTACGTTATACGCCTTTATTTGTTAAATATGGATAAGTGGGACGGTTTTTTCAAAAGAAGTGAAAATTTTGGCAAATGTATCATTATTTGATGAGAACAAAAGGATACTCTAGATATCAAACCAATATAAACTAGATATCACACCAATATAAACCTCTCATCCCGTTTTGTCATCAATGTAATATAAGTCTTCAAATTTACACAAACTTTCTCTATCCAGTGTTCGTAGGCAGGCAGTAAATAGCGCCGTTTATACGGTTTTGAAATGTAATTTTCAGAAATATAAAAATGCAGTATAGAACATAAAGCTTCAGGTCCATTTTCGAAGGTCAAAGGTCACAGCCTATACACTCCAAAATACGACTTTAGACAATGACTTGTCAATTGTAGTCTGTGTTATTGGCCGGCAATATTTAAGCTGTGGGATATAGACCTATATTTGTTGAATATGTGTGCATGTGAAGCTTTTTTTTTCAAAACAACTGAAAAAATGGGCAAATATAATATTTCACGATTATAGTATGATACAGTCTATTAGACTTATATCAACTTCGCACCCCGTATCATTTACAATGAAATACAAGTCTTCATATCTATTCCAACTTTCTTCATCCAGTGTGCTTAGGCAATTATAATTATTTGGATATAAATTTCTGAATGCTCCTTAGTGTAATAGGCATTAGAATTGAAAGACGCCTGCTTGTTTGTATATTATTATTATTATTATTATTATTATTATTATTATTATTATTATTATTAATATTCTCATTATTATATATATATACATATATATATATATATATATATATATATATATATATATATATATATATATATATATATATATATATATATATATATATATATATATATGCGTGTGTGTGTGTGTGTATACATACATACATATGTCCCACTGACTATTTTTTCGTAAAGGGTGATCTACCCAAATGCTTGATTTCTAGAAAAGTGTAATGAAGTTAACTATTCTAATTTCAACACCCTTATAAAAACCAAATGTTTTTTAACTACCCCAGCTGTACCTAGACGTCACCACTTTTTGGTCTGCTACAATGTCCATTGTTTGTCCACGGTTTCTATTTTCTACGAGCGTTGCGCATTGGCTTTCAAGTCGTTTTTTCTGTTTTCAGGTGACAAAGTTTTCAACCACATAACATTTGGGTTCAACTGATCAGCAGTGGGAGGTTATGTGTCCATTATGATCTCTGTGTGCACTCTGGGTCCTGTTGAATTGCAGTGACACAAGTTGTGTATTGTCTTTTTAGCCATTTTTTCTGGGTTCTGAAATGAAACAGGATTGGCTTGGTGTGTATTGACTACGTTTCCCATGGGTTGATTTGTACTTTGATTACTCTCAGTACACTATGGGTGTTGTTTGGTACCATTGATTAAGTGTGTTTCTAGTCCTTTTTGTAATTGAAAAAGTAAATGCAGATTTAATTCCGAGACATTGAACTTCCAGTTTGTACTTGCACAAATGTGAGTGATTTCACATACTAATTTAAAAGTCGCACATCAACGTATTATAGTCCTATACTCTAAGATTTTAAGTATAGCTTACGTTTTCACGTGATGAAAAGTCCTTCGGTACAGTCTTTTTAACATATGAGACCTGCCTGAATGATACAAGCCTAAGTAACGTTAGTTTTAATAGATATTTGTCGTCCTTCGGTTATCCGGTTAGCTTTTGCCAATATTTTAAGATATGAGAAATACCTGATTGATATAGGCCTAAGACGTTTCCAAAGATTCTTGAAGCTATTTAAATAGTTTGATTACCCGATCTGCTGTTAGGGCTATAAGCTTTTGTTGTTTGTGATTCCTTTTTGCCCAGAGGCTATATTTTTGCAAATATTAATGATTAAAAAGACGTTTGTTTTTTCTATATCACAATTTTCTGAGAAAACAGTATTTTGAGGAATGTTTTTGGCTACTCAAAGCAGAAATTGCAAGAGAAAGATGTGTTTGCTCACAGAAAGGATGTTTTTGGTCAGTCAATTTCAAATCCTGATGAGCTACTCTTCGTACTGCACTTCAGAAAGATGTATCTCAGGTTGACAATATTCTAACCACTTCAACTTACATCATTGATGGAATGGATCTTGTATACAAGATTAACCCTTTCCCCTATAAACCCGCCAAAACTGTTTTTTGGTCAAATGTCGTCTGTTTCCATGTTTTCAGCTTATTTAAACAGTAATGAAAAGCAATTTGATTGAGAATTGAAGATGATATCTATTAAGATTACATGCCCCAGGTCAACAGCTTTCCTTGACATGGGCTGGGCACTTAGATATCACAGGTGCATGGCAGAGTACATGTACAGCGTTGATTGGTCTCTATGCACTTACAGGATGTGACACAGTAAGATATTTTGCTAGAAAGGGAAAGCTGCAAGTATTGAAAATGTGAAAAGCAAATGTAGAATATACTGAAATGTTTTCCAGTTGGGAAAGGAGTAGGCCTTTTCTAATGTGCTATGCATGCAACTTGTCAAATTAGTCTGTCATTTGTTGCCTTTTCAGTGTTTAAAAGGGCGATATTTTGGTCGCATCAGCTTCCACCACGTGACGACGCGCTCAGAAAACATTGCCAGATAGTAAATTAATAAGCCTGCATTTGGCTGCACTGCCCAGATTGTAATACAGAAATTCCATCACCAGCAGGTCTTGTTTGGAAGTATGAAGGTGACACACTCTGTGTTGATTGGATGGAAGCAATCTCCGCACCATAGGCAGTGCTAGCTTTGCTGGCCTGTAAGTGTTCAAAAGCATGTGATGACAAAAAGTGCCTATTCATGCAATACCATTTTGCGTGGATATGTGTAAGTGCAGCATCTCTGCCAGTTGGGCTCATGAAGAAACAAACGTGGCAGGCAAGCACAAGCATGATAGTTCTGATGCTCATGTTGGAAACAATTGTTTAAAGACAGAACAGCTCTCTACCCCTAGTAGATGAAAAGCTTACTCCGGTACAGTGTGTGTATCTGGCGGGAGTGTGGGGGTGTGGGGCTGCTTAAGCTTTTTTTCTATTTCATGATAAATGCATTCATTATGTTATGCTAAAAGGACAGTAGTGTGCCCACTATACGAATATGATAAACAAAAAAAAAAAAAAAAAAAAAAAAAATTATAATAATTAACAGCCCATGTTATCTTTTACTCTGGTCATTAATTAAATACCTTATCATTTAACAGTTTGCCAGTGATAACGGGGACTACAAAAGGCATACTGTGCATATAAACCAAAGCTTGTTTTTCTGGGTTCCAAGTTTTGAAAGAATTTCCAGCATGATGCAAAACGATTTATCTCTAAGGGTGCATAACAATTAATCTGTAAGAACAAATATAAATTCATAAATTGATCACAATCATTGGCCATATTGACATTTAGTTACAAGAATATGTGGGTTTTTTTTTTTTTTTTTTTTTTTTTTTTTAGTCTTTTTGTTTTATGCTCAGACTTCAATAGGTTATCAAGTGGGTCATGTTCACTTTTTGGAGTACCTGTTGATTGTTCTTTACCTAATTTTGATGCTAAAATTGAAAACATCCCTAAATTATTTGTATAAATATAAATGAATGCTTTTTAATGTTTTGCTCAAGGTTTATACATCAGAGAATATGGCCAATGTTGGCTGGCGTTGAAGCATGGTCATGAATACATACATTGTTAATGGTTTCTCATTGAATCTCATTACTGCATACACAAGGGCAGGGTTCTCCATAGGGCTGTATTCCTGAAATAAGGCTGACTTAGGCTTCCCATTTTAAGGGACAGAGGGATATGGCTGCAATTCTTGAAATTTTGCTCAAAATGCCACTACACTGCTAGCGTTATCTCGGAAAACCCTGCAGATGGTAAATTGAACAAGGCTAAAGTTTGAAGCAACTTAAAATAAACTGGAGCCAGTTTTAGCAGCAATTTTGGGGCCAGAATGCAGCATTGTTGTGGAGTAAAGGTTTTTATGGGAATATACAAATTAAAATATAAAATATACATTAACAGGCCACAAACCCGTTATTTGGTCTTATCTTTTGCAAAATTAATGTCTGATATAGGGGGAATATATGAGAGAAAATTGGTTTACCTTAGGATTATTGGTGAACTAGTGAAGTCAGACTGAAGGAAGTATGACTATAGGGGCAGCAGATGACCAAACTGATAAGTCTGAGAAGAAAACCAATTCATACAGTTTTGAAAAGTACCAACCAAGACGTTTCCAATGATAACAATAATGCTCTGCCCCCCCCCCCCCCCCCCCCCGCCGTGGTACACGTCAGTCCTTGGCTCAATGTAGTCATGTGGTATATGTGACGAGATCTCTTCTTTCGATTTTTTTACTCGCATTGCAGCTGCTGACATACATAAAGTCTTAACTTTAAAAAGGGAAGAAAGGCCAGCATATGCCACGTTCTAACGTCCTTGGTGAACTTTTCTAATCAATTTATCTTATTTAAACAGACAAATAAACGAAAGCACGGATGCCCAATAAATGTTGTAAATATTCTAAGAAATATATATATATATGTATATATATATATATATATATATATATATATATATATATATATATATATATATATATATATATATATATATATATATTACAAAGAAATAGATAAATGAATTTTTTTCCTGTGCATGTCATTACAATGTATGCAGTAAAGTGAGAGATCTTAGCAAAAACAGACAAAAATTTAAAAAAGACAAGAAAAAAAATGGCAAAACAAAAAAAACAAAACGAATGAAAAAACCCCTCGTTTTCTCCAATTAGGTATTAAGATCGAAAATTGACCGCAACATAAATATTGTCTGGCTGAAAAGCAACAGTTGGCTGTGCAAACTTTATGCACTGCTATGGGGCAGTAGATGATAGACGCAGCGATTATACATACATATATATACATACATACATACATACATACATATATATATATATATATATATATATATATATATATATATATATATATATATATATATATATATATATATATATATATATATATTTCTCTGCAGTCATGGAAGATAACTTGCAATAAGTCTAGCGAAATGAAAGGTGTAAAACTGCAGGCCACACTATGCAAACGAAGGTACTTTTGTTCCAGCCAACTGTGCTTCCTAAAGATAGAATACTCATCGTCATCGTCATCATCATCATCATCATCATCATCATCATCATCATCATCATCATCATCATCATCATCATCATCATCAGCAGCAGCAGCAGCAGCAGCAGCAGCAGCAGCAGCAGCAGCAGCAGCAGCAGCAGCAGCATCATCGTCGTCGTCAACATGATTTTCGTTGTGTTTTTGTTTTATATTGTATTCAGATATAACCAGGAAGGAAACCAAAGTGGTCCAAGTTGTCTTGTGTGTTTCTCCGGTATATTGAAAAAAATATGTATATATTTTTGATTAAATTTTCCTGACTTAAATGCTATTGAGTTTCACTCTATTCAGATATGCCCTACAAATTTTGCTGTTAATATCTAGATATAACTTGTATTAGAATGCTTGACTGTAATCATTTTAAAGATTTAAGACTTGCTTGTATTGACACTTAATGTTATCATTTGGCATAATTTTGTTTTAATGTTCTGTATCAATTGTACCTTTCAGACATTTTAGCATACATGTTTTCTGTCAGGTTAAGCCCCAATTGGTTATGGTTATCGTAGCAAGCAGCGAACTGCGACAGTTACAAGCTTGGCTAATTTTACTTAGAATCTGGTCAAAAGAAAAAAAAAAAAAAAAAAAAAAAATATATATATATATATATATATATATATATATATATATATATATATATATATATATATATATATATATATACATTTTCTCAATGTCGAGAATATTCAAATTTGAAAGTATTTACTCAAATGTCACAAACTTGACCCATTATGTTGAAACAGGGTTGGCAGCGAAATAGAGCATTTGAGACTTCAAAGTGAGGAATAGGTGTCATCTTGGGGTTTGTGTTACATTCATATATTTTTTTTCATTATTGTGCAAGTTTTCTTTTGGAATATTTAGCTTAGAAAAGGGGCCGCTCATCAAAGAGACATGTACGGGTACAAGCTCCAAAACATGTTCTGAGCAGTTACTCGCTCAAGACTCTTTTATTTATTTGGGCTAATGCAGCTTATGTCGAAATTCTACAAAAGAATGTGTGCAACGTGCACAGTAGTACTTGCACATTTATCAAGGTTAGACAATGGCAGGTTACGTTTAGAATGTAAAGAGTTTGGACAGCGAAATAGGGTAACGACTACCAAGATGTGTTTCTGGACCTCTTTACTTGTAACACATTGCCAAAGATATATCAAGACCCATCTTTGATTTTGATTACATTGAACGGGTGAAAGCACTGAGGAAACAAATTTTTATTTTTGACCAAGCACGATCATTAAGTAAAGAGAATGATGCCGCGGTTGACAAACATTTGCACTCTGGAGCACTAAAGTGCATGTGACAAATGTCTGTCAACTACTTGCATGCTAAAGGCTCATACACACAATAAGGGAAATTTCTTCAAGTTACGATTATAACACCACTCATATATCCGAATAGGGCCAGTGTCCAAAATGCTCACTTATGACAGAAGCTTTGTGTTCCATTGAGTCGAATTCCTTTGGTATTTGACTGATTTTTATGCCATGTAGAGATATCTGGTACTATTTACAGGGGGTAGGCGGTGCCAGTTTACTGACGTTTGACTGCTATTGACCTGTACATGCACTGAAATTCCACAGACGCAGAAGGAGTTTTTCCTCCGTAGGAGTGCGGATTAACTGATCCATGTTGGGATATAAATTTTGAAAGTGTCCTATAATCGATATTTTGTGTGTTTGAAATATCACATGTACTCTCCGACACAGGCCTTAGTACATAAAGACCCATACCCCAGTATCTCCATGATATATTCATAAGTATAGCACAATACCTAAACCCCAATAATGTTGTGTATCATATTCAAGTAATAATGTCTCTGTGCCAACACAGACATATTGTTTTTCTTTCTTTCTTTCTTTCTTTCTTTCTTTCTTTCTTTCTTTCTTTCTTTCTTTCTTTCTTTCTTTCTTTCTTTCTTTCTTTCTTTCTTTCTTTCTTTCTTTCTTTCTCTCTCTCTCTCTCTTCCTTCCTTCCTTCCTTCCTTCCTTCCTTCCTTCCTTCCTTTCTTTCTTTCTTTCTTTCTTTCTTTCTTTCTTTCTTCCTTCCTTCTTTTCTTTCTTTCTTTCTTTCTTTCTTTCTTTCTTTCTTTCTTTCTTTCTTTCTTTCCAGGCAAATTTGTCCGACATTTCATTTGAAACGTATCAAACGGAGAAACTCCAAACTTGGCACCATTATACTTCTATAGATAAAGTATGGCCTATCTATAATAAGAGGTCATGCTTTTGAAAATTATGCAAATGAGGGCTAATTAAATTTTTAAATCTTCAATATCTTATATACTATAGTTGATGTGGTTCCAAGGGTATAGGAGTTCGATAATAGCAAGGTAAAGGTCATCTCAAATGTCAAGGTCATGTCAAGGTCAAAGGTCATGCCAAGGTAAAAGGCCAATTTTAAGCGAAAATGTAATTTTTGATGTCAAGGTTCACTTCAGGTAGAGGTCATCTCAAGGTCAGAGGTCATTTCAAGGTCAAGTGGAGCATTCGATAGTGGCTTTCTATCAGCCATAACTTAAAATTAAAATTTTAATCCAATTTGATCATGTTGGGCTCAAATTGTAGCTATTGTAACACTGCACTTTTTTAAAACTTACATGTAGCCTCTATAGATCAAAGGTCAAGGTCATTTGGACATTTTAAAGTTTCATCCAGTCATCACTTGGCCAATTTTCAATTTGGTTCATGTTGGGCTTAAATTGTGGATATTTCAACACTGTGCAATTCATATGTGACCTGTAAAGATCAACGGTCAACGGTCAAGGTCATTTGAGCTTTGCAATTTGCATCCGGCCATAAGTTAATGGAATGGAAAGCACCAAAGGACAAGAGTTGTAGCATTTAATATTTGCAATATAATATTTACTTTGAAGCAAATCTTCTTTTCTAGTTTGCGGGTTGTTGTAGCTTTTTTTTTGGGGGGGGGGGGACGGGGGGATTTTGCTCTTGTTTATTTTTGTTTTGTTTTTGTGTGTGTTTTTGTTTTTCTTTTGTTTTGTTTTTTGTTTTTGTTTTTGTTTTTTGTTTTTTGTTTTTGTTTTTTTGTTTTTGGTTTGTTTTCTGGGGGGTGGGGGTTGGGGGTGGGGGCGGGCTTTGTTTGTTTATGCGTATGATTGGAAAATGTCATCTTAAAATTCACCATGGTGTCACTGCCTAGGCATTGTATTATCCATTCTTCGATTACGTATAAAGAAACATAGTCCAGTACTCGCTGATTCATACCCACATATGCAAAAAAGTGTGGTCTGTTCCAACAAGGCACGAAAATCGCATACAATAACGATCGCGTGCATGCTTGTGGTGAACGGGGCAAGACCAGAAAACGTGATATTGCAGGAGCATCTGTTTTGTAGTTCTGGAAAGATTTTTTTTTTCAACAGTAGCTACCTTGCTATGTTGGGAAATGGTCTACGTTTATATGTGCTTGTACGCATGTTTTTTTTTTTTTACACCATGCCTATTGTATGGTATATGCTAGCAGATTTATTCGACAAGTCCAAGCTGTTTTTGTATGTATGTATGTGTGTGTGTGTGTGTGTGTGTGTGTGTGTGTGTGTGTGTGTGTGTTTTAGAGAAAGAGAGAGGCGGGGAAGGGCAGCGCGCGCTACCTGCTCTCCCCGCACTAACTGAATTTAGGTCATTTTATCTTTCATAGACATTACGTTTGATTTTTGTCGTAATACAGTTCTGCCATTAAAACAATTGGTAAGATTTTTGGAGCTTAAAGCTGGTATACTTTGCTTGTGTTGACCGCTTCACTGTCCCTCCTCTGAGGACACCACCTGTGTGGTATTTTGGCTGCCAACAAAATAGAAACAAGGGAGCAGTCGGGGAGAATCTTTGGAAAAATATCCCAGCCAGCATGCCCAGATGGGTCCCACATGGGCAACTCATCTGGGCCCACATTGTTTTGGCTGTGAAGTCCACATGGGCCCCACATGGGCTGACCCATGCTCACGTGGGACCCACCTGAGGAACCCAGCAGGGAATCACAAGGAGCCCCTATGGGTTGCCCACATGATGACCAGGTGGGGTCCATGTGGACTCCGTAGCCAAATTAATGTGAGGCCCTGATGAGTTGCCCATGTGGAACCCATTATAAATTATTATTATTATTATTATTATTATTATTATTATTATTATTATTATTATTATTATTATTATTATTTAATAATAATAATAATAATAATAATAATAATAATAATAATAATAATAATAATAATAATAGTAATGATAGTAATAGTAATAGTAATAGTTATAGTAATAGTAATAATAATAAAAATAATAATTAATAACAATAATTATATAATAATAATAATAATAATAATAATAATAATAATAATAATAATAATAATAATAATAATAATAATAATAATAATCAAACCCCCTTGCTTGGATAAATTAAAATTAGAACAGCAATGGCAATATTACATGATTATACGTTTTGTTATACCATGTATTCACATTAACATGTGTGTTAACGGCAAGACCTCGCTTAATTGCTCGCTCTTGACCAATCAGGAACCCAGATTTATATCCAAAATTACACACACACACACACACGCACACACACACACACACACACACACACACACACACATATATATATATATATATATATATATATATATATATATATATATATATATATATATATTACAAAAAGTCTACAAGGAATCCCCCAAATCTTTAAAAATGATCATTTTTCCATACCGTTATTTAATAGTTTTAAAGTTAACGGTTCGTTGAGGCTTTTTCAATCATGGGGATATATAAGTATAAGTTATATATTTTTTTGATACTACTAAGGACCACGCCATGTCGTTTAATGGACATTTGATAACAGTACTGCTTTTATATGGGATACATGATCTAGACCAGCCATAAAACTAATGTTGCACATTTAACTATGTCTATCTACTTACTTTCACTTGGTCCAGTTCCATAGCTGTCTGGATTTATACGTTCCTTTGCAAGAGCCTATACTCTTCCACATCTGTTATGGGATTGGTCTAAATCTTTTTCTGTTTGAGCGTGTTTTGAGCGTATGGCATTTGCCACATGGGATCCTATTTTGACAAAAAAATATGAAAAGTTTGGTTTTAACGAATATCAAAGATGACATCCAGCCTGGATTTTTCTATGCACACTCCTCTTATGTGCAGTGACAATTGAAAGCTGTGAACTATCCTCAAAACATTTGTTGGAATAATGCACTCTAACGCTTCAGCTGTTGTGAAAAAAATTCAGTTCATATCTTTGCTTTTCTTAGGCGAGCCTTTTTGATCAACTATTTTTTTTTTATGATAGTTTTCTCCTATGTCTAGTTCTGAGTGTAGTAAATGTCTATTGTTTGAGGGTACCTATACCACATGAGATTGAACTGACTTGCCGTGAAGAGAGTTTAAGTATGCAAAACATGCCACGGAAGTAAAAAAAAACTTTGGGTTCTGAGTGGTAAGGCCTTTGCATTTTGTAAACACTATAGTCTGCAGTTAATGAAGAATGCTTCAAAGGTTGAGAGCACCGGTTGAAAACCACCAGTTGCTTTATATGGGCAAGTCAAGAGTGAAATTTGTTTCTTCACATTGGCATAGGAAGATGGATGTTGATGCTTTGGTAACTCTGGAATCGCTTTGCTGTCATTGTTGGGTTTGGGATTTATTAATATTGGTGATGTTTTTCTGTGCTATATTCAAAATGTCCCGGTGATGACCGGTTGATAATTTTATTTGGCTGTTATGCCTTAAATTGGCAAACATTTTTTTTTACATCAATGGTTAAAGTGGGTAAATAAAATATATCCTGCGACGCAAACATTGACTTGATTGTTTCTGGAGCGTAGAGAGCTTCGATTAACCCTTAAATTGCTGATCACTGCTATAGTTGTTACCCTTAAACATTACCGTTAAAAATATACTTATAAAAGTATTCAAATTCCTCATGAAGGTACCTTTCATTACAATACCAGCAAGCCTAGTCTACAGCAAAAGGTAGCCTTAGTCCACAGCTTTTCTCGGCGCACTTTCAGGGGTAATATTGTACATGATATGCTTGGCTTTATAAGTGAGAATGACATGTTTGTGATGGGAATGTGTGTATAGCATACTTCGCCTTATTAGTGGAAATGACATGCTTTGTCATATGTAAATGTGTGCATAGTATGCTTTGCCTTATTAATGGAAATGACATGCGTTATAATGTACATGTGCATATGGCATGCTTTGCATTACTAGTGGAAACGACATTCTTTGTGGTGTGAATGTGTACTTTGCATGGCGCACATGATGAGAATCCGGGTGGCATTTTCTGGACAGCACGCTGTCAATGTATCTTAAACGCATTTTATTGACCAAAAAGCGATTCGGAGAAAGGCAAGGCCCATGTGAATGTAAAAGTTGTATTACAGTAAACATTACAGACCCTCACGTAGTATGATATGTTCGATACAATATATGATATAACACATGTAATATGTGCATAGTACAACCACAACTTCTCAAAATGCAAAGGGGGCGGGGGACGTGAAAGACGGCCACGTGGCACAGTACTACACAGTAACAAATACAGACATATAGAGGACATCAGTCAGGACATGACGGTACAGATGGTTGGGAAAGTTGTTGTAAGTTTACATCACTGCAACTGCCTCTTCGTGAACAGACTTTTTAATAATATGGATTCCCGGAGACCGGCGAGTTGTTTGTCTTATCTCTATGATTGCTGTAAACTCATGAGCATTTATACCTAGGCACTCAGTGAACATGAAGCTCCGAGAAGACAACACACGTCAACCTTTTGTCAAACAAGTTTTATTGTTCAGTTCTATAATAGCACTGTATTAAATTAAGCGTCAGCATTACCGGCGCCTTTATAAAGCCACACATTGGTCTCGTATGTCCCACTGGAACATGATGTGTACTGTTTACATACGGTAATTTTTGTCACAATAAAACTGAAACAAAACATTGATCTTGATCATTCGTTAAATGTAATATAGAAAGTTAATGATTGCAAGGATAAAGAATAAACATTCAACAAAATGGTAAAAATAATTTAGAAAGCACATACCACGCCATTACGCTACGCTTGCATCACCACCTAGTATTGGAACCTTGAAAGTACTTTAAGTCGTAACTCGTAATCAAATTTTAGTTTGATTTATTTTTCGTTGAGATGATGATGATGATGATGATGATGATGATGATGATGATGATGATGATGATGATGATGATGATGATGATGATGATGATGTGATGCTTTTAATTAAGCCCTGGATTTAGACAAGATCAAAACATCACAAAATAATCAAATTGATCCAAGGGAATGCTAAATTTCCACAACACTCTTACGGAGCTTAACATAGAGATATTATGTTAAAAAAGGTTAAAACAGTTTCAGCAATGAATATTGTACCCCTGGACACAATGGTGGGAACTGACAATCTGAGTTCCCTTCACATCAGCAGACAATCTATTGCTTGATGGACAAATCCGACAGCCAGTTTGCAAGAACAAAATTATTGAAAACCAGATTACTAAAAACATATATAATCGTTTGCTGATAATAATTGAATTCAATTATAGAGACTAATACTGACGCCACCATGAACAAAAAATTACATTTCGAAGCAGAATACAAGTAAATGTAGTCCTGTGTTGATATTGAAGTAAAATAGTTTGGTTAAAAGTGGCATCACCATGTACAAAACAGATTTTAAACCAAATAACCCAAAGCACGTGTATTCCCTACTCCAATAAGAATTGAACCACAATATTTTGGCTAACAGTGACGTCATCACGTGTCCCTCAGCAATAGTCTCAAAATGTTTCCATGAATAATAAGAAGTTGAAATCTTATGACACTTATTAATCTTGAGAAAGCCTAGCTAAAAGCTGGAAAGACGTTTCTTTGCGAAATGAACGGAAATAAGAAGAAAAAGATTGTATCTTGGGAAATTAATTCAGTTTGCTCAACATTTTTCTTTAATGCTAGTAGGTGGCCTTCAAGCCTAAAAAGTTGTAAAACTTGAAAATAGACACTTAACAAGTTAATAGAAACAAAAATATCCCTTTGAATTAAAAGCAAACATTTGGGTTCCTGGGTGTTTGTCCCTTATGTCTTCAAGCTTTTTTCTATCCAACGATTTGTTGTAAAGTACATAAGACCTCTTGAGGAAAATGTCTTTAACATTTCCCAAGGTTGTCTTACCATCATTATTATTCGTGAAAAGAAAACTACACGTAACATGGTCACGTATGTATGTATGTATGTATGTATGTATGTATGTATGTATGTATGTATGTACATATATGTGGAGTTTCGCACAAGAGCAGAGACACACAGGTAAACTACCTGCAACTTTGTCATATACACATCGGTTGGCGTCGACACCTCAAGTAAACATGGCACTGAGTGCACCTGTATTTAGTTATCAACCGGGGCAAGTATAATGCTCCATCCAGAGCTTCCTGTTTAGGAATCCAGCCCGTCGAAAGTCTTTCCTTTTTCTTTGAGCACATACACACGTCTATATATGTACGTATATATATAAAAATGTGTCTATGCCGTGAGTTATAAAAATTTCAATATAGCACGTTCTGATCTTTTCCTGCTTTCTTAACGTGTTATGTTTTGTGCCCTGGGAACCATCAGCACCAGATCCCCACTTTTAAAATAGAGTGGTTCAATGGGAGTTGGTATGCGTGAAAGCCATACTCAATATGGCCCAGTTTTGGTAATAAATCCAGTCCAAGTACTTTGTGTTATGAATGTGCGTATGCCTGTTCATTTTGATTTTGGAGATCACTGTACTCATTAAGTGTATATCAAGTCACATAGTTAGCCTGCCTTGTTGGGGTGACTCTCAGGCCGCTTATAAACAAAGTGTTGACCTACATTCATATAACTTATTTAACTGTACTGTTCGTACACATTTCATAGGTGTCCCAGAGTCCTAGAAAGATCAGAGGAAGGTCTCACGCAATGCACTGGGATGTTTACCTAATTGGAAAGCTCTGGAATAATGGTGGGACTTCTCTGTTTATATATATATATATATATATATATATATATATATATATATATATATATATATATATATATATATATATATATACTTTCTTGACTGAAGAGATAATTCGGATCTGACAGAAGCTGTGTGACTCCAAGGCACTGGGACTGTGAGCTTTTGTTATAACCAGTCGAGTGCTGACAGTATCTTTTAGCAGGCTGTTATATTTGGTGTTCAGTGTATCACATAGGAACCAAACTGCACCTTTGTGGGATTGGACCAGCACCACACCTTTCAGTACCACATTGGAACCAAACCGTACCTCTGTGATATTTCTAATCGATCATTTGGCACCTGTCATAGGACTTAAAAACTGTGGGACAGTACCTGTGGGTAATTTCACCAGGCATTAGGATTTACCTCACACTGTTTAACTATTTAAATACAAGCGGAGATAAATTTACCTACTTTGTGTTGATTTTGACTGTTAATATAACGTTATTGCTAATGTAATATCATTGTTGTCATTCTTTGTTGAGTTCTACTGATATTCAGAAGCTGGGCATTGTAACATTGTGTGAATTACACATCATGCTGTAGGTCTCCAAAAACATTTCTGTTAGAGATAAACATTTGTTCTCGACTTAATTGTTTGCTGTCTCGATTGCTTGCATTGTTTCCTAAAGTACAGTACTGAATCCAAATCCAATTCACCTGAATTTTGGATGTAAGGTGTCCCGAAAATGCAGTTGTAAGACATAAATACACATTGTGGACTTTGTGGTAACTCTGTCAATCAAGGACTTTCCCCACAAGTGGAGCCACTGTGCACAACTGCTTACTTGCCTCCATTCACAAGAGAATCTCCTTTGGGGGGCAAGCCTGCTTGATTGTATATTTTTAACATGGGCACCTATCCAGGAACAAATCTCCAGTGATGGGAAAATATGAATACATGTTCAGATAGCTATGCATATGAAAAGAGTGTGGCGTCTCTGCTGCAACAATGTTTACACAACAATGAGAAAAGGAAAACTTATTACAGTATATGACGGCAATTTTGGGAAAACAAACTGCATTTCCTCAGTGAAATGCTAGCAATAACCTTGTTCTGAGTTGATCTTTTCAGAGTGTGCACATACATAAATGAATGGTGAGTAGCCGCTGTTGACTATGCTGCTGCATGATAGTGAGCAGACATTCCTCAATGTCAAAATGTACTCAGTGCATAGGTGTCAAAAACTATGCAGGTAATTGACTCAATGTGCCCAGTGATTTTATTACCTCCAATGCCTATAGAAACCCCTTTGCTGGGGTAAGACTACTTGCTTGGATAGTTTTAACATAGGCACTTTCCTCAGAGCAAGGTTTACATGGTAAAATAACTTGAATATCTCGGCTGCACAAGTTTAAGTATGGAAGAAAATGGCCTCTAAACTATTCATGAAACCTTTCATAAAATGTTGAAATTATAACAATAGGTTAAGACTACTTTAGGGCAGTAAAGCTTGCATATTCAGTGACGTGTCTGCCATAACTGACACAATGGTGTTTTGCCCTTTAAAACACCACACTTGTATGAATGGTAATATCCCACAGAGCCATTTGCTGTGGAATCATAAGCACAGACTGCCAAAAATGTATTCAGTTTTAAGGTTTCACAAACCATTCTGGTGATTAACCCCACAGGTGTCAGAAACCAACTGACACCTATGCAAGTGTGGGCGGTCAGTACACAGATACGGACTACCGTATGAGGGTCTCAATAATTTTGCCTGTAAAAAGTTTCTAACATCTTCAAATTTAAAATTCCTGGTACATTATTGATGTTGACAGACATACTAATCAAAAAGTTTTACAATTTATGTAAATGTTTCTAAAATTGATCTCAAATTTACTTTAAAGATTGGTACTTTTAACATGCCCTATGCCCACAAGGTTTCACCCCTGCAATGCCCTCTCCAGTCTGCTGGAAGTGAGAAAAGCCTATGCTTTGCTGGTTTTGTGAAAGGAGTCAATTGTGCTGTTTCTTTACGTATAGTACAAAATTTTAAAAATGACGTCATCTGTATTGTGGGTGTACAGTATCTGAAACCATCACCGTCGTCAGAGAAAATTGCATTTTTTAGACTTGGTAGATAATTTTGCCGATTGCCTCGAACGTTTCTAATGTAAAGAAAACATTTTAAATGACTCCCTCTATATTTTGGAATGTGAACAACCTTGTAAAATACATTA